>CM057820.1:73454787-74054787 GCA_030067965.1 Latrodectus elegans | reverse complement strand
AATTGGAACATCTCACCCAGTTTATGTTCTTGTAAAGTGGCATTTAAAAAACTTATGATTGATATTTCTTCACTAAGAAGGTTGTCATTCTCTTCAACATTTGAATAAAATATCCAACAAAGAGATCGAAAATAAATACATATTTGTGTTCTGACTGTAATAAAAGCAATATAACATATTTAAAATTAATAATATGATCAGAGATATAAAGAAAATACACGGGGTCAATTTAAAAGAACATTGTTTGTTTTTGAGTTTTTTCAACATCTATACATACAACGAAGAATACTTTCACTCAAGATCATTACCTATTTAATATATCTATAATTAATGTACTGGTATCATTTTTTCACCTTCTAAATGCGAAAACTCGTTTTATAAGAAGGAATTCACACGAACATTTTAAATAACGAAAATAATTTGTTCAAATCATTTACTACTGATCGTATAGTCTCAATAGGTCTTTTGCCACCAAGGTTACCACACCTCACTCCGTTAAAAAAAAATTTCTGTGGCGTTATCTCAAAGATAGGGTCTTCCAGAGACATTATGCAAGCACTAATAAATTAAAACAAATCATAATTAAAGCAATTTCGTCTATAAAACCAACAATGTTGCAAAGTGTGTCAAAAAAGCTTGCTTTGAAGCTCATTTGTATTTAAAATTATGGCGAACATTTTCAACCTTTGATGTAAGGAATGATAATGTAAGAAAAAATTGAATTCAAATTACGCTTTTGAAAATAAAATTATTACAGAATTAAGTAGCATCGTTCATCTCTATTTCTATTTTACCTCATAACAGCCAAACAACAGTTTTATAACAGTTCAATAGTGTTGGAAATTGTAATCTGCACTTCAAACAGGATTCAAATTATTAAAATTAAATAAAATAGGAGTTGCCCCATACATCAAATTAAGACTATAAGAAAAAAGAAGGGATACTTTTTTTTAAAGTGATCTCCTTGTATATTCAAACTGGAACGCGATATTGTCTGTGACTGCTATTATGATTACACGCTATTTATAGTAAAAAGAGATTTTCACGCGGGAATGGAAGCATACATATTACAAAAGAAAATACACGTTATATATATATATATATATATATATATATATATATATATATATATATATATATATATATATATATATATATATATATATATATATATATATATATATATATATATATATATATGCGATTGTTCATAATAACTCGTGGAATCTATCTTATAGACACAACTCGTGAAATGTATCTTATAGGCACATAACTCGTGGGATGTATCTTATAGACACATAACTCGTGGAATGTATCTCATAGAGACATAACTCGTGGAATATATCTTATAGACACATAACTCGTGGAAAGTTGTTCACAATAAACTTCGCATATTATAAGGGTCACTCTGAAAATTTTGAGATACAACTAGGTTTTTAAAGTTATGCTTACAAAATTTTAGGTGTGTTAAAAGTAGTCTCCTCTAGAATCAATGCACTTTTGTAGACGAATTTTCCACAGATTAAATGCCTCAAGCCATTTATTTCTTGGAATAGATGAAAAAAATGCATTTAAAGCCACATCAAGCCACATCACGTGTTGGAACATCAAAAAACGGTATGTATGTTTCATCACCTGTTACAATTTAGAAATGATGCGGTGACCACCATCATTTAGCAATTTAAGAGTTTCTTTACTTATTCTGACACGCTCCTCTTTTTGGTGCTCAGTTAGATTATGGGGAACCCAACGGCAAACTACTTTTTTCATGTGTAATTTTTCATGAATGATTTTGTGTATGGCTGCGGATCGAATGTTAAGTTCCTTCTGTATCAGTACAGCGATTATCATCTGATAGGTACAGCGATTATCATCCATTAACATTTTTCGTATGGCAAACACATTATCGGGGATTACTGCCAACTGCGGCCTTTCTGTGTGTTTTTCATCCTGAAGAAAATTGCGACCTTTTCTGAATTCTCTAAACCATCTGAATACAGTAGCACGAGCTGGAGATTCATCAACAAATGCTAATTGCAACCGCTGAACCCATTCTTCTTGTTGTAATCCTGCTTTAAAATCGTAGAAAATCATAGCGAGAAAATGTTCTCGTGTCAACTAACTCCATTTTCTCTTCTGTTTAAAATTTATTCTACGCTAAAAAAGTTGAAGTAAGTCATTAAAAATTCGTCTTCTGTGTTAAAATACTTTGTATTTTAAAATTAAACCGTTATTTTTATTTTGTAAATTCTCGTCCATTATTTTCATCCATAAAATTCGCCCATAAAATTTCAGAGTAACCCTCGCATAAAGAGAGTTACTCTGAAATTTTTGAGATACGAGCAGACGAGAATTTACAAAATAAAAATAACGGTTTAATTTTAAAATACAAAATATTTTAATGAGTAACTCTCTTTATACGAGGGTATAAAGAGAGTTACTCATTAAATAACTCTCTCGTTGGGCTTTAGTTGTGTTATTAACGAAAATAGTCTTTAATACGTATCTCGATACATTTTATTATCTTTATTGTTATGATCCTTATTATCCTTTATTGTTTGAAATTATTGACCATTGGAAGAATTATAGCATAGGAATCAATATATTCGGGACTTTTAACACAGTTACTTTTAAAATATCTTTCTCAGGTAATAGTTGGAAAATCAGGTAATAGTTGGTTATCGTAAGAAAAGAATGCTTGAATTCGTACGAAAAGAATGCTTGAATTCGTACGAAAAGAATGCTTGAATTTCACTAAATTTTAAACTATTCTATAAAAATGAGCTTTACTAACTTCTTCATTTTCAAATTTATGCAAGGTCAAATCTGCTTAAGATGTTTTGTTTTGAATATTAACTACTAGACTTCGTCGTCATAGTAATTCGTAATGAATTACTATGACGATGAAGTCTAGTAGTTAATATTTCTTATAATGGTAGCGTAACTAATAAAGAAATACTAATGCTAATCCAAATTTGCTACCAGTTTATAAATGTATATAACTGTAACTGAATGAATACATTCACAAAAAGTTTAACATCTAAATCTTTAAGTAAATTAATAAAATTATAAATATTTTAAACTTGTGAAAAATAACAAAAAAAAAAAATCAAATATATAGATAATGTTACTTCTCATAGTAAAACTTAACTGCAGAATGGTTAAGAATATTGAAGATATTGCAAAGAACCATATCGATAAGTGAAATTATTTTTTCATAGATATATTTAATAATACTGATGTATAAAATATCTGTGTGTTATCATATTTACAATTTCTCATTAATGAAATATTTGAAAAATTTCTATAAATCTCTTATAATATAAATGAAATCCATATTGAACTTGCTCAAAAATTACTGTAATCAAAAATGTAGAATGATAAAAATTTTTGGATAGGATAGACATAGTTTGCTCAAAGTCAGATGTAAGCACCAGAGATTTTCGTTTGAAAATAAGAAATAACTTAGACAAAAAGTCTACTTTTTTCGATTAAGTATATAATTTATATACATTTACCATCAAATCCAAAATAGTTAAATGTAAAATGAATAACATTTGTACATGAATGATTTCTTTACAAAAGATATGAAAAGGGCATCAAAATGAGGCGTTTTGAAACAACTGGAAATGTGAAGTAATTTTCTAAAGTCAGTATTTCGTAACTTCCGAGAAAATCAAATTAGAATTTATAAATAGTTAATATCACATTTTATATAGTTAGATGCTTTGGATGCTGGATGCTGGATGCTTTGGAAATATATTTGTGTGTGTGAGGATTTTAGTAAATCACTTTATCGTAAAAAATCTCTACAAAACAAATATTATGTTTCTATATTTATTAAGCATATTTTTTATATAATTTCTTTCTAAATTACATTAGAAAAGTTACAGTTAATAGATTTTATCTCAGTTAAATGTAACTTTTATAATGTTTTACTTTCATGGTATAGGTTTTTCTAAATTACAAAATATTATCGAAAATTTATTCTCCCTTAAGAATAGAGTTTAATGCATAATTATAGTTTCATGATAAAAAATATGAAGATACAAATACAAAATCAGTGTTAAAAAACTTAAAATTTTTAAATGTTAATTATTGATTTCTTAAATATTCAAAAATTAAAATATATTTTTAAATTTTTTAATAATATTCATTTTTAAAAATACTTCTCAATTACAATGCTTATATTTAGTATTAGGTGCAAATATTTTTTTAATCAAAATAATATCCAAAATAATCATAATTTTAATATCCAGATCAAGCCAAACTTGCACCTGAATGATCAGAGCTCTAACCTTTGGATAAACAAATCGTGAGTTCGTTGTGCTTACATGTTTACAGTGGATCTGAACCCACTTTAAACTGTGTGTCCCAAACTAATTAACTCTTGGGGGGATAAATTATATAGCGATGTGTAAATAAACATATCCACGATAAAAATTTCATTGAAGCTAATTTTGCTAAATATTATTGTACAAAATAGCCGACTTTATCTGAACCTTTTAGTGAGAGATTTACACTAAGCACAAGAATTCGAGGCTGATCTCAATAAGAAAAAAGAACACGAAAAAATTTCAAATTTTAAATTATTTTAAAATGAAAAATAAAGGCAATTAGGCTTACCTTTACGATTTGATTTTTTTGAGGATACCATTTTTAGTTATTTTACTTCCAAACAAACCAAGGGATTGATTTCATCATCATTTCTGAACAACAGCAAAATTCAAAATAACCTCAATCAATCCTGGATTGCCGAAAAATTAGCTTCTTTTATTCGAAGGGAATTTCACAGAATTATAATATTTGAAAGATAATTAGATAAAAATTCAATGATTTACTTAATAATGTTAGAGTTTCTCTCTCATTTTCGGTCTTCTAGATGTAACACAAAGCACAGAAACGTGTTTTCCAAATCTTTTAATATCCATTGCAATCAATCATTTCCAACGATAAATTGTCGCAGGAAATAACTGTCTGAAAATTTCTCTGCAAACATCACAGATTTTATTGGCAATACCTTTTAACCGCAAATGTGAGAAATCATTCACAGAAGTGATGGAACGTAACACGCGTTATCTTTTGTTTATTGCTGAAACCGTTTGTTTTGTGTATCTATCTACATCCAGGGGTAAAAAAATTATTGTTTTTGTCCTTTGACGTTGACGTAGTTGCCCCCTTCCTGAAGGAGAAAATCAGAGAATGATAAGATATTTGCCGATTAAAAGAACAATAATGTTATAGATAATAAGAAAATCGAGACTAAATGTTCCTTATGTAATAAAATCGTTGCTACTGATCAAAGTACCATCATTTTTGCCTGAAATAGAGAATATTAGTCTTGTAAAAATTTAATTTAAGCAAATAATTAATATAAATTCTCATTTCAAAAAATAAAATAAGAAAGGATTTACAGGAAAGGATTTACAGAGATACAAACAGTATGATGGTTTGCCATAAGTCATGTTTTTCTTGTTGTTTATTGAAACTCAGCACAAAATGAATCTGTATCTTAATCCATGCGTATGGAGACTGCTTACTCACTTTCCTTTGGAGCTCATGACTGACCTAATAATAAATAAATTAGTTTGATATGAAGTTACTTGACTTAATTAGAAAGTTTCTTCATATCCTCCCCATTAATTAGTTGGATTAAATCTGGAGAGAAATCCCAGATTTTTGTTTAAAAATACGAGGTATTAACTGACTTTGCAGATTCAGAATGTGCAATAATAAAGTAAGAAATACAATGCAGGATATAAATGCTTGAGCCTATAGTTGGAAGAAATGTCTCTCATGTACCTAGAAAGTAGCTAAGACGAGCATGATTTAGCTGAAGATGATAACGTATAGATGATAATAAAAATGTTTGGATGCTCAAATATTTGTTGAGCCTGATGTTCTTCCAGTCTTCGAGTGTAAGAAGAGTCGAAAGCAGCTCTTTTGTTAAACTATGATGAACGGATTAATTGAGTGGATTAAAAGATGATTATAGTAAATGGTCCATAGAGATTTGATATATATTAAACATAGGGAAAAAAAAAGTCTAATATTCATCCGTAGTCGTGTCGTTGGGGGAAAAGAAATATGCGTTTCAATTATCAAACTGTGATTATTCGAATATAATTCAGAACAAGATTGGTATAGAATATTGACGCGTTTTAAATACTTGTTTTTCTGAAATAATAATGGCCAGTTTTTCTGAAATAATAATGACCAGTTTTTCTGAAATAATAATGGCCAGTTTTTCTGAAATAATAATGGCCAGTTTTTCTGAAATAATAATGGCCAGTTTTTCTGAAATAATAATGGCCAGTTTTTCTGAAATAATAATGGCAGTATAGATCGACAGTATAAATTGAAGTAAAAATAAGTTCCTTTTTTGTAATAAGATTTGACTTAATAGGGTAAATTAGATGGCTTCTTGTTAATTCTAATATATTCAAAACCACTGTATGGCATTTTAACTTAAAGAAAAATGTTGATTTTTCAAGCAAATTAATTCAACGTATTGATTAATATTGATATAACTGAGTAAAACTAAAGTGTATTATATAAAGAGTTTTTTTTTTACCTCTCTTTTACTTTGAATTTTAAATTGCATGTAATTCACTGTGGACTATATATTTTTAATATATTCTTTCGACTGAAGATTTGATTTTATATCGAGGAAAAGGTATTTAATTTTTTAACAAGAAAAATATTTAATAGTTATATAAAGTTATTAATAACTAGTTTTACCTATGTAAGTTTATTTTGATTTGAAAACATCAATTATACTATTAAGTTAAGAATTAACTAAGCAATATTTTTATAAATTTATTTAATAAAAATTGTAAAATGCAGAACCACATAAGCTTCAAGGTATATTCTTTGCAATAAGTGTACAAAATAATTAAAAATTGCAATCAAAATTAAAATTTCGAAAAGTTTCAGTGCACATAATGCAAAGAACTGGACTTTTTTTATCCTTAAATTAGATACATCAGTTAAATAAGATCGTGATAATTCCTATCTTTATCTCTTCCCGTCCTCTTTCAAGTATCATTATTTTGAACTCCCTATAATACAATTGTGAAGCAGAATCTTTCAAAAGGGAAGGTTTTAAATTCGGTCTCACTCTATTAAATAATAAGAGATGAATTTGAGGTTTCCCTACTCAGAACTCTCATCTGTCAGGCTGAGCGATTCAGAATTTTTCAGGTTTTCTTCTACGCGACACCCGATTACGGCCTATTAACTATAAAAATGTTTCTAGAAAAACGACACGCAAAAACTGCTCAATAAGCTTAAGTCATTAGGTTTTTACGCTACGTTGTGAACAACTTAATGGAATAAAGCCCTTGTTAGGCATTTTATTATCTAGCGCATAAATTGCCTTCCAGGAAAATTTTTTATGGATAGAAGGCCATATTCATATGTCACAAAGGAGGTCAACCGGATAATGCCCAAGCATCCATCGCGTCAAGTGTACATCTTTGAAGTAGAAGGGAAACATCCATCTCCCGTTGTTCAATAATGGCCGAGATTGAACACGGAACCACATGCTCGAACGAGCGATGTCCTACCACTCGTCCACGGCGAGCATTAATCATTAGGTTATCCATTACACTGCTTCAAAAATATATAATGACTCTATATTATTTCTGTTTATATCACAAAGTATAAGCACTCTTGGTTCACTGCGGCCTGATGGAAGAACAGCAATCTTCGAAGAGGAAATCCCTGGATTCAATTACAGTCATTGTTGAGCAGAGGAGATGGTTGATGTGTTTCTGCTTCACATCTGAGAAGATGCTTGGGTGTCTTTCAGGTTTCAACTCTTACGAAACGTAAATACGGTCTATTATCTATAAAAATTCCTCGAGTCATACAGCTATATGGTTGTTGTTGCACCAGCATGTTTCCTTGTACCTAATCCTGTGTGAGTTAGATAGGAACAACCGAGTGGAGTCATCCAAATTCTGAAAAAAAAAAAGACTAATACTTGGTCAGCCACCCCAGAGGTATCATTTCACTTTAAGGCCATTGCGTTTATTTGCAGTTTTAACGTGACCCAGCCACCATTAATGAACACAGGGTAGTGATTTCGAGAATCTACTTCGTTTAAGTAGGGACTCGAATTCATTACCTTCCAATAAAGAGAATGACGCCCTACCAACCAGGCCACCGTGGCCAGTGCTGCAACATGGTATCAAGTTTATTTGTATCAAATCTTTCTATAATTTGGGAAAATTATTCCTTTTTTCACCTGAAAATTCTGAACAGTTCGAAAACTTCATTTCTCGAATTATTTGTACTGCAGTTAAAATTGTAAGAAGAAATTCTTTTGTATTCTTGATGAATTGCTTTCGTTGTCAAATGTGACCTTAAAATAGCAATTATGTTTCTTAAAAATAAGACGAAGTAGATAGAACAGTGGAACCAGACAAGGTCAAGTGCTCTAGGTCATATATATCATCTTCAAAAAAAAAAAAAAAAAAAAAAAAAGAGCCTTCTTTCATGCGTAATCTGCGGCCAAACGAGAACTGCAGAGTTCGTCTAATTATTTTGAGGTTGAGCGCTTTTCTCAAAAAAAGAAATGATGTTCATGAAAAAAGAAATTTTTTTTTGTCTAGAGTTAAATCGTGTTTTAAATATTTTAAATAATATGGTACATATGCCGAAATTGGTTTATATTTTCTGGAATGGGCGATATCTTCTTCAGAATCAGAAAAGAATGATACATTTTATTAACTTATTTCCAAATGGGAGAAAAAAGATTAAAATATAAACATAAATTATAAATTTCAGTTGATTTATTTAAAATGCAGAGAGGAGGGATGCATTCATGCAAGGCTGGATATTTGGTCATGGTTGCTAGTTTTTCCTTATTTTATTATTCTTATGACGCATAACTCTTCAGTAATATACATATTTGCAATAAATAAAATTTTATGATTTTAATAGCTTTTATTTATTAGCCAGAAACACAAAACTATATAGAGAAACTCCAAAACAATTTAACTCACAGAGTAAAAATAAGACAAATGCACAGCAATAATAAGTATTTAGGTTGACAAAATAAATACAGTTTTATTGTAAAGTCGCAGAATTCTTTAACTCACAATTCTCATGCTCTTTCAGGATACAGGAGGGTGTATATTTAAATTTTTACTATTTTTCAAGTCTTTGAAAATTTTTCGAAAGGTCTGTACTACTTTACCAAATATCATCAAATAAACCAATTTTTTTTTTTAAATCTAGTAACCTAACTAAAAAATCACAATCTCATTTAGAAAAGTTGTGCGATAAAGCAAACCTTACAGGAAAGCAAATGCAAACCCTACAGGCTGTTCTAGACATTTCGCAACACCAGGATCTAAATTTTCATTACTGTTCCGAAATCAACTTCCCAATGGATTTGTAAAAATCCATTCAAAAGTCAATTGTCCAATGTTTATCTTCTTAGCCAGAATTAGTAAATTTCTAATTATTATTTCACAAGATATTTCTCTATTGATTTATAGATATCCAATTATCAATAGACAATTACTTTTCAGAAGATAATTGCCTATTGATAACTGAATATCTGTAAAATCATTCCCTGAAAAATTTAGCTTCGGCATTAAATGATTTTAATGTATAATCCCAACTAATTTATTTTGTGCACAGTTATTTTTAATGGTTCCACAGTTAAAGGCTTTTTTCCATTTAAAAATATTACCATATATATTAATATTAAAAATAATTTTTACCGATTTTTTAAATCTCATTTTTGAATTTTTATCAGATTTTTAATAGTTGATAGAAGTTTGATGTAATTAGAAATGTGTGATTACGAGAGAGGCAATAGAATTATGAATAATAATAATATTCATGAATAGTGAATAAAGAATAATAATAATATGTTCAAAAAATAAATTTATTTATTTACAAAAAATTCGCATCAAGTTTATATTTAAAGCTGCTCATAATTCCTTAAAATAACTTCCAGTTTGATTTTTTTCAATATTTGGTTTTGTGTGTTCTTTGTACTTGTCTTAATAGTCCAAAGTTAAGTTGGATCAGATGACAAATCTTCATGTTGCCATAAAAATATATTTTAAGTCGAGATACAAATTCCCAATATTTTTGGACGAGGATTTTTAGAATGATAATAATAAATTGAACTAGCATATACATGTATATGGCTTAATTATATTAAACTTGTTTATATAATTTGAATTCATATAGCATATAGTTTAATAATAGAACACCATTATAATATTATTCATTCATACGCCAAATGATTACAGCTTTGGCCTTCGGTTCAAAAGCTTTAGCTAAAATGGGTTCTCGAATCCCATTTCTATTTTGCTTGTTTTTAGTAGTTCAGAATCCATTTAAATTATAGATTCGGATCCAATTAGCTTTTGCGTGCAAAAAACAATCGTTACACGACAACTAAACCAATCCGCCGCGTCTTGGAAGCGGAAACTTCCAAGAAATCATCTCGATAAACGCGCACGTAGAAAGGATAATCTCGACATCTGTCTCCATTGTTCTCAACTGTGGATCGGATCAAACCCGAGATCTATATTTCCCATTCTAGTCTCAGCAGAATAATAATAAGTTTTTGATTAGAATTAAATGCCGGTTTTATGAATGGAAGTTAACAAGATGGCTCTAATAATGCCAAATATAATATTTGTAAATGATAAGATTGTACTTAAAGAGTGAGTTCTTCCGATGCTGTAATATGGAAGACTAAACTGAAAGATACCAGTCCAGGCCTCTTTACTTGACCATGATATTTAAAATAATTAACAAGACTGCTACAAAAATTCTAGCATATGCTCCAGCGACTGTCTATTTTATTTTTTTTTACCACATCTAAGTAAACTAATGTAAAATGCAGACCTTAGTGTAATTTAATTTTTCGATAGTCTTTGAAAGGTAATTCAGAAATTATTTTACTCATCGGTATTAAAATAAACTAGTTTAACTTCTTTCTATGTTTCCTTAAACTTTGTATTTATAGATATTTTTAATTTGTAAACAATAATATAATTGCTTACAAATATATTTCCAAAGGTAATTTATTTAAGTTGTTATTAGTAAGAGAAATAAATATTCAGGTAAGTGCTTTTCTTATAATTTTGTTTTCTGAAATGGAATTCCCGAAAGGATTTTTAGGATGTTACATTTTGCATTAGCAGAAGTATTTAATTTGGTTTATTTTAAAGTTTTAGATTATGATATTTTATTTTAGGATAATTTTATAAGTATGATGATATCAAAAAAGAATTCTTTTTAATAAAAAATTAGAGCTATCAAATATATTTGCTGTTTTTAAGGAAATAATTTACCATTGAAAATCAGTTACTTAACTGATAGAAGCTCCGCCCACTTTAAGAAGAAAAAATACCTATTGAGTGATCTTTTGTTAGGCTAAATACTATAGTAATTAAGTCAAAAATCAAAGCAAAAGTTTAAATATTACATATTTCGCAAGCAGAAATGTGTTAAACAATTTTTACATTTATACTCATAGACAAAGTTTAAGTAAAAAGGAATTGTTATATTAAATTCTTAAATCTTTGTTTCAAAATATGAAATATTCACTAAAAAATGGAGTGTTTGAAAATTTTCAGAAAAATACTAAATTATGTAAAACTTTCTATTAAATATGTAAAAAAATATTACCTAATGGTCTTATAATTTTATGACAGATATTTGAACGGAAAATTTTGAGTGTTGATAAAATATTCAGTATATTGAAATATCACTTAATAACATTATTCAAATATTTTATATTTAATTTATTCTTCACAAATTAATTTAATTTAAAAAATGCATGTTATTTATAGTTAAAATCCCAAAAGAATGCTAATAATAATTGATCTTATAATTTCGCAACATATTGCATAAAATACATGCAGTTTAAAGAATTAACCAAAAATTTCATGCCTGATGTTGTTATATTCCAAGGAAAACCAAGATTGGATAATAAATATAAAAATATTTTACAATCACAAAGTCATTGAAAACTTTTAAGTTATTATTTTCTTTACAAAAAGAATATAAAATATCTAAAATTCAACAATCTTTTTGAGCCCATGTTTTACAAATCTGCTTTTTATTATTTCAACAATATTAGTTAAAAGAAAATTTTTAATGTTAGCGTAAGCAATGTAGTCTTACGATTCAAAAGAGATTGTTTACAAATATTGCAATTATTAACTTATAAAAATCCATGGCTTGTTTTCAGAAAATAAACAAATTGTGAGGTTTCAAATAAAAACTCAATCTTACTCAATGCGAGCTATAAGCCTACGAGCATAAAGCTCCAAAACAGTTTTTGTCGTAACCTAACCTAACCTAAAAATCCATCAATTATTTTAGGTTTCAAATGAAAACTCAATCTTACTCAATGCGAGCTATAAGCCTATGAGCATAAAGCTCCAAAACAGTTTTTTTGTCGTAACCTAACCTTAACTTAGAATTCTACTAATTAATTTTTAAGAATTTAAATCCTCCTTTCATTTAAAATAAAGTGGGTAAAAATATATTTGAGGGTGCCCCTTGGCAAGATTTGCGATTTTGCTTAACATTCAAAAATAATGGCTAAATGTAAACCAATCAGAAATATGAATGGATTTCTGAATAATGTTTAGAGTAACCATAAATAGAAGAACATCGCCCAGTTTGGCGATAAACTTGGCGAGAATTCAAGGGGCACCCTCAAGTATAGTCTAACCATAAAGTGGATACTTTATTAAGTCTTTTTCATTTTGCTTTTTCTGCTGTTCTATTGCCCATGTGTTGGCACATGTGCCGTATAATCCATGCGCCAGATTCTGAGATTGGTGATTTTTTGGCTGATATTCATTTGTATCTGGCAACCTGATTATTATTACGTCATACAGATGAAGACCAACAAGAATTAAGGTGAAAATTCAATTTTGACAACCCTAGTGCTTACATCCTCGCGACGAAATTTAAAACATTTTGTTCCATTTCAGCATTTTGCTAGAAATTTTTGCGAGTTAACTTCATAAGATTTTTTTTAGTGAGTTTTATAATTTGCTTGACATTTTGGATACTTAAATTCCAGGTTGTATTGCTCTTATTCATTACTTTAAAAATTTAAATTGAATTTAATGTTACTGTTTAAAATTGCCCCGACACATTCTTTCTTTAGTTTATGTATGGCATTTTTATAATTTATATTATTACTATAAAATATCATATAACTTGTATATACATTTTTAAAGTTATTATTTCGGTATTTAATTTCTTAAAGATATTCTCTCTCTCTCTCTCTCTCTCTTTTTAACAGTTTAATTTGTACTTAATAATTTACATATATTTATTCTTTTCCGAATGTTGCTTTATTTTCCATTATTATTCATGTTCGGATTCTTCTGGAATTTTCGTTAGAATTCGTGTTCCGATTTTCTTAAAACTGATATTTACTTTTTCGAAGATTTTTCTTATTGGCATTGGTTTCCGAAGTAATTTCGGAAACGAATACGAATAAGGAAAATATTTATATTTTCTAATGTTTCACTATCTGTTCTAATGTTTCAATATTTTTTAAATCTTGTAATTTCAATAATATATATTCACGCTCTTTATTTATCAAGTTTAAATTTAATATTTAGATGTATGAAGTTTTTCAAAAACGATTTTATTACGTCACAATTACAACATTTTTGCGTGTCATTACGTCACAATGACGTCATCTTGGCAACATGTCGTCGTCGCCAATAAAACTCAGAATTTGTAACCATGGATCATACGGCCTTATTTTCAAAATAATCGGATACCTTATTTTCAAAATAATGAAATTTTAAAGAAATTAAATAAAATTCTCAGCAATGGAAAATATTGGGAAATTCATTTATAAATAAATCAACTCATTACCATTATTCATGAATGACTTCAGTAATTTCTAATTAAATTTCAATATATTAATATTTAATATTTTTAAAATTAATATAATTAATATAATTTCTTTATATTAAATATTTTTAAAAAATAATACATTATTATACCATGAATTTAATAACATTATATTTTAATTTTCTCTTCCTAAAAATCTTTTGTTGCTTTTCTGTTCAACAGATGGCAGCATTGAAAACGTATACAATCATTACTGAAAGTAGAAATAGAAGATTCCAGGATCCTGGCTCGTAAGTAGAACGATAGCCACATAAGGTCAGAGTAAAATTATTCCTTCTAATTCCCCTTTGTTAAAAAGTATTGATTATAGATAGTTTTACCAGCATTTCAAAAATTACTCTTTTTTTATATACAATATCATTTTTCAGTGCTGCTATCTATTGGATCAAAATGTAAATATATAAACATTTTTAATAATTCTAAAGTTATAAGTAAATTATATAATAATTTTATTAAATTTAATATTCAATACATAATTATTTAATTAGTTCATAAAAGTAATTTTAGGTAAAATTATTACTATTTATTAAAAATATTCCCCCGGATCATTAAGGAACAGGGACATTTAGTTGTTTTCATATAGTACAGTTTTAATCATTCATGTTATCCTTTCAATGTTTGAATAGTATGTTTTTTTCCACTTATAATGCTTTTATTTTGAGAAAAAATAAGGTAGAAGATTTTAGTTATTTCCTAAAACTACAGTTTTCCTCTCAAAGGAGAATCAGAATGTAAAATCTTTTTCAAAATGAGTGCTAAAATAATTTTAAAAAATAAATGTACGAATAGGAAGTTTAAAAACAAATTTTTAATTAATACAAAAATTGGTAATAACCTGATATTTAAGATATTATTGGAGTTTTTGTAAATTATATCTATTTTTGTGTAGCAAGTAAATTTTCAAAGATTCTAGACCATGATACAGATTCAATTATTTCAATTGGTTTTAAAAAAATTTTAGACATTAGTTAAAAAATGAATAATACTGTAATGAAATTTTTTCAATTTGATCAGTATAACGTGTTTCCATTTCATTGAATCGTAATAGAGTGTGGCAATTATTTAAATCAATCATGAATAAAACTTCCTGATTATATAACTGAAATTTTTTGTTAATGATTGAACATGAACTGAATTGCAGCCTCTAGGAATTATAATTTTATTTATTTATTTTTTTTTACACAGTTCCACAATAGAAATAAATTTTCTGCCTTGTAACCTTTATATTTTCAGTGTAATTCTTTACATGACAGATTTTGTTCCCACATAATAAAAATTGATTTCATCTAAATGCTTTATTTTAATTTCAAAACAAGGAAATATTTGATAAATTGATAAAATTCTTTATAATGAATAAAAGAAATTTAAATAAATATATTCATGTTGTTGTGACTTATGACACTTGGACAAGCCAAACTCTCTCTGACGACGGCTGTGCGAATGTGTGCCTGCTGTGTCAGCAGCGTACGTCTTTCGTTCAACCAGAGCACCACAAAGGTGAAAGTACAACTTTGCTCTAAACTCCTCCGAGAGATGACCCCACCAAAGGATTCATTCCCTTAATTTTGACAAATATAGTCATTGTATGTTAAAATAATTTCTGATATTTAATAAAGACTCATTATTTCTTACCAAATTCAAATTCCTTTTATTTCTAAAAATCAAAATTTCTAGGCTTTATTTTAATACAATGTATTTTTAATAATTTGTTTTAAATAGTTCTTTAAAAAGAAAATTCATCAGTTCGTGTATTATTTGACAATTATTAATGAAACTTACATACGATTTAGATATTAAAATTCTTAAGAATTATTCGCACCAAATTCTTATTTTTCTTTGTAATAATTAAAACACATTTCTCTTGTTCAAAAGTATAATAAAAACAAAAATAAAAAAAGATTTTATTTTTTCAATTAGTAAACTTTCATAATTATATCATTCAGAAGGAATGAATGGGTCATAAAATTTCCCTCAGGCTTCTATCTGTTCAAACTTTTAAAAAGGTAACTATTTTTTCTAAGCTAAACAAACCAGAATATTTTTATAAATGCCTTCTTAAAGCAGTAAGATTACATATTTCACTTTATCTTAGACAAATTATAGTTTCACATTGCAGTTTAAATTAACTTCTGGTAAACAATAGAGTTCTTAATAATATAACACAGCTTAGACAATTTTTATCAATAGATTTCTAACACTTTTAAAAAAGATGTTTTTCTTGTATATTAGCAAGTGCGCAAGATTATATACTTGATTTTTAATGTAAGAGAATAAAATAATCTAGAGGCATATATATTTTTCTTTTCACTTGCAAAAGGATATTAATATTTCTGTTGAACTGTACGTTATACAACTATTTAGTTATAATTTAAAAATTAACAAAGTATTTTATTAAATTGATAACACTGAATGAAAAAAAATCTATCATTTGAATTAACAATAATTCTGGAATATTACCCAGAATAGAATTCAATATAATTTTCGTGTAACTAAACGGTAGCTGTTGAAATTTAATAACGAAACATTATATTTGATATATGCTTCTTTAAAAATATGAAAGAAAATAATTTTGTCACATAACTTTTGGTTGAGTTGTCAAGAGAGAGATTTGTTTTGGCATTCTATTTCTGTCTATGAAAGTCACTAAATATGATAATACGACTCATAATTTTAAAAAATGTTCACGTAACTATGTGATAATACTAGAATTTCTAAACTCAGAATGCTTTAGGTAAAATAACTGAATGAATTAAGGGAAGATTCAAATTTTAGATACTGCATGCATTACTCTTATGATATATTTGGAAATATATATTATTAAATAAAATTTTGTCTCACCCTTCTCACTTTCAGTATACCGTATTAAAGTTTTTAATTGTCTATTTCCTTAAAAGCAGAAAGGCACAATGAAAAAATCAACAAAGAATATGAAACTATTTTCGTTATTATACTTACTAAATGTTGCTTAAATATAACATTATTAAAATTGAATATAAAAAAAAATTTCATTTTTTATCATGTTAAAACTTGAGCGTTTTAAATGTTTAATTCAAATTAAAATTATGAATAGTTATACAAATTAATAACAAGAGATAAAACTTCCAAATAAAAACATATCTAATTGATAAATGAATTAGACTCTTTTATCTTACAAAATGTCAGGTGATATACTTGAAATGAAACGATAAAAAAGCAATATACAAATTGAGATTAATAATTTCGTTATTTTTCATTAAATTCATTTTTTGTAATGAACATTTTCTTTATTAGTAGTTTCGAAGTACACGTAGAGTACTTTACACACGTAAATACTCTAAAACCATAACAGCAGTTCTTACAATTTCGAAATATGTGTAGTAAGCTGAACCTAGGAAATTTGAATGAAACAATTAGAACTAGAAAACAGTTTTGAGACTAAAACAATCCTTATATTTCTAAAGCAACTATTTCATTACACGTCGGTCATAATTTTATAGCACCTTGATATATCATATTATCTGTATTATTATTATTTTTATATTATGATTTTATTTATGTATAACGACGCATTATGATTTTACTTTATGTACTACTATTCCAGCATAGATGCAATATAAAGTCACTGTTTGTAGGTACACGGTAAAAATAATCTATAAGTAATTTAATTACAAAGCTCAAATTGATATACATTTCTTTCAATAAATATTTAAAGTTAAAATTTCATTAATGCTTTGTATTATTGGCGGAAAAATTGTATCGTAAATGAAAAGCCATTTGATTTTTTCAATGAATTGTAAAGCAACAATACCATTTGAGAAAGAAATGAATCATTGAGTACACACACACACATCTAAAATTTCCACCCCAGAAACAGATTCACTTATAACAGTCATTATGATTCAGGTCCACTGAGAAATCTGGGTCATTAAGCTGCAGACGGATTGTCTGTGGCCATGATGCGGAAAACCTACCTCCTTTTTCTCCCCACTCTATTACAGAATCGATGAATCAATGGGTTATGACGTCAGCACTTACCATTACAGTTGATGTACATTTATATTGTTTCCATTAAGTTACACGCAAAGTTAATGAGGTCAATTTATTTTGCTTTGCCTGCTGCGTTCAAATTATCGTTATTGATTTCAATTTTTGTTTATGAATGAAATCAAATAAACAAATATTCATGTTAGGGTTAAAATTTTTGAATAATTTTTAAAATCATTTTTTTTTTGTTGACTATTAGGAATTTTGTTTTATTCATTGTTAAACTTATTTTTTCGTTGACTATTAGGAATCTTGTTTTATTCATTGTTAAAATTGGAATTTTGTCTGGCTGATGTTATTCATATTTATTTGATAACTGTTTAGCGTAAAATATGCTAACTATTATTTTTTTTTATCTTTAAAACATTAGCTCATGTCAATTTTTTATTTACACCATTTTTTAATGTTTGTAGAGATGGGTAATTTGATGACTTTAATAATCTATAATTTTCTGTTTTGGGTTCAATAAATTACTTATTTTCGGTCAATGTAAATCATTAACCGAAAATAAGTAATTTATTGGAGAATTAGTAAATTTTAATTTTATCAGTGTGGTTTTGATTTTTCAGATAGGTACCAGATACTTAAGTATATTTTTTGAAAAAAGAATAATAGCATTAATTAAACTTCTGATAGTGAAATTAAATTATTTGAGTTTTCATATGATTTGTAGGAAATGTTAATTAGTTTATAATTTGTATGAAAAATTAGTAATATAAAATATAACTTTTTACAAGAATAAGAGTGTTTTCTTCACATATCAATAGAGGGCAGCATTAGCTATTAACAGTTTTAATTATTTTACTTGCTTTAAATTAATCAACACCAGTTATAAGTTACTTTACAACTAAAAATTTTAGTGAAATTTTCATATTATTAAAGAATGTTCTCCATTATTGTTAAATTAAATAAATATATCAATTTAACAAATTAAAAATTAAAAGCGGGAAGGGGAGGATAAAAATGTAAAATTTCTTTTCAGAGAATTTCTATAATTTTTGGGGGCTATGACATTTATTCACTTCGGTCTCAAATAAATTTTTCCCTTCACCAAGGCAGTGATTCTCTATCTTTTTTTGCCGAACCACTCTCTTAAATGTTTCAAAATTTGCCGGCAAACAAAGAATAGGATTACTAGGTTTAAAAATTGTTTACTTACCTGTAAAGCACTGTGTAATATAGATAATGATTTTAAATGGAAAATGAAATAATGCAATATGTTCTTTAAAAGTAGCAGCATGCTTATTTCTTCACTATTAATAAAAAAAATTATTATAACTTTTACCTCTCAAAATTTTGACAGCTCACAGAAGTGCCGCGGTACAGTGACTAAGAATCACTGATCTAAGGAACAACTCTCGGTAAATAATACATCTGTTTGTGGGATGTATAAATTTCAAAATTAACTGTTTTTACTTTTGGAAAAAGGGATACTTGGAGAGTCTAGAATATTTGAAAAATTTATCTTCAGAAAATACCATTTGTATTTGTTAATTTTAAATTCTATAGAATTGTTAAATAATAAATTCTCACTTAAATCTTGCAGAATATTTTTATATCCTATTTATATCCTGTAGATAAACATATATATGATACTTATATCATCTTGCTTATATTTTCTTGTCGATTCTTTGCTTGAATCATTCATTAGATGACAAAAGAGAATTTAATTCACCTTATAAGTAAATTTTCACATTTTATACACTAATTAAATAGTCACTTTTTAGGAAACTTTGTGACTATATTGAAACATGAAATTTAACTGAATATTAGTTCATACGAGTATGCATCGAAATCACTCAAATGAAGGAAAAGATAATGATATACTAATACGTAAAATACAACAAATTTTATTTTTACAAACATTTGTTTCTACTATCTAACAAATATTTAAGATTTTATTACTGTTAAATGCAAATACATTAACTGATTTATAAATTGAACAAAAAAGAAAAGAATTTAGCTTATATGTATTGTAATATATGTTTAAAAATCACGCGCAAATCATACTGATTTCTTTTATATCACCCATATTTCTTTTATATCTTATAAAAATATGAAATTATTAATTTGTATTTTTTTAAAACGTGTAGTATAATATATTGATAAAATGTTAAATTTTTATTATTTTTAATGAAACAATAAACCAATTTTTTTAATCAAATTTTTATGTCAGTAAATTAATTTGCACATTTTATTTCTTTTCTGCAAAATTTTGTAAATTATATGTATTTTTTATATATTCACTGTAATAATTTACTTTTGAATTATTTGAAAGAAATTACTGTAATGAATTTATAGATGAAATTCTTGCTTAGATATTACCAGAAATAGTATAGAAAAAATGCATGAAATCAAATTGAATTTGATTAAAACCTAAGTGTAAATGTTAAGAATTTCTGGTAATAAAAGTGGAGATCTATAAAAACGAATGCTTTTTTTAAAAATCTTTTTAAGGGATCTTCTTTGTACTAAACCCTCTGATCTGGAAACAGATCAGATTCAGGAGATCATCCACTTTTAATTTCAACACAGCCAAACTGAGATCCTTTAGGAGATCCTCACGAAGTAGACTAGCGAAATCTAAAATATGTTTGGGACTGGCCTCTTCAATGTGGCATTTGGTTGTAAACTCGGAAGATCTTGGCGACATTGGAAAATCAAAGGGTTTTTTAATGCACAGTCGAGCCTAAGCAGCTTGGTCTCTCCAGTCTCCGACGAAGCCAATCCATGTACCAGGACCCTTACTTATGTACCATGGATGTTCTGGTGGATGTCTCCAAGAAATGTTTTTTGGGGTCTTGCTTAATGAGTACTTCTCAAGGTCGGTTAATGGAACCCCCTCAGTAAGTGGAATGGCAGTTCCCTCTTTTGCGAATCCAACAGCCATTTCATTGTATTTTAAAGAGACATGGGATGCTATCCATTGAAGTTGTAGGCTAGAAGATGAGGAGAGGGTCTCGAGCTTCTCAATAATTTCAATCCCTTTCTGTTTTACTATCAGTCTCCAATATTTTAGATATTGGATGGCGCTTTGGTTCTCCTAGAGTATCCGGATCTCGCCCTATAAATGTAGCCTGGAAACGAAGTCAATGACAGTCAGTTCAGAAGCAAATACTGAGCAGTTATCAGAATTATTTTGTGAGATAATTATTTTTAAGTCACGAATTTGGAATTTCGGAATTAAAAAAATATTCATTATAATATTGAAATTATTGCCAATATGTTTAACTTTCCAAAAAAAATTAAAAAGGTGTAAAAAGTTTACTTGGTTTTAGTCATCAATCGCATTAAATAACGAGTTTAAATAACGTATACTCGTGTCAAAAAATTGTAGTAATATATTATGGTAAATTATTAGATAACTAAAGGTTATTGTCGATGTTCAGCGGAAATTATTCACACAGTTTCATCAGAAATACAGAGATTGCGGCTCAGTCATACACGAGTAGTGATTTAACAATTTACTTAGTGTGTATTTGTTTAAGTCTCAACTGTATTACATCATTCATTGTGTTTCATTTTATATCAAAAAAGGCTGTACTTACAAAAAATACAACAACAAATAATTTGATTTAAATAAAAAGTATTAAAGAGTTTTAAATATAGAAAAGAATGGAAATAAGCTCGTCTCTCATTATAGAGTACTTTTCAATTTATTTATATAATATTATGGAATGTTTATGGAATGCGAATAATATGCGAAGTGTAAAATATAGTGCATAGTTATTTCATATAGATCTATAGAGATTTTTATTATATGCTGCATACTATATTTAAATATACAAAGAAAATTAATTACAATAACCTCAGAAAAATGATTTTTACAAGAAAGCTCATACTTTTGGTTTTATAAATACAGTAATATCTATAACATCATTTCATAACCAATACTCTCACTTGTCTTTGCAAATCTGTCATTTATTTATTAATAATGTTAATTTATGAAGTAAGAAGAAAAAGAGACAGCATTTATAGCACAAGGTAAGTTTACATTGATACAGATGAATAAGTTGATAAAAATCATTTTACATACGGTTTATTTTCAAAATGTATATTTGACAAGAAGAATAGGCAAGTTTGGGGTTTGTTTTCTCTTAACGATCATTTCTTATACACAATGACTAATTAGAGGGACATGCACTTTAAAGTGGATTTCCATTCACAATGAACATCCCATCCTATGGAGAGATTCGACCCCACGAACTGCTTAACCGAAGGCTATAGAAAGTTAATCATTCGTTTGCTAACTCGACTTTTCTTGTTTTCTTCTGTAAAATTTACCAGTATTTTTTCAGTATAACAACATTATTTTTTCCCAATAAAGTAATACAAAAGTTTTGTTAGCTAAAATTTATAAATAAGAGATTGTATATTACAGTTTATATGTTAATAAAATAATATTATCACTCATAATGATTGAACAGCAATTTAATAATATTTTTTCTAACGGTGGCCACTTGGGTGACGAACCCTATGCAAGAACCCTACAAAACCAGAAACTGCTACTCATTAGTCGTCACCCTGCGGGCAACTGCGAACCAAGCCACGGAGGCGAATAACGTTTCCCGTGCGCCATATCACCACAAACCCGTTTATAGGGTAGGCCACATTCATACATCATCACAGAAGAAAGGACAGGGAAACACAGAGAGAAAAAAAAGTAACATCTATGCTCAAACCGGGATTCGAACCCGGGACCCACAGCACAGGAGTCAGGAGCATTAACCATTTAGCCATCGGTTCGCTCAATTTAATAATATAATAGATAAAACAAAATAAATATTTTAAATTCAGCATCACACAGTATTCTTCTGAGTCATTTATTCACGCTTGTTACCAATGAAAAATACTGCACAAATATACAGTAAAATTTGTCATACGTCCCTATAAACTCAGCATTATTAATATTAAATGCAAAATTTCTTTTCGACGTATTTTTTTTTCAAAAATTGCTCGATTTGAATTAATTTTCATTTGCATAAATTTATTGTAAAATGAGAAGCGCAATTGGTTTGCATTTTTTCAAAGTGTTATAAAAATTCACTGAAAGACTTAAGCAATTTTTTTTATTTATTGAATTACAGATGGGAAAAAAAATTTGATGCAGACATTGGTGTTGAGGGGAAATTCACTCCATTTGATTTTGGGGACCAATTTGGATGAAAAGAATAATAAAAAAGCATTGGCAACGATTCTTAAAAAATTTTCCCGAAATACATAGTTCTTGTTTTATTGAAAAGTATAAAAGAAAATGACCAGTAAGAAAGTTGCAATGAAGAAAATTTGATTATTAAACTTACGAACTACAAGTTCATCTGATTTAAAAATATTCATACTTTTCACTTGAATTTTCCATGACCGAAAGTGAAACTTTTCGGTCAAATCCAGTAGTATGAAGGCTAATATAGCTGAAGTCCTGCGTATGATGAAAAAAGTTTATTTGAGTGGATATTCAGATGCATCTTGAATGAAAAAATGAGCACTGACAATGGTTTACAGCAATATTTTGATAACAGCCATCTACATTTTCTCATTGAAAAGCACAGAGGAAAACTACCAGTAGAAAAGCTGCATAAAATATAAAGAAAATCCACTCTCTTGGTTTGCAAGCCACTAGTAAGTCATCGGATTTCAATGTACCATTGACGGCTTTCATCTGGACCACAACTTTCTGCTTGCCGTCCATTGTGATTGGAAGATTGCAATCGAATCCAGTGGAGCAATTGGATGAACTGGCAGCATAGCTGTAGCGAGTTCTGTCTATGGTGAATTTGATGAAGAACTCATTCGGAATGATTTCTAGATATGTTTTGGACGTGAAGATGAAGTAATAGAAGCCGGTTTCATTCAGTACGATAGACATAGTGTGAACCGTCTTGAGATTATGGGACAGCAGGCTGCACTTGTAGGAGTGTGGCAGTTCCCTGTGCATCAGGGAATTCTTGCAGACATAAAGGGTCTCAGTGTCATTCATGATGGCCCCTTGACTGCTGGAGATGGAGGAGGTGTCCTCTTCGGACTCAGATTCCGACAGACTATCTTCCCCACTCATTTCCTTCTCTCTAAAGCTGTACCTAGAAATTGGAAGAGTGAAATTCAATGAAATATAGGCAATAATAACTATAGCATATATAAAGAGAACGAAAGGAAATGTAAAATTTTATATTGAAAACCCGAAAGACATTGATGCGGCAGTCGAATCCACAATGTTTTCCCGTAAAAATTAGGAATAAAGTTCAAACCATAATCATTATTTCTTAATGTACGCATACACGTTGAAAACGTCAATTTCGACCAAAAATGATAAATTTATTTTATTCTTTCGTTAAATAAGGAATTTAATAGCTATCTAAAATAGGTTTGTTTTTGTCTGTACGTTAATTAGATTCCGAGATATAAAGGATTTCCTTAAGAATAGGAAACCAAAGTGGACATATTTAAATGACCGGAAGTGGGCGTTTAAAGGGCCAGAATGATGTTAAAAATTAGTTTAAACAGTGTTTAATTTGAAATGTATGCTTTTAAAAGATACATAAAATAATTACTGTTCCGGAAATCAACCAGAAAATCAAATAAAAAAATTAATCAGCAAATATGAGAATTTCTTATAGACACAACACTTAAATCTTTAAATGCGATTTTCTCAGATCTGGCTTTTTTTTTTACCAATAATTTGCACGCTTCAAAAACGATCACTTAAAATATTTTTATAATATCACTATGGAATTTCATGAGCGTGATCTGTATATTGTTTTCTAGGGAATGTACGAAAAGAATTTTAATCACTAAAATATTTCCCAAAATATGGCCTGTTATTCGAATAATGGCATAGAAACTTTGGCTAAAATTTCAGTATAAATATTCAACTGGCCGTAATTTTTTTTTTTTTTTTTTTAGCAAAAACTTAAAACTTTTAGTACATGCTCTAGATAACAACATATAGATTATTTGGTATTAATTTTTTTCAAATATGTTTAATAGTTTTTGATGTAGCATTTTTAAAATTTTTTTTTAAATGTTTAAAATTGTATACATATTTAACATTTCTGAAGAATAATATTGGAATATATTAAATTTTAGTAGTTCAATATTAATGTTTTCTAAAGTGAAATAAGAAAAAATCGTTACAATGTATATATGCAGTGTATTTGAAAAAAGCGCTCTGAACATGTTCAAATACCTTAATATTGAATTTTATAAAAATAAAAAATCGTAAACATCTTTGTCCAAAATTCAAACCTGAATAATTTCATTGAAATTAAACATAATTATTTGGATAATATTGGATCAAAAGTGTAGCTTTAAAGCATACTATAATTTACCCTGAAATAAAAAAAATATTATATAATTACTGTGTAACTTTGACGAATCATTGAAATAAGATTTTACGAGTTCTAAAATAATTGAATACAAAATTACTAAAATTTATTAAAAATTGTTAAAATTATTATAATTTTATAAAATAATCTGGTTATCAAACTTAGTTTACATTAGATCTTCCTGGAGTGTAAAGAATTTTCGGGTGATATGACTGGATTTGAAGAGCCCATCGAGCGAAGCATCCGGATGGCGATTTAATATTCAAAAGCCACTTCAAGGGTTGGTGATCTGAAGCAATAATGATTTCTTGATTTTCCACATAGCCACGAAACTTCTCAAGTGCCCATAACCACCGCTAGTGTTTCTCTTTCGGTAGTTGAATAATTTCTTTCTGCCGAACTGAGCAGTCGACTGGCATACTCTATCACATGTTCTTCCGGTCTTTCTCCTTGGATAAGGACTGCTCCTAGAGCGTAATTACTCGCATCAGTTCTTATGAGGAATGGTTTAGATCCATCTGGGTGAGACAACACAGATGGTGAGATCAGCCGTCTTTTTAACTATTCAAATGCTTTCTGCTCTGTATCACCCCATGTCCATTGTTTATTCTTTTTAGTTAAGTCACTAAAGGGCCTAGCAACTTCAGAAAAATGGGGAACATATCTCCGGAACCAGGAACAAGTCTGAAGGAAAGACTGAACTTCTTTAGCACATTTTGGTGTTGGAATTTTTTGAATAGCAGATACTTTGTCAGCATCCACTTCTACACCCTTTTCAGTTATCCAATGACCTAAATACTTCACTCTGTCACAAGAAAAATTGCATTTGCTTCTATTAGCATTCAGTTTAAATATAGAAAGTCTTTCAAACACTTTTCGTAAATCTGATAAATGTTCATCAAAAGTTTCTGATAAGATAATGATATCGTCAAGGTATGACAATGCAAAATCATCTTTGAGACCAGATCTAAATTTATCAATGAGGCGTTAAAAAGTCGCTGGTGCGTTGCGCAACCCAAAAGGCATACATAAAAATTTAAAAGTTCCAAATGGACAGATGAAGGCAGTCTTCTCTTGGTCTTATTCATGAACTTTAACCTGATGATAACCAGATTTTAAGTCTTGCATAAGGAGATTCACATTCCTCAATCATTCCTTCTGTTAGTAAGGAATCTAACTCTTTCTTCAACAACTCTTTATTTGCAGGTGTCATTCTATATGGAGGTTTAGCAACAGGTAGGCTATTTCCAGTCTGGATTCTATGTTCAATAAAAGGAGTAGATTCTCCCCCTGGCTTGAAGGTATTTTCAAATTCTTCCAGTAATGAATTTAATTTGTGTCGTTGTTCCCTTGTCAAGTGTTTTCCTTCATCATTCTTCAATTTCACGGAATTGGAGGTTTCTGAAATTTCAGTAGATATATCAGGAGAAGTTAATTTCTGCGACATTATTACTTTTGCAGTACTTACGGCTTCGGATGATTCACGATAAAATGGGTAATTTCTGTGTGGGTATTCACTAAAATGCCAAGTGCCATTCTGGATGTTAAGCACAATACCAGCAGCCTGGAGAAAGTTAGTGCCAAGCAATGTTCTATTGCCTTTAGCGTTTGGTAACGCAATAAATTTCATGCGAACTTTCTTTCCCTCTACATTAAGATTTACGTCTGTTGTCAAAGCAGGGGCATTTCTTTCTTTTCCATCGGCAAGTACCATTGTAATTCTTCTTTTGAAATTTGAAACCTTTCTCTTTCAATAAAGTATAGAATCTCTCTCCCGCAATGGAATTTGATGCACCTGTGTCGGAACAAAAAGCTGCTTTTTCACCACAAACAGTTAAAAATTTGAGCTGGACAATGAATCTGAAGCTTGTGCGGTATACAATTTTACACCATTAATAATTGTTTTAGTCTCTTCTTTTAGTTTGTTGCACTTTGGACACTTAGACTGAATAAAACCAGGATTACCACATCCATAGCAATGAACAGAAAATCTTCTTTCTGGCTTGTCTTTAGTAAATTTTGGACTTTCATAGTTGGAATATTTGATTTTATCATTTTTCTTTGAGTTAGGAGGCTTATAATTTCTCTCTGAAGCAAATTTAACATAGTCTTTGAAATTTGGCTTCTTAGCAAAGATAGGGGAATTTTTCTTCATTCCCAGTTTTACATTTTCATAACTGTCAAGCTTTTCTGCAAGTTCTAAAGGATCATTCAGCTCTGACCATTGATCAACAAAATGTTCTCTAATCTCTGGAGGTGTTCTTTTCTTTAACTGGTCAGCTATCATTAAGTCTTGTAATTTCTCAAAAGTGATGATATTCAAATCTTTTACCCATCCTTTGAAATACGATTTAATTTCAAAATAGAAGTCTTTCCATGTTACTTCTGCACCTTTTCTATGTTGCGAGAATAATTGCCGAAACCTATCTGATGTAAGTCTATAACGCTTTAAGAGCATCTCTTTCGCCTTTGAATAGTCTAACATCTTCTTCATTTTCTCTAGCAATTAATTGATTTATTTCGGCTGGCAATGAGCCTATCAAGTACGGCATCCAATTCATTTCAGGTATATTCACTAATTTTAATTGACGTTCAAATACTGTTCAGATAGAGCCCTATTTCATCGCTATTGGGATTAAATTTTGGGAGAATTCGATTTAGATCCCAATTTGTTTTCTCTGTTTCACTGGGAAGAGCTGTGACAGTGGAGGAAAATACATTCTGAGCTTCCACTTGAAGTTTTAAGCGTTGCAATTCATACGCTCTCTCTTTTTCAATGCGTAGTTATTCCTCTTCTTTTTCATTGGCTAGTTTTTCTTCTTTAGCAGCTTCTTGCTGGGCAATTCTTTCGAATTCAGCTTGTTTTTCTTTTTCAAGCCGTTCCTCTATTATATTAGTTAGCATATTTTTCACAAATTCTTCATTATAATCTTTTGATTTGGTTATAATATCTTTCAATTGAATTACTTTCAGATCATCTGCTACTCCTAGCTCCATTTCTAGAGCAAGGTTTCGCAAATCCTCTTTTTTCCCTTTCCCAAGGAATGACATTTTTGCATGTGTTTTATTTTTAATAGTTCTGAAGTTATTTTCAACTGATTTTAAAATGCTGATTTTTTTTAATATGTCGTTCTTTATTTTAGTTAAAACGAAATTTAAAAACCATCAGTTTTAAATACAACACTATGTTAAAATATAAACATTTTAACTTTAAATATAAGTAAAGTGTAACCTATTATTATTTATTCAAACATTAATTGCAAATCAAATGAACTCTTTAATTATTGTAAATATACTTGAAATACTTATATGATATTCACCATCATAAAATAATCAAATCAATTTTACTATATTAATCTTACTAAATTTATAATAATTCACTCTTATTATATACTTCAAATCAAACAAAGCCAAAACAAAGCATTTCAAAATTCTACAATGAAACTTTTTATTTTCGTTTCACTTATAGCTCTTTACTTTCGTTTTACAATTACCAATAATCACTAAATGTACCTTTGTTTATAAATTATATTTTATCAATACTTTGATTCCAAATTCAATAAATCAAAATGAATTAATTAAGATAACTTATTCATAAGTATTCAAAGAATATTTTATATATAAATAACAAAATGTTTTATTGACTTTTTATTTCTTTAACTTTAAAGTTCTTCAATTTTCTAAAATATCAACACTGTGATACCTTTTACCAAAATATTAATAATTATTTTGTTACCTTAAATATATATAACCTTAAATATACATGGGAAAAATATATTTTCATTCTTTATTCAATGAAACCACTTACTAAAAGAATAAAACACAAGGATTCAAAACAGAAAATGAAGGAGGAAAAAAGTAAAATAAAAATAAGCATTAATATATACTGAACTCGTAGCATTCATAGATATTGAAAGGCTAGACAGAGAGGCGTTTAGGATAGCAATAACAAGAGTCGTTTGCGGCGCCTTGATTCGTGTTTTAAATCAAAACAAAAGTATCATCACATGAAAATGCACAGTCATCAGACTATTAAATTCTGTTAGGTGCTCAATTTTAAAACTCTATCTCACTGTAAAGGAGATATTTTCTCAAATATTCAGAATTAAGAAATATAATATTCAGAAGTAACAAATACTTTACTTATTGTTCATAATGTTCTTTACATATAATTCACGCACACATACTATAAAACTTCAAATATAATGATAAAATTAATGTTTCTTTTAATTCAATACTCTAATACAAAATATTATGTATTTAATAAGTTTTGAAACATATCTGCCAAATCAAACAAATAACTATATTCACAAGTAATAATACTGTTCTGAATTTAAAGAACACAAAATAATAACACTTTTATCGAAACACAACAGCTTATAAAGAAACTTTTTATACAGTTTTATATTCATAAGTGCTTAAACATTAACATTCATCAATTGCTACTTTAATTGTAATTCTTCACAATTAATTAGGAGATATAGAAATATAAAAACAGTAACAGAAACTTATCTGGAATGCTCAAATCGAAAACGGGATGCTCCAATTGAACCACAATCTCGGATGAGATTATATTTGTCATGAATCCAGAAACCACAACACATCAGGGGGTAACCTGTAAAATTTTTGAGTTCCCCTCCAACAACAAAATTTAATTCTGGGTAGAATTTTTTAACAGCGAAAAGAAACTCGAACTCGGGTCTCACGTTGGGCAGCCAATATTTTATATTGTAGTACTTATCTGGTTTAATAGGAACAAAGAAATAAGTTCCTTAAGTAGCTCAAAATAATTTATTACAAATTAGGGTACAATTTGAGCACAACACAGATACATATACTACAAATAAAACAAAATTACATCTAAACATATAAAGTTAAAGGGATAGGGTAAACATGAGAGTCATATGGATATAAGACTCATTCCTACAGTTGCTGGAGAGGGACTCCCTTCATTGTTGGTGATGTCACTGGTGGTGTTGTAGACAGGGGGCGCTATAGACATTATTTATTCATCTTGTTATTGCGCTATCTTGGGAATAATCCTTTCCATCTTCCGAAGTTAATAGTTATGTATATGGCTTGAAGTGCGCTTTAATCGTAGTATCGTACCCTTAAAAGTCTGCTATCTCGAATTCACAATCTTAGCTATCTGTTCGAAGAAAATATATTGTTTATCACTCTACGATTATCTTTAAAACACGAGGTTTAATTCGGGTGGAATCCACAGTTTAAAATAGATTATGAGGCAGTACAGATATCTATTAAAATGTATGCTGATAGTGGTTGGAATTATATCCACAATCAATTGAACTGAAGGCAAATGAACTAATTGTTCAAATTCATTTCGCCTTGTTTGGAAAATCATTACTTTTCTTGCAAAAACATTTGCTAAATATTTCTCCTTTTAAGTTTTGCCTTTTTGAACTCAACCGTATGTTTGTTTCGAATTTTTTTTAAAGAAATATCATTTTTGAACCATAAATTCACTTACGCGATATCAATTTAGCCATACTGCGATCATTTTAAATAACGATTCTGAGGAAAATAGGGGGAAATAAAGCTCACTAAAATGTCAATATTTCCAAACATAAAAATTTGATGAAAGTTTTTAATTATATATAACTCAAGGATTGATTTTTCACATTAATTTCTTTGAAATGTTTTCGGGTTTTTTGGAATTACTTGTTTTGATTTTGATATGTTTCAAGAAATTTTCTTATTTCTGATGAAATTATATGTTAACACAGGAGGATGTTCATACGATGCTCATTTTAGAAATAGTACATATAACAGTAATATTTTCCTCGGGAAACTTGAGTAAAATGAACCTAAATAACATGAAAATATTTCCAATAACAAATATGCGATTCAACTTAATTATTAGTGTCAAATTGTTGCTATCATTTCTAACCATTAGAAGAAATTTTAAAAGGGACAAGAAATGTGCCCAGTTCTAATTTTTGTATTACGTTCACAACCAAAAAAGTAACATCATTGAAAACAATGTAAAATTGCATTTTGGTTAAGTACATATATTTTTAATACATATATATTTTGGTTAAACAGACATAATTTTTTAATTGTATTTCAGCCAAATATAAAAATAATTTTTCACCCTATATTTTGATTAGCGATAGCGAAATATTTTGATTAAAGATAATTTCCTACTGTACTTTGATTGAAAAATTTAATTTTCCATGTAATTTTGGTTAAAAAGAAGTTATTTTGCATTTCATTTTTGTTAAATATTGAAATAGATTCCTACTGAATTTTGGTTAAATAATAACTGATTCTTATTATTTTTCAAGAACATGATTATTTTACTGTACATTAATTAAGATTTTTTTCTTTTTAAATTGATAAACACATACGCTTACAGCAGAATTTTAAATTTATAAAATAATCCTAGTATATAGGTATAGAGAAAGCACATATATGAGATTTTGCTTTTTAAATATAAATTTTTCAATTTTTAAATCTATTCACGAAAACATAATTAAAATTACAGATTTATGTAATGTCAATTGATTAAAGATATTATTTAAGCAATAATTACTTTCACTGTTTAAAATTTTAAAAATATTTATGCACGTACTTTAGCAACAATTCGGTTCTATAAAATACTTTTATATATGTGTGAGAGAATCAAACAATTAAATGTTTGAACAAATCTGAACGAAAGATACTTTTTTTTTTTTTATCATAATCTATGATTCGCTTGGTTATTAGTCATTTTATTTTCAATTTTTACTCACAAAGACTTATTTTATCAGAATCTTCAAATAAAAATCGATACTGAATCATCCAAAGCATTAACACTTGAGGGAATCCAAAGCACAAACACTGGAACCACAAGAAATAACAATAACCCCAATCACTGTATAATCTTTTATCACACTATATAATACGCATATTAAGAAAAACGAAAATGTTCGTATCAGGTACATTATAAAGTTTATTTTTAAGGAATTTTATGAGGAATTTTATAATAAAACTGAGAAATATTTCAATCAGTTTTATTATTTTGGCCTTATGTCCTTTATAAATGAGGGAAATAACCTTTACACACACACACGCACACGCACGCACACACACACACACGCACGCACGCACACACACACGCGCGCACACGCGCACACACCCACACACACACGCACACACACGCACGCACACACGCACGCACACACGCACGCACGCACGCACACACACACACACACGCACACACACACACGCACGCACGCACACACACACACGCACGCACGCACACACACACACACACGCACGCACACGCACGCACACACACACGCACGCACGCACACACACACACACGCACGCACACACACGCACGCACACACACGCACGCACGCACACACACATTGAATTATTAAAAACTATTAATTCAATTAAAATGCCACACTTATTTGAGCTGAAAATATATGTATCTAATATATTACTTTTATATTTATATTTTCTCAAGATCGAAAATATAACTAAAAGAGTGACAAACTTGGAATTCTACAGAATGAGAGTTTTTGTTAGTCGCTCAACGGTCATTTTTTGCACGCGAGGGCTAATTAGACCGGGACCTACGTTTTAAAGTGGATTCCGAACCACTGCATATATCCATGCCCAAGGTGGGATTCGAATCCACGAACTGTTGAACCGAAAGCAAGAGCGCCAAACATTCGGCTGCCAGCTCGGCGGAGAGAGAGAGAGAGATCTCAATAGAGGATAATGGAATAATTAAATGAATTAAAAAACGACTAAAAAGTTTTAGTGTCAGATTGAAATATTTTGAGAATGTGTGGGAAAGATGTTAAAATTTTTTTTCTCTGGAATTTTCCTACAGGCAAACTCCAACAATCACTTCTTTGATTGGAACATAAAGTAAATAGTTTACCGTTAAGCAAATATTTTTTGACTTTGAAAACTGAACGATAATTAAAATCAATAGTAAAAGAAAGCTAGACATACTTTAGGAATGGCGTTTTATTTGTGTGAGCAGCAGCATTGTATTTTTCTTTTTTTAAAGTTAAGTAAATATTAAATTTGTCTGAATAGTGTGTTATATATTCTTTATTTGTGTAAAATGAGAATACATGGTTACGCAAAGGTATTTACTCAGTTATGCGTAAATTTATTGTTTTGAAAATAAGGTACAAAATAAATATAGATCATAAAGATTCGCATAAAAAATTTCGCTTGTTGGAGTTAAAAATTTTAATCATTTTTTTCTTTTACTTGAACTTTGAAATGCTAACTTTAAGAAATGTTCAACGTTTTATATAAATTTAGAGCTACATTCTATCCAACCAGAGTTTAAAACGGAAAAATAAACATTATGATTACTTCCTTGTTACCAAGAACTTCCACTTTTAGCTACACATTAATTTAGTGAAGTTTAATTAAGCGCTCAAAAAATAAACAGAATTTTCATCTTCCTTAATTGAACCGCATCGTATTATTTGCCAATTATCATGTATGATAATATTTATTTATCAGTACTATGTTGATAAAATAGGGTTAATTTATCAATGCTTCCATCAAAAATGAGTATTAAAAATGTGAGTTTATCATTTTTTGATTTTGGTGGTATCTATTTTTAATTATATATTGGATTTGCTTAGTGAATATAGGAATGATCTGATTTTTCAAAGTAATTTTTTTTCTAAATTAATTATTCAATTATTCAATATACCCCTTTATTTAATTTTTTAAAACAGATTTTAGTGTTTTCCACACTATAGCAGTTAACTTTCAATGGCAATGATGAAAAAAATCTAAAATTGTAGGCTTGTTAAAAATTTCTTACTCGTAGTAGAAAACAAAGTTGTATATATTTATTGTGAGTAAATTAATTATAACTGACACAATAAAAACAACAAAAATTACTTTTACTATAAGTACTTTGGAAAAAATATCATTAGTATTTACTGACAAAACTGTATTATTCTATAATTTTTGTGTAAATATTTTTTTTTATATACATTTTGAATATTAAGCATTTTTAGCATTCATATAGTAACTACTGATCTAAAAATTAACGTTTTCTTATTCTTATTGTCTAGGGCTTAGACTTTATGTGATTTTTTGGTAGAACATATCTTTAGATTTCATTTTTTGGAGATTAGGTTTTTATCTTGTTAACATTAATTAGTTTTAAGGGTCATAAGTCTGGTGAAAATCAAGAGCAGCGTTGAATATTTAAATAGTACTTTTTGTCTTTGTAATGGAAAAAGGGACTAATATAAAACAGTAGAAAGATGAGTAAATGCATAGAATAAATTATCCGATGCATGAATTAATAATGAATGTGAAAAATCAGATGAAGATTATAAATCAGAAAATTATGAGGAAAAAAGTCAATGTAAATATGAGAAACAAAATGAGAAAAATAATATATGAACCGGAGCACAGTGATGAAGAAAATAGTTCAGAATTTTAAAAAATATATAAATAAAATGATAATGAATTAGAAAATTGAGAAGTATACTTTTAGTGACGTCAGTGAAATTATTGGTCTTAAATGTTCTCATAAGAATACTACGCACAGAAAATTAATTTTCAGTTTTTAAACACCATACTAATTTATTCATTCTATATTTATTCAATTCTCTTAAAAATATTTAGAAACAAAGAAAACTAATGCTTATCTGTTAAATAATATAAAATGAGTTAAAAAAATATGAGAATATTTTAATTCCGCAATATTTATTCATTAATTTGCAAATTTAAATTCTCTTAGAAAAGTTAACAAACAATTGGCCATTAGAAAAATGAGGTATATTTTATAAATATATATAAATCTTTAATAGTAAATTATCAAAAATATGCCATCGGTTTTTTTAGAATTTCGTTTTTTATAAATTTGATTACTTTTCAAACATTTAGTTTTATATATATTATGACATTTTTACAAATTAACATAAACCTGTAAATATTTACCAAATCACCATTATAAAAATGTGGTTTTTACCATAGCTAATTAGTATGCTGTATAATATCATGATATAGTCAAGAGTCAAAACAACAGAACACCACAATTACCATATTGTATAATGATCAAACTCATTAAAATAAACTCTCTTAAGAAATTAAACATTTTATTCATCACAATATTTAAAAGTTATTTTTATGAATAATAAATATACATCACAAACCAAATTGCATATTTTTTAAAAAAACATTTAAGAATCATTTTTTTTTATTTTCAAGATTCTTATCACTTTAATAAAGAATTCAATATTTGTTATTTAATATTTATTTTTATATTTGAGACTATTTGTTAGCAATGCATTTTTAACTAAAATATTACAGAAAAATCAACTTAACTTTAAAAATATTAATAAAGTGATATTTTAACAATTTTCATTGATCTTAAAAATTTCCATTAAAGTTATTAGTTTATTAAAAGTACGGGAATTTTTATAATTATGAGGGATAAAAGTTAAAATGTATTTTTTTTTAAATAATTTTTATTTGATTTTGTAAGAAAATATTTTATTTTAAATTGTAATATATTTATGTCCATAAGAATATAAAGAATTTCTTTGATTTTAAATTTTTGCAGTCAATTTTGAAGAAAAAAAATATGCGTTTTAATCCATTATTTGTATGCATTTCACCAGCATTTTTTTTCTCGCTTTTGTTTGACCGTAACATGATTCCATACAGTTAAACTACATAGCTTCACATAACTTATTTAAATTAATCATATCTTAATGAACATTAGCATTATGCTGTATCATATCCCTTTATTATGCAATTTAAAAACTGCTGCTCATAAGGAGAAACTGATTGGTTGTAAGTGTTTTAATATTTCTTGAGCCAATCATATACTACTATTTCGATTGGAACATTCATATTAATCGTCATCAACGAAACAAGCCACGCTTAAAAATATGTAGAAAACAATCGAAAAATGCGGCAGTTAATCCCATCACTTCACAATGAAATTAAATATCCTAACAATCATAGCAACAAAATGATTAAATGCATAGGAGATTTAAATCTAATAACCAATTGTTATAGTCTGGAATCTCTATGCATTTGTTTCTTTCATTTACTGGAGTGCTGTAACATGATAAAGAAAGACATACTTTCGTGTCCAAAAGCTAGCTGATTTCTTACCATATTCAGCCAAAGACCATCTAGTTGAGAGAGCTCATATATGTTATATGTTTCAGGGATACTATCATTTCATTGGATTGGTATGAGGCGCGCAAGTTGAGAGAAGTACCAGAATAGAGGGGTCGACCTTGGAATTTAACTTTGATTTAAAATCACGCGATGGTTGGCGGTATTAAGCCTTGGTTGGCAGAAATAGACTACAAGAAAAATATCGCATATTTAACTCGTAAAATGAGAGTCTACTCGTCTTATAATATCTATTAATAATTTATATTTTACTTAAGTTATTTTAAATATTTTAAAATGAGAAAAAATATTATAAATTTTTAATTTCTTTAACGGTCATAAATATTATCAACTACCCATTGTTTATTTATTTTTTATATAACTGAAAAGAAGGTTTCCTAATTATCAACAGGACTCTTCATTTTTTTTACGTTCTTCCTTTTAAGGTTTGCAAGTATTAATTAGGTTGAAATAATCAAGAATGAATTGATATTAAATGGGATTAAGAATTATTTTTAAATTAAATTAAAAAAGTACCTCTTATAAATTTATTCAAAGCATTATATTTAAATGTACGAAGAATATTTTTTATTCTTAAGGTGTTTGTTACTATTAATAAAGAAATGAGATAAATTTAGATTTCTGTTTTTTAATTTTAATGAGACCAGTTTATATATTAATATTAAAATATTAAAAGAGATGAAATAAATGAAAATTATAATTTCAAACAATCTATTTGAAAAAAAAATTATATGTTTGTCTACTTGTCACAGAGTATAATATCTTAAAATTAAATTTTTACTGTACATTATACATGTCACAATGCTCATTATCATACTTTTTCATGAAATTTCGAGAAACTGATAGTGGTATTTTGTATATAACTACTTAAAGATAACAAAATACCACGTAACAGTATTTCTTAACTATACATTAAAAATCTAAAAACCGTGTACTTACCTGTGTTCTTTGATACATTGTTTCAATCCACTTTTACCTTTAACCACTGTAACACCACCACCAATGAGTTTCGCGCAAGTTGAGAGATTGACCTTCGAACCTTTCAGTAGGTGGAAGCCCCAGTATTCATGAGCCTTATTTGGGAGGACAGTCCTGTGTGTGGACCACGTCCTTTCAACTTCGTTTTCTTCGATCACGGGCTCATTGTCGTAAACGTATGTTTCGAATTTAGAATCCGAGCTGAGATACACACCTTGGCACCAAACTGGAGAGATGTCACTTTCAAGTATGATGACATCTCCTTGGAGAACATGTTTCGATTTTGGTTTGTACACATGGTACTTCAGTACCAAAGGCAGGGTGAAGAAAAAGGCCGCCAAGAAAATGGCCGCTATTGTACCGAGCGCATTCATTAGTAAGCCAGTGGTATTCTGACTTTGAATATATCCATTGTTCTATGTATGAAGTTACTTACAATTCATGTAACACGTAGCAATAACTACTGTATTCATTTAAATTCAGTTTTCGGCGCTCATTTTCAATATTTGGCAGAAATTCAATTTCTTTCAATTACTACCATAGACCTTTTCAGGTATGATATGGACATCTACTAATGCAAATCATTTACGGTATATTTAAGTTGATTTATTATAAGAACAACGAAATTTCACATTTCTGAGGAGCACTTGATAAAATTTTTCTCACCGTTTATTAAAATTTGAATAAAATAATCTCAAGAAAGATAAACTGACATTTCAAGATGAACCTTGCAAGATTGGGTTGATTTTCAGCAATTTTCTAAATCCAATCTTCCTTCTCTGTGCGAATTGCCTCCAAGTAAGACAACAGGGAGTGTATTGTTTCAAAGTTCCTAGTGTGTGAGCAATTCAGCTGTTGAAACAAAGAAATAAAGTCGAATTTATGATTAATCGAATAATAAATTGTTTCCCACGTGGTAAAAAAATAGGTACTTCACAGCAGAGTGTACGTGTTCTTTAAGTGACTTTCGAAACGACGTTTGATAAATAGCTAGGTTGTCGCGCGGACGACGATTATAAAGATTTGATCACGTGATTTCGTCATTCGATAAGAAAAGCGTTGTATGTTTGCTGAAGAGATAAACGGCAAAACAATTTAAGATGAAGGAGAAAAAATGCCGTAAAATTTAGAAATGAAATATGAAAAATAGATTTTGGAATGAAAAAAAAAATGTCATAAAATAATGCTGAAAATGATTAATAGAAAACATGTTTTAAATGAATTTATAATTATAGCATAGCTTAATAATTTTCATGCAAAATAGTTGTACAATAGCGAAAATATTCGTACATATGCTCTTATAATCATTCGAATGCTATTTCTCTTATTTCGCAAATAAGAGTGCGGCGACGGAATTTAAGCGAATACTTCGTTTGGAATAATTTATAATCACAAGCAATTTTTTTCATATCTAATATTAAAGTTATTTATAAAAAATTTTTTTTTGAAATTTTTATTAATACAGATATTTTATATTTAATCAGTGTGTGTACGTGAGCAAGCGTGAAATATTCTTATATTTATATGAATTAATGGAAATAAGTCACTGTGATATTACTGGTAGTAATTATATTAAAAAATTATAAGTTTAGTTGTGTGTTACTGCATATGATTTTTATAATTTTTATTAGGTTCGTTTGCTGCAATTTACTTCAATTGAAACTATTAAACATAGTCAATCAAGTCGTAATTTAAAAGCATGGTCAAATGACGCGATCGATACCAGAACTTAAGTTGTAGCGAGCACAACTGGCTCCCTGGTACAATAATTTTTAGACTCGCCTTGAAAACTTTATTATATAATATGTGTGTATGTAACAAGAATATAATATAATAAGGAAATGCAACATCTACTTTAAAATAATCTAGCACAGATAACATCAAGGACTTACGCTCTTTTAGATCCTAAATTATAGACAAAAAGTCTACTTTAAAATCAAATTTAGCATTGGATTAGGAAATGTTCTCAAAACAGTGAAAAATATCAGCTCTAAGGCCATTTATTTAAAGCTATTATCATATATTTTATATATATATATTTATTAAATTGCTTTAAAAAGAACAATTTTTAAATAATATATATAAAAAGAAATTATATCTATTATAGATAAGTAGACATTAAACTATCTAAATTATAATACATTAATGTAATTAATTAGTATTGTTACAAATTTATAAATAATTATTGTATATGTCTTAAAATATCTCAGATAGATTGGAAATACTCACATTTTGGGCAAAAATTGTGGTATTTAGACGTGTTATACGTTAAAAGCGGGTTTTCTAACGATTTGGTGACTTGGCGATGTTTTAGCGAGAAAACTTGGCGAGATTTTTGGCGACTTGGCGAGAAATAGATACTTTTGGAAACATCCATCACCTAAGCTCTAGGACCAATATTTAGCGAGATAGCCTAGAAGCTTCCAGAACCTTGGCGAAATTAGTAGATTTCTCCGCCAAATCAGGTATAAATACCGCAGTCCAACATAGTTAGAAGGTTTTTTTGTACAGACAGTCAGGTGAAGACGATTAGTCGTGATTGCTAGTTTAGAGAAGCTGTTCTCTGCCTGAGGTATTTGAGACCTGTGATTGGAAGCTGTTACTTATCGTATCTGACGAATTGTAGCTGTATAATTGTGATTATTACAGCTGGTATTTCTAGTGGAATTTTTACAAATAAAAGTCTTTTGTTCATCGAGTAGTTGCTTTCTTCAACTTTCATTCCACACGAACCCCGAAGCTCGGTACAGTATGCATCTATATCTTTCCTGTGTTAAAGCGAATTTATCAATTGCTTCATCAAAGTCAATGAGAGAGAGAGATTTCAAATTGTTTTCTTATTTCACTTCAAAAATGGTGGTCTGCTTATGTTATTTTGTCCCTTCGTTGATCATAGATATGTTAGAAATAAATTTAAGTTGCTGAAAAAATGTTGTCACGTTGAAATGGGTATTGAAATAATTTAGAGTATTTGAGATGCGGATCTCATGTTTGAGAAAACAGCTTTGCCATACGAAATTGCCGCCCAACTTGTCAGGTACGTGGGTGTACATTCAAGTACATGGATGTACATTCTCTCTCTATCTATCCTGTCTTTGTCATTTCCTTGTATGAATGAGTTGTGAATGGTTGCCTACCTTATAAATGGGTACCTATGGTATGTGTATACTGAGGAAGTCGGACTCCACACCAAAATATGGTTCAGTTGGAAAAGTGGAGCAGCGTATACCATGCCAGCTTAGCTAGCACACGACAACAACTACCGTTTGAAATTATAAAGGCATGATGCTGTCTAGAAGTTTTAGACGTCAACCATGCAATTGCCTTATAAAGCAAAGTTTTTGATTCTTTCATAATGTTTTTGTTAGTACATGTTTTTTCTAAACATGAAAAAAATTGGAATCCGTTTATTTAGTTGATATTTTACAGATTAACACTTAACATTTGAATCGTTTTGTCAAAAACTTTATAGTTTGAGTTTGAATTTTTCCTTTTCCTTTTTGGATTGTCGATTAACTAGCTTTTAAAAGTTCAAAAAAAGCCTTTTTTCAAAGCTAAATGCAAAAAAAAAAAAAAAAAAAAAAAAAAAAAAACGATTTTAACAGCAAAATTTATAGTTCATATAAATGATGAAAACGTACTTTTATAAATTTATAAAAGAATGCTAAATAAGACTTTTTTTTATAGGAAAGAACAGGTATACATGAGTGAGAGTAAAATATTCAAACTTTGGTTTTTAGTAATTGAGCACATCGGGTAAATGTTGCACGCATAGTGCAACTTTGGAAGAACTTTAGATGCTATATAATTTTAAATCGCTTCCCGTTAATACTCGTATTACCCTCACTTGCAGCAGTCATAATGATTGGAAAAATAACTTCTTTCTCCTTCACTGGATTGCTGGAGTTGTATGGATTGGGAATGTGTTTGCGTTATATTGTGACGTCCAAAGTCCTTCCACTGGTGCGACATGGATGCAGAGAGGACTCTGCCAGTTCAGGTGTGACTTCTCCAGTGGATTGTAGTTCAAAATTACGAGATACGTGATGATGGGCGAATATTCCAAATTCGTTAAGATATAGTCCGGGACTTGTCTGCAGCGCTATGTATGAGATCAGAATGTCACCTCATATGTATGTGCGGGGATGTATGCTTTTGACGTTTTTGACCACAAATGTATGTTTTTGAGTGGTTAGGTCATTTTCGTCATTTTCGTTTTAAGGTACTGGTGTTTAATGAGCGACAGTTGTTGCATTTCCGCTTTCTTCATGCAGAGCTATGGGGTTGTTTCTTAGGAGTTAGTAAATTTTCATCCTTACAAGATGGTAATTATTAAAACTTAAAGCTTTTCGGGAAACAAAGTTTTGAGGATATTATGAGAAACCTTTAGTTTGTAAACCAATAGTTTGTAGCTCTTTGGTAACCCATTTAAGTGGTGCCAAAGTAATAAAAGGAAAGCACTATGACATAGAAACCAAGTTGCTTGGAGTTAGATGTTGAGGAGTTGCACTTTGAAGGCTTAGTAATAGCATAGTTTAAGTTATAATTTTTTTCATTGACTAAGAATCTACAAAGAGCTGTTTATAGTTCATGAAAAGTATTATGAGCCTAATTAACAAATAGAGCAAGATCAAATTATCATACACTAACTTAAAATTATGTTAAAGTAAAATGTGATGCTTAGAAATAGTTGAATGATAATCCGAAATATCTAGAACAACCAGAAGAGGCAGTCACACATTCATTTTATGCGGAAGAAAACACACATTGATATGTCTATGGTAACTAAAAGGAAGATAAACTATTCTTTTCTCCAGTTATGGACCTTTTCCTTCCTAATTCCACAAAATCCGTGCATTTACGTTTCCACAGAAATTGCTCTTATAGATTAATCGGCACATATTTTCTCTATACCACCGAAAGGCCATTCCCTAATACCAAACTTCACCATTCGAAAAATGGATCAACACCTAGAAGAAACACCTATTCTTAGAGAATAAAATGTCAAGAGACAAGCTCCGAAGTGAAACAAATTTTCTGTTGGACAATCAAGAAACTCACCCAACGAATAATAACTAATTATTGGTATTTGGTATCCAATATTTTGCAGTTCCCTCTTCATATGTATGTATTTTTTTTTTTTTTTTTGCCTATTGATCATAAATTTTATTTCATCTTGTTCTTTTTCTATTCCATTATTTAACACTGATGTTGAATATAAAAATTTACATCTCTTATTTGTGTCATAAGGCGTGTTCCAAAATTAAGTTCCGGGGAATAATATGCCATAGAGGATAGGCTTAAATGACATATCACATCTGCAGCGCTGTTAACCAACTCCTGAAGAACAAACAAAAGTGTTGATGTGCCACAGGAGGCACTTGCCTGTAGATGAGAGCAGCTCGAATTGGGAGGACAATCATAGCTCCCGCCAGTTCTGAAGAGCGTGGTATAGTTAGATTTGGCCTGGTCAGCTGCAGACATCCATGGTGAGATGTTAGTGTATTGACCAAACATGAGTGACAAATAAGTTTGATAATGGTGTCAGGAGTTTCGAAATGGCCGCGCAAATGTACCCGATGAACAGAGGAGTGGCATGATCAGTATTCGGACTGACGACATCGTTGATCAAGTGCACCAAAAATTTCGAAGTATTCGACGTTTGAATATGTTGTCTGGCTATGGAATTCTCAATTGCTGCTCGAACCTCCCTTTACCGAGTTGTTACAAAAGAGCTTGGATATCGAAAATTTAGAGCTAGGTGGGACAAAACTGCGCATGATTCGTTGCGCCTTGCGCTCACCGATCAGCGCAAAACGGAACGAATGCATAGTGCATGGCAGTTTTGAGTGCTATAAACAAGATGGAGATAGTTTATTTTCCCACAAAATTACGCGAGATAAGACGTGAATCGCGTACAGCAAAATATATTCAAAACAGCAATCGAAGTAGTAGTGGCGTTCACCCAAACCATAAAAATGTAATTAATTGCTATACACGAATCCAGAATGATGGCTACCATGTTTTAACATGAAAAAAGTGTCCTTCTAATCGATTTCATGGACCATAGATTAACCATTCCTGCTGACGTGTACTGTGCAACACTCACGAGACCGAAACGTGTGATCCAAAATTGATGCCTCGGCCAATTGTCGTCTAGCATCAACCTCCAGCACGACAACGCACGCACATATACCGCTAATCTTGAATCATGCCTTTGGTTTTCCAAAGACATGATTCAATATGTTCGTTGAAAGCTCCTTGACCACCTTGCCTAGGTCCCGATCTTGCACCAAGCAATTATTTCCCTTTCCCTATTTGAAACAATGGCTTGGTGAGAAACAATTTCAAATCGACGATGAATTCAAGACGAGCGTTACAAACTCATTACTGTCCTAGGCGACAGGTTTCTATGCGTAAGGGGTTAAAAAAGCTATGTGTCTGTGTGGGGCAGAGTTACATTATGCTCATAGATGTAAACAGCAATTATATGGAAAAGTAAATTGGATATGTAGTCGCATATTACTGTCAATAAAAATCTTGTCTCATGGGTGATATTTTTATCATGACCAAATGGCCTTCAGTTTTGGGATATGCCACATGATTTATAGTTATGAAAATTTATTGTATACTTTAAATAAGAGCCTCCGCAACTCATGATAAATTGGCATAATTCCAACTGGCAGCAGTAGATTTTATCGATTTCAGCTCTCGACAGTAAGTTCCAGAATGGTAAATGTCGATTCTCAAGTTAAGTTGGTTATCGAATAGGGTTCTAAATGAAAAGTTTCTCAATGACTCTTGCTGATAAAACATCACTTCTTCAAATGATTTGTATTTGTGACTTAGTACAGTCACAACAAGGTTATTAATGCATTCATTTATATATATAATCTCGTATTTTGACGTAGTTTGAAAATAAAATTAATGTTCAAACCATCGAAAGATGCGTGTACCAATGCATCCATCAGCTAAAATATTCATATTTTTTATAATATTGAAAAGTTTGTAAATTCTTATGTCTATATGATGATTTTTACTAGCATGTATTGCATAATTTAATGTGTAATCACCAGTATATTTATTTATCAGAAGTGTTTGTGATCACGTGTAATAGAAGACAATGTCTCGATCCAATATATAATTTTTTTTATATTAGAATTGCATTGTGCTTAAGTTTAAATATGCAGTTTTATAAAGGCATTAATATAACTTTATAAAAACATTTTTATAGTTTAATATTTCTTTTAAATTAAACCAGTCATAACTTTTGTGTGTCATTGTTTTGTTTATTCCCATTTGCGAAAGCAAAGAAAAATAACAAAAAGAGAAATTGAGTCAGGGCGAATCTTCCTTTAAAATAATATGGACCTTTTTAAGTTTACTTCAGGAATAATCCTAGTTTTTATTGAATGATCACTATTTCGAACCGATTCATTGTTGAATGAATTAGTAGTTGAAGATTTTCTCTTCTGCAGCAACTAAATACAAAACACTATCCATGAAACGTCTTTCCAAAAAGCATCCTCAGATGATGTCGAACTCACTAAACCAAGGCTCATGATAGCACAATAAACCGGAATGAGTAATCCCAGGTTCGAAATTGGCCACAGATTAACATCAAATGGAGGTTGGTTTCTTTTTTCTAAATATGAATTTTCTGGTTAAATTTTAATTTGGTTTGGTTTGTTTGTCGCTCAACTGTCATTTTTTGCACACGAGGGCTAATTAGACCGGGACCTACGGTTTAAAGTGGATTCCGAACCACTACAAACATCCATGCCCAAAGTGGAATTCGAACCCACGAACTGTTGAACCGAAGGCAAGAGTGCTAACCATTCGGCCACCAGCTTGGCAGGTTAAATTTTAGGTAGCAGTGCAGAATTCCTCTTTTTGTGATTCATGAATACGGTTCACTCCCATAAAAATTGATTTTGTAGAAGGCATAACACTATGGGTTAGTAAAAAAGATCCAACAGCAATTACAGGCTTCCGACTAAATGCTTTCTTATTATTTAAAAGCTTAACCTATTATAGGTCTTAGCTGCCTCTCCAGCCCAATCTGTCCAGAGCGACACGTTGCCAGTTCCTAAATTTCAATAAGAGGACAATACATCCCGATATACCCCGAACATTAGAAAAAAAAGTTCCTAACTTTCAGTATCTTGAGGTTATATTCAGAGTCAACAAGCCATCTTGATTGCCGTCCTCGGGCACGGGATCCTTCGGGGTTCTTATGCGTTGATATTCTAGTGGGATTGTTTCCCTTGCTTCTCTAGACATGGCCAAGCCATCTTAGCCTGTTGCTTCTGATAACCTTTGTAATTTGGGGTAGGTTATACAGCCTATACAATTCAAAATTATATCTAGTTAGCCAGCAACCCTGTTCCTATACAGGCCCATAGATAGTTCTTAATACCTTCCTTTCAAAGGTTTCCAGGGTTCGCTGTATATCAACATTTAATGTCCACGTTTCGCTTGCATATAGAAGCACTGGTAGCAAGAGTGTATTGTATATTCTCAGTTTTATATTTTGCTGATAATTTTAGACTTTAGTCGCTTTTTCAGCACTAAATGCTTTAGTAAAAATTATTTCAAGAGTAAAAGCAAATAATTTATCTGCTTCATGTTAGCAACATTAAATAAAAACAGTTAATTAATACCAAAAATCGTGAAAGCAATGAATAAAATAATTTAATCACTATCCTTTTGATCATAAAAATTATCGATCATCACGGAAGTATATAATTTCTATTTTCATACAAAATTTGAATAAACCAAATTAAAATAGCTGATTCTGAAAGCTTTCAAAAAGTGGAATTTCGAAGATTTTAAAGCTATCTATGTAACAGAAATAAAATCCTAACCAGTAATAAAGAGGGTCCTTTGAAACAACTGAATTATTTTTTTTTTTTTACAACAAAACTAATCTATTTTAATTTTCGCTAGATGATAAGTAAAAGATGATTGTCAAGCTTTTATTTTTTGAAGTCAAAATGTTGACTTTATGAAAAGTACAATATTATGAAAAGTATATTATAATAGAAACTTAATATTTACTATGCTTGAAATATATAAGCATTATGGATATTTTATAATTTAAAAGTTTTTTTACTTTAAATATAGTAAATACATGGATTCACCGTGGCCCATTTATAAGACAGCATTTTTTTGTAAGGTTTGTAAGGTTTTGTAAGTTTGTTGATCCCCAATAGTGTTGAATAATTAAAAATCAGTTTTGTTCAATTTGTCCCTTGTACATGAATATTTGTCCGGGTAAATTTTGGAAGATTTTCAGTTTTCTCTTTTGCAAAATATAAACAGTCCACTATTTGATGTAAAGTAACTTGTAAAACAGTATGTGGAGCAGGATTTTCACTTTGTCATCAAACGTTAGATTATTCTGTTCAAAGAAAATTTAGAACTTAAATAGCCGGTATTCTAAATATCATAAATATATTCATTATTTACTCTTTAATTTTCTAATTATCACAAACTACAAAAGAACATGGTCATAAGAAGTTTATTTGTATTTCAAAATTATAAACGCAGAAAAAAAACTAAAAAATAAATTTATTTAATTTATAAACATACACACAATTTATGTACACATATGTATATATAATATACAGTCATAGGAACAACAATTGTAACACTATTAGTAAATACAAACATGAAATCTTTATAAAATCATCTTTTTTTTTTAAGACAGAAATATAAAAAACACATCATTGCACTTTTCTACATTAATTAGTTTGACAACTTTAAATTTTGTTTACATTAGTATTGTAAATGTTTTGAATATTTTAATAAAATTAAATTTTTTTATAATTTTATATATGAGTAAAAATCTAAATCAGAGATACTTTTTTCATTAATTTCAGCCAAATATATTAAAAATATATTTGCAGATAGCTAGAAATTTCAAGTATTAAGACAACACATTGCATTATATATTCATTATATATATATAAAAAGAAAAATGATTTTAAAATTTAATTAAATGAATCTCGATTAGTTAAAATATTTCAACATTTTATAAGTTTATGATTATAAGTTGGTTTAAAATGTGTAACTTCTTCTAAAATTATAAAAATTACTATTTTTTATTCAATGCAAAGAACAAATCATCTCTAACTTTTTTAATAGAACATTTATATATATAAAAAAAAAGATAACTCGACCATAACAACATTTATAGTTAAAATTTTAAGGGAGAAAGAAAAATGTAAATTTTAAATGTCATACTTAAAATAATTAACAAATTTCTAAAGTGGAATATTTTTATAAAAGACAGTAAAAACTAAAATTCTATAAGAAAAGTCATACTTTCCTATTTTATTTGTTTTAATTTGCAGAAATTAATTATCAAACAAACTTGCAATTAAAAGAAATTTAAAAAAACACAATGAGCATATTATACATATGGTCATAATTTTGGGCATAGACATAGCTTTCTAAACATTAATTTCAATCACATCTTTGTATTTTTAATATCTGATAATGCTTAATAAATAATAATTACTAATATTCGATTGGAAGATAATTTGCATGAAAAAAGTAGATATTTTGTTACATCAAAGCTATATTAAAATAAAAGATTAAAATTTAACATTTTAGCAAGGGATATTAGAAATTTACTTTATTATTTCTTACGAATTTAATAGAAAAAGTAATCCTTAACATTAAAAACGGTTTATTTCATACAATAAATTTATTATCTATTAAGTAATGTTTTATGTATTTTTAACCATGTCGATTTTTTCCCAATAATTGAGTTATAGGACATCATCAATTGATCACATGATATTTAAATAGTCAGCAATTTTTTTTAACGACTGGCATTTTCAAAATACAAGCAAAAAAGCCATTTTAAACTTAAAGAATGGTAAACCGTCACATCTTAACAGCAACCAAGATTTAACATAAGCCCTTATATTCTGAAAAACAAACGATAAAATTTTTTCCTTTAATTGCCAAGATCATTTACAATATCTCTTCAAGGTCGTCATAAAAGTAAAGTAATAAATGCTCTAAGAAATGTTCCAGAATTGTAATATTTGCAATAAGAAACGGCAATACACATAAGTAATAAAATCTTAACTGGAAATTACCCTATGAAGTTATAAACCTATTTACATCATAGGATAATAAGTGATAATTCTTGGCACACCTATTTCATTCAAAATGCAAAAAAGGATTCATTTGGAATGATATATACTTTTTATTTTATTGCAGCAAGTTTTCCTTGCATTCATCCAGAATTCTTTTAAGAGTTTCCAGATGCATCCCACTGAATAGTAATTAATATAGCGAACAGCTCTTAACACAATGGAGTTGGAAGCTTTTCTCTTCTATATGAACTGCATCTTCATTCAAATGAAGGAACTGAATAATGTCATTTTTCATCATCATCCAATTTCACGCACGCATATGGTGGAGGTGGATCATACAACGTGTGATAAGGTGGCGGCAATTCCGTTTCAGCTATATTAGCTCCACTTTCTGGTTCCTCTCCAGCAGCAGGAAAGGTAAGAGCTTCCTCAACTGCCGGTATATCATCGTTTAGGAGAGGTGTGGCGATTCGATGACTTATTTGGCGACTATTTGCAGTGTTTATTTGATGGCGAGAATAAATTCGTCTAATTCTTTCGCGATCTGCCCTCACGAAAAAGGCGACTAGAATGAAGAACATGAGCGGCAAGAAGACGGATAATATGGCGAAGACTGCTAATCTAGGCTTGCATCGGGACCGGATAGTAAAAGAGGTACGTCCGGCATTAGGTTCATCAGGAATCCAGACAAGAGCCCCTTCATCAGACGCAAAAGACAAACCTATAATAGAAGGAAAATAAAAAAATAAGTTTTTGTGTAAATTATTCATACGCAATAAAAATTAAAATGGTTTGAAATTTGTGAATAATTATTTATTGAATTAGTTAAAATTGTTATAATGTGATATTATAAAAGAAAATTTCAAAAATACATATTTGAAAATATTTGAACATTTCACTTTAAAATTATTTGGTTGGGTTTGTCACTCAACGGTCATTTTTTGTCACACAAAGGCTATTCAGATCAGAATCAATAGTTAAAATAATTTGATGAACTTCTGAAAGGATTTTTTGGGGTTAGGGTACACGTCAAGTTAATTTTTGAGCCACCTTAACGAGCAACCATTATCGATATAACATTGAAATTAAATTCAATAAACATATTTACAATTTCCATATACTTGATGCTTAAAAACTCCCCCCCCCCCTCAAAAAAAATTGACAAGTTGCTAACAATAAAGAAAAAAATCTCTTTTGTTTAAAGTTACCTATTTTGTTTTGTAAATTCGAGTGATATTTATCGATATTTCTCATATTTTGCGAACAATGTTTTAAAGATATTTTATTGTGGAAATAGAAAATCACAAATAAAAATCTAGGCCTTCTTATAATTGTATATATGATAAAAGAGCCTTATAATTAGTATTGTTAAATGTTCTCTTAAGAACTTGGGGATTTGTCTAGCATTCGTAGGTTTCAATCTTAACTACGCTCACCTTGGTCGTGAATGCTTGTAAACTCTAAACTGGGGATCCGGCTAAATTATCGCTTTTATACAAAAAGTTTATAGGGTAATAAATTGAAAATTCAAGATAAACTATGATATTAATCAATTTCTCTATATGTGATTACAATATTTCCTAATCGATATACATCAGTTTCTACCAATAAATCACCAATTTACAACTACGATTAGCTGGCAGAAACTTTTATTTCTTTCTAATTTCACAATCTTTATTATTTTTTTTAAAATCATGTAGATTTTACTAATGTCTTAGAAAAATATCATTTGATTTTAAATAATGTGCAAATGCAATTTTTAAGGAATTCGTAACAATTCTTTGCTATAGTGTAACTGATAGCCTGGCAGCTCAAAATATTGTTAAGTTATTTATACTCTTACCAAATTCCTTTGCTGTAGGAATTTACATGCAATGCGCTGTATTCACCTGTCCCGAGATTAAAAATCAGTATCACCTATCCTGATACAAGTACACGCATAAAGCAGAAACGCCCATCAAATCTTTAAGATCAAATGTAAGGCGCAATCCATACAGATTACTACGATTTTATTACAAGCCGATGCTTCAATCTCTCTATGGCAAGTGAAAACTTTGAAACAATAATTATCAAAACTAAAACTAGTTTAACATGGAGTCCAACAAAAAATTTTGTTCAATCTTGTTAGAATAATTTTCAATAAGTATGCGATATTCATTGGTCCCATATTTGGCTCTTTTCACTAAATGTGTGCATACATACTGATCGAGCAAAGGAACTAAATAGTTTCCTATGAAACACTATTCTTTGTTACTGATATGGTTCATTTACGCTACTACTGTATTTTATAAGAATCCTAATAAAGAAATGTAACAAAAATGTGTTGAAATTTATTGAGTGTTTGGCAAAATAGTTAGTTGCAGATTACTACTAAGGTAATTTGAAGAATTTTAAAAGTGTGATTTTTTTTTATCTTTTAGAAAAACCGTATTCTTGTGCGTCTATCTTTAATCGATGACGATATCAAAATCATTACTGGAAAAGGTTTTTTTTAATAGTATCGATGATTTGAAAATACTCGATTCAGCTCACTTTTTTTGTAAATACAAAATATTTTACGAAACGAAAAATTTGAAATTGAAGATATCAGATAATCATCAAATCAACTACTTTGCCTACAAAGCATGAGGAATTTTTTTAAAAAATGGGATATACAAATTGGTATCCCTTTGACAAAAGTCATAAAAAAGAAGACATTTGCATTATTCAATCAACTTAAAGTCGATGTGCGAAAAAGTTTTTCATTTTTATTCTAAAATGGACATAAATTTTCCGGTAGACCTAATAGATTTCTGTATAATTCTTTGTTTAACTTGAAAACGAATTGAAATTTATGAAATGTGGAGTAGGACTGAATAAAATACTTCAAAATCTTGGTTGACACCAGATAAAATAAAATTTAAAGCATTCAATTGATTGTAAAAAAGTTTATCATATTCTATAAATACGAATCACTTAGACATAAGCGATTGGATTTAAGAATAATTGTGAGACAAATGTAAAAATCCAGATAATAACTGAATTGTAGTTAAGTGAAAAATAATTTACGAACGAGAAAAACACATTATGATAAAAATATAACAACCTGATTTGGTTAGTTTGATTTTTTTCCCATGGTTGTATTTACATAAACTTACTGTTGCGACTCGTAATCAAAAATTAATTTCGATTAATCGATTATGTAACTTATTTTGTAAAAGCGAAAGAGCAATAAATTTGAACTTGAAAACTTTACAAAAAGAAATGTGAAAAGAGTTCGACAACTGCAACAACACTTGCGCGTACTCCTCACCCCTGTCATATTTTGTTCGATTTAATCGTTAATAGATATTTCATTTTATTCTGCTTTCTATAGTTAAGAAGTAACGATAATTAAAAAAGAAAATGCAATAAAAACTCAATGAATTATGCTTAGGAAACATCTTAAATCATAACTTACCAATAGTACAAGATGTAGACAAGCTGCACATGTCAAATGATTGCCCTGACTTGATGACAGAATAACGAGATCTGTCTATGAGGAGTTGGAGACTGAAATGATTGATCTTCTTGGAGTTGGTGTTCAGGGCAACAATCACGTAGTAACCATCGTCCGTGATATTCACCTTCACAGCTTTTTGTTTGGTGACGTCGCAAGTAATGTCATTGCTATCTCCTGTTGCAACTATGGTATCACTGTAACAAATAAAGTAAACAAACGATTAAAAAAAGTATAGAGGTAACATTTGCTCTCATTTCATTGAGAACATTTAACCCATTTTCTATAACGATAGTTAGTTACATTAGCAACGTTTCCAAGAAAATGTCCCCAAAACAACTTGTAGAATAAAAGGATTCTTAAAACCTATCTTTGGTTCTCCATTTTATGATCACTTTTTGCACACTAAGGCTAATTTGACTGCGATCCATTGTTAAAAATGAATTCCGAACCATGACAAATATCTATGCTCGAGGTGCGATTTTAAGAAATGTTCACCTGAAATATAAGTCATTAATCATTCAGACTAATTGGATTGGAATATAAATTTTGAAATATTTTCTGTGAATATGCATTTGACATACAGACTTTAAACATACATTTTCAAGGCGAACGAATAAAAATTCAGAACTAGAAAGTAGAAGGTTAACTATAAAACTATCATCAGCTCAAGTTATTTTAGTTATGATTTTATAATAGAATATTCCCCATAGCTATAAAAATTGCAAGCCATAGCTATAAAAATCGCAAGCCAGGGATGTAAAAAAATTGGGTTTGAAAAAGGTCTCCAATGCATATTAAAAAGGAATTAAAAATAAAGTTTGTATGTTTGGCTTTATTTGTTCCTATACTGTTACTATTTTGTTCAAGAGAGCAAATGAAAATCATATAATATTTAATTTTAATTAAATCTAATAACTTATTATTTAATATAAACTTATTCTAAACTACTATAAACAGACAAACTTGAGATTCGATTCATTTGTGGTATTAATAATTTTATTAAAAATGAACTGGTTTGTTCAGGTCTCATGGTTTAAAGTGTAATCCTTAACATTGCAAACATACATATTCAAGCTGCTATGTTAGATGGACTATTGGAAAGATTATAAAAATGATTATGAATCGTTAAAAATATGTATTCACGCTTAATTTTAAAAAGTAAAAAATTTAATTCAATACTTTTTCTTTAAGCATTAGGAGGAAATTGTCAAGGAAATACTTTTTATGAAATTCTTTATATATTAGAATTTTATGTTAACACGTGAAGTAGTTACAAATTTGAAAGAAAGGGTTTTAAATTAATTAAGAATCTTTCCCAATAGCAATGACTATAATCTCAAAATAAAAATTGGGAACAAACGGTAAGGATGCAGTTTGCCTGCAAATCTTGTTATCAGATCGAAATTAATAGAAAATACATTCTGCTAATAGTGGAGATACTTACAATCGCCAACCTTTGACGATACATTCTTGGATAGTTCAATATTAAGAGTACGTGATGGAATGTTCGATATTAAGGATAATAAGCATTATAATAAACATTTAAATGTTAACAATTTTTTTAATTAAAAAATGGAATTTATGGAAATGGAAATTTGTTAGAAATGGTAATTATGTATAAAATTTCAGAAATGAATTTTGAATAGAATTAAACAATAAACGGATCATTTATTGAATATTGTTAGACTATCATTGCAATGTGCTGATTGAAATATTAAACTCCATCATTAGATAAAAAATATTCTTTGTCTTTTAGAAAGATAAGTTTAGTATTTTTATGGAAGCATATGTAAATTGAAAAAACCGTGTAAAGAGCTTTGTGATTTTGCAATACACAAGTAACATTCAATATTTAATTCTTCTTTATAACTAAAAAGACTATAAGTTAGTTATAAAGATCTTTAAAATAATTAAAAGATTTGAAAATCTTAATATAATACAGAGAGAACATTTTACTCATATTCTTTGTAAATTTCAATTACTATAGACAACATTTTTTCGCGCCTATCAGTGCGAAATCACGAGGGAGAAAAATATCACCAAATTTAGGTATGAAGTTTAAAAACCAGTTCGCTTGAAATATGGAATTTTAATTTAAACAGTATAGCATTGATTTTTATTTTTTTTATTTGATGATAAATGTTACCTCAAACCTGGTGATTTATCTACAATCCCTATGAAATCTAAGAATATCAATTTCGTGAAAATGTTTAGCCATACATTCTAAAACACTGAACTATTGAAGACGACTGGAATAAAAAAAAATATTCCTGACTGTATTTAATCTCATAATTTTGAGAGGATTTACAAATTTACTTAAAAAAAAAAAAAAAAAAACTCCTTCTCAGGAATAATTTCGAACATTTGCTTCCTTTTATTTCTTAGAAAATAAAGTTCAATAACTTAAAGTAGTTTGCTCACATTTTATTAACCATTAAGGAAGCAAATATTGTTTGAAAAATATAAAATTTTAATTTTATAAAATTCATTTCATTCAAAGAACATTATCACAAATCAATAAATATTATCAATTATTATAAAATTATTAATGAACTGTAATGTTAAAATAATAAAATTGAACTAGATAAATTTATACTTAATACTAAACATTGAATTTTAAAATAAATTCAACGTAGGATATAAGAAATCTTTTGCTAAACATATTGAATATTTTTAGATGAAATTAAAAATAAGAATGCTTTACTTTATCTTAAAAACTTCAACCCTTTTGTTTAGTTATCATAAATAATGTGAACGAAAAATATGAAATCAATCAAGAGTTATTGTATCTTTATCAAAACTTGATCTAGGAGGCACTGAGATTAATATCAGTTACCGTCTTTTCAACGGCAAACTCAAGTACTATTTAGATATGATCAATAAGTCAAGAATATGGCTTAAAAAATTAAAATAAAGCTTAATTTTAAAGTGTAACATCTTTACACACCCATTTATTTGAAAAAGAAGACCATATGTATTAACGACCTTTCTTAAAATATTTAAAATACAAATAAAAAAATACAGTATAAAATTTATATTAAATTTTCTCTCCCGTATAATTAGATCTTATATAAATTGTTAAATGTTTCTAAATATAAAAAAAAAAGATCTTATTTTATATTTGGAGAAGGCAAAGTAATTGGACGAGCAACAAGTGGCGTGATATATTTGTCCTTGATGGGAAACACTACGCTGATACTCTAATTTTCAGATTATCGTCATCACGATCGCCGATATGCATTTCCATTTACTAGAAAAACGAGCATGTATCGCTTTTGAATTCATTTAATACTTGTGTCTTTTAAGGGAATCATTTGTTTCAGTACGAGCCTTTATTATTTTTTTGTACTTATTTTTAAGAAACAAACCAATTATTCAATTTAATACATTCTTGCTTCAAGCACCATATGTTTACATCCTAAATTACTTCATCTTAAATTAAGATTAAAATTTTATTACATGAAGTAAATAAGTTATTATTTATTTAGTTCTTTATTCTGTACCAATATATGCATGCTATTATAGATAATCTATATTAATTTATATTGTACGACTCAAGTTATTTGTGGTGTTCAGTAAATAAAATTAGAAACAGAGGAACAAAACCCAAGCCATGATAAAATAGATCATTTTCAATATACAACTTGAAAAAATTCCATAAGACTCATTAGTTTAAATTTTATTATAAGCAGAAAGTGAAAACTAACGTTTTCTAATTAACAGCTGGAATACATTGGAAATCACATCAGAGCATTATTTAAACAGAATTTAAAATACATGACTACAATGGAGTTTGTTACTGAACACATTCACAGTAGCAAAAATAGAATTCCGAAATTTTTAGTTCCAAGAATGGGGTCCTGTCACAAGGCGTGACAGGAAGCGAAGGTAATTATGATTAATTAAATAGCTAAAATAATAACGCTTACGAGCAATTAAGCATATTTTCAGTTATTTATATTAATTTATTTTGTGCTTTACAGCCACGACCTAAACTTTAAATTGGATTTCGAATCACTACCAACAATCACACCCGAAGTTGGAATCGAATTTTCGAGCAGCTAAACAAAAGGTCAAGAGAGCTAACCAGGCTCCCAGCTTGACATGTTTTGTTTGTTTGTCGCTCAACGGTCATTTTTTGCACACGAGGGCTAATTAGTCCGAGACCCTACGGTTTAAAGTGGATTCCGAACCTCTAGAAATATCCATGCCCAAGGTGGGATTCGAACCCACAAACTGTTGAATCAAAGGCAAGAGCGCTAACCATTCGGCTGCCAGCTCGGCCCCAGCTTGATATGATTTTGATGATGACAGAAAATATCTGAATTTTATGTGTAATATATTAACGGCTTAATAGTTTTTCTTATTGTTTGTTCAATTTGATTGATCCTGTTTAAACTAAAATACGAATCCATAAATTCCATTTTTTCCAACATCTAACAGACTTGATTGTCAAATTTTTATCTAATATAATAATAACAATAAAAAGTTCCAATGACAGGAACAAATATAAAATATTACTTAAATTCCTAATTTCAGCCACTACAAGACTTTTTTTGTATAAAGATACAAAATAAAATGTTTAAATTCTGAAATCGCGGAGTAAAATTGCTAGCAATTTATCAAACAATATTAAGAGGATTGAAAAGTTTTCAAGGGCCTGCTGATTTTATATCCATGCATTTGCAATAAAAGTTTACGATTGTGAGTAACCGAATATAATAAAGCGTAAGGTCATCAGCATATAAATCTAAATCAATCAATCACACACATAAAAGGCGAGTAACCTTCAAACAAGAAGTAACACATTGCTAAAATTTATCAAGGCTTGTTTATTCTTGGACAGTCGATACAGAAACAACGTGGCCATTGAGAATAAAATCATGCGTTATATGCTTTCGATATTCAGCTGAGCAACTTATTTGAAACTAATATTTAAATTTTTATACTTTGTGACACAACAGCAAAAATTAATTATTATTATGCTTAATAGAAATTGAAACTTTTCATATTATCTTAAATAAATATTCTTTATTATATTATCTTAAATAAATATTCTTTAATATATATTTAATATTAAAAAATGCAATTATTTTTACAATTTTATTGTTGCTTTTTTCATTTGAATTGTAAAATTTCATTATATTCATAATTATTAAAATATATGAGAGGTGTAGTGAAGTTCAATACAAGCTGACATCTATGATTACAAAGCATAGTCAATGGTCATGTCCCATGCATAACAAAATGGGATGGACTGCAATCCCTTGGCAAATAAATTATCGATACAATCTCAAAAATTAAATGAAATACAAGATAAAAGTGAAAAGTAGCAAAAATAGCGAGTATTTAGAATCAAAAGGAAACCTTGTGTAAGTCATACGAACAAATCTAAGCATAAAATGAGCATTAATTTGCACGAATTCCAATTCTTAGTTCAATCAACCTAGTAGAGATTTTTATCGTCAGTTGTGATGTGTTTTGTGGTTGATGGAGACTTCATCGAACATCGCTAGTAAACGGGTTTAATAAGAAATAATTGCCCCTTTCTGTAAGCTTCATCATGGTCATTGTTTTAAAAACAGCTTACAATCCAATGCAGTATACACGCTCTTATCTTTATGTTTGTGTACAAGGTATTCAGAATTAAAGCGTTGCTGATTGACAATTTTGTTATTGACTTTTCTAGCCTCCTTTAGTTTTTTTAGTTAGAATAGCTAACTTCCAAATTCTACCCCAATTAGCATTATAAATAAGCTATAAGGCAAGTCTATTATTACAGATAAAGTACATTTTACATTTATACCACGTATCAAATAACATTTTGTACCAGTAAGTTTTTATGATCGTAATATTTGTCACTGTAAAGAGTTAAAGGAGCGATAAAACTTAACCAGACAAACCGTTATAAATAAAATATTTTTTTATTGAATACTGTTTACTAACCTATTTCATAAAACTGCACAAATATTCCTCAATGTGTAAACTCACCTGACAATGGACAATGACTGTTTTTTTCTATTTTTGCAAGCTGTGAAGATTTCATTTTTGGGGTCAGAACAATCCAGTTTGCTTTCACGAATCTCTTCGGAGCTCTCATCTAAGGATTCGTCCGATTCATCAGACTCATATTCGCTCAGCTCTTTATACAGCTTTTGTAAATACTCTTGGACACCTTCCTCTCCCTGTAAAAATATCCACATTAGGACAATAAAGTACAACACAACTACTGGAAAAAGACCAATTTTTTTAAACATTCCTTATGGATAATTTAAATGAACGTGTAAAAATTGTAACATCGATGTTTGAACCTCACAAAATAACTCAAAATGCGATAGGAGTGGTTTATATTTCACGCGTGCACGCCTGCACTACACACTGGTCCTTGATTGAGAGGAGAAAGATTTAAACCAGAGCAATAAATTTGCCAATCTAGTTTCGACAATTTCTAATAACGAATTAACTGATATCACTGACACAATAAAGAATTACCAAAACAGGAGTCAGAAAGGGTCCTTCTGTTTTGCTCTTTAGAAGGGATTGTTTTGGGTTTGATCTTAGTTGCAGTAGGACAAAGAAGTTCTGTTTGCACCTTAAGTAATTCTCTTGCACAAAAAAGGCTAACCATACTGGAATCTATCAACAGTTTAAAAAGGTAGGACAGTGAGAAAAGTGTTGTATTTCTGCTTTCTGCACGCACATGTGTCGGGGACACTCGCGAGGTTTTCGTAGCTTTGTCGTGGGAGTTAAACACTCATAGAAACGTGAACACGACTCACTATCAATGCAGTGTACTTTGAAAAGAAAATAACAACGTAGTGGATTTTAAAAAGCATTACTAAAGTCTTCGCTTTACCATGTCATGTGAAATGAGTCAAGTAGAATTTCGATTTAATTTAAGAGTTTCGAGCCTCAGGATTGGAATCCAATCAACTGTTGTGTACAGGAGATTAATTTTGCCTTTCTATTCTATAATATATGTACACTTATTGGAATAAGGTGAGTTCCCATGCGCAAAGGAGTACTAAGTGTCAGATTCGACACCTGTAATTATTAAATAGAAATTTTTTTGTCCTTTCATACGTTTGTTTATTTGGTTAAATACAAGGGATCTTTCTTTGTGTTTTTTTTTGGATACATGAATAGGGGTCAATTATTTATTACAAAGATTTGTTGAATGGTTTATGTGGATAATAAAAAATGTAGTAGAGCAGATTTCAGCTATTAGAGTATAAAATATATGAAAGTCAACACTCTCAAATATTGCCAGGATAATCACCATGAAATTTACTGAACCCCACAAATTTTGGTGAAGGATACAAATGAATTTAAATTCTCGCCCAGATATAACAAATTTTCCTTTTCTATAGCTCCATAAATCGCCAGGTATTTGAAGAAGCTGTCATTTTGAAGACAGTTTTAACATTTATCATTGGAATTGAAGCCAACAGCATAGGTTTCCTGAATGGTTTATTTATTTGTGCAATTGACATTAATATGCTAATTAGAAAACAGTCTTCGTACAATTTCTATAATGCTTTTTATATTTCTATAATATCAAAAAAACTATTCAGTATTTGCTAACTAGTTTCTTGTAATGACACAGCTTTTGTATAAATTTCGAGTTTGCATATTATTTTATTTTTTAAAGTGAACATAGTTTCAGTATATTTTGTATAAATCAATTTTCAGAAATGATTTTCCGACTTTAAGGATGGGATTTTTAGTAGCTAATAATTTCGAGGTATTGCTATAATGATTAATTCAATCTTGTGTTAAAATATATTTAATCAGTTTTATGTTAAAATATATTTAACATAAAGAAATAACTGAATATGTATCAACTTTAAACTTAAAAAAAAGAGAATTTCAGTAAATTAAAAGTAAAATTAAAATGCGGAAATGTTTATAAATCTTGGATATCACTGCTGCAAATCTAAACTAAAAACTAGCAGGACTGTTTAAAAAGTCGAAATATTGAAAATTTAGAGTATCTGAGGGGAAAAAAAAACTATTTCGAGTGAAAATTATAAAGTTAAAAATTAATTGAATCCATCTTATTTTTTAAGGCTGTTACAATTTACTTCGCTTTGTTATAAAACGTTATTTTACAACATGAAATGAAGACTTGCATATAGTTTAGCTTAAAATAAATCGAATGAGGTAAGTTTAAAATAGTTTCAAAATTAAATATAGAAATCAGAACTCTCTTCATCCGTATCCTAAGACATTTCAAATCAGGGGTGTATAGAAAGCAGCGTAAATATATTCACTAACATAAAACAATACTATTTAGAACATAAAAAATCAAATATAATATTTTTTCAAAAAAATGAATTGGGAGAATACAGAATGAAGAGAGGGGATCTGATACTGTATCTTTTTCTATCCTCCAATGGTTGAAAAAGATATTTTTAAAGAGAAAAGAAATTCATAAACCTTTGGTATTGAAATAAGCAAAGCTCCTTAACTGTTTTTACATAATTTAATTACAAAGCGAAATAGGCAACTTGATAGTAAATTAAAATCAGTCTTAATTATTAATTAAATTAGTTACAACACTGTCATTAAAATTTTTGAATTGATTTATATTAAGTTAGTCAAAGATCAATATAAGATGCCCGGTGGCTTAGTGGTAGCGTTTCACGCTCTCCCAAGACACAGGTCAGAGATTCAATCCTCGAGCTAAGCAAAGTCGAATCAGCCTTACATACCTTTAGTGGATTGATAAAGTGAGTGCTAAGCATGCTTGGGAATTAAACACTGGAGGTTTTGCGGTAGGCTGACCACCTAAATATGCTTCGCACCCCATGGCTTCTTGGTCACAAAAACAGATATGGACATTGTGGAGCTTGACTCACATAGGCTGCCGCGCCACAGAGCTTAGTTTAATTTAGAGATCAACATCCTGATGTGAATTACATTTCACGCAACGTTTTTGTGTTCATTCAGGACAAAATTACGTCGGCTAGAGTAATTATATTTTATAAAAAAGTGCAAATGCATTTTTTTAAGTGCTGATTCAATGCACCAACCTATTTAGCCTTATTTTTACTATTCTTTATTCACGTTCACTTGAAGTTTGTAATTTAAACTAATACTAAATTAGTAATGGTAAATTAAGGAAATCATCAATTTAGATGACGAGAAAAATAGATATGGAGATATGAAAATCTTAACTAGCAGGTCTCTAGTAAATAAGATGAGTTATCGTATTAAATTTTTAAAAAAATAATCTCTATTTTTAAAATATTATATTCCCGATTTCACAAATTTTTAACGTAAAATAAAAAATACATTGATAAAGGTTGATTCAAAGCCAAGAATGCAAAGATCTTTAATATTAGAATATATCACAAATATGCATACAGTAATTTAAATATTACCTTAAATACAAGGAGACGAGCACCTGGTTGGCTGGAACAAGAAAACATTTCCAGAACAGATGACGTCAGCAAGAAATACTTCAGCTTAAAAGAATTTCGACTCCTCCCACCTCCCAATTTCAGATTGACGCTGACCTTCTGCTTGTTGAGATGATTGGGATTGATGAGAGGTGATTGACTCACCTAGAAATTTCAAGAAAATAATTGTTATGTCACGATTTTAATCAGTAAGAAGCATTCAACTTCTAAACAAAATTTTAGTTTCGAACTCTACAAAATAACAGATTTTTCGCACCTGGTACGCGACGAATGGATGCTCTGAAGTGAGGGCTATAGCTTCACACCAAACTGTAGACGCCGGTGGGATGAGTCTCTGGTCAGTGGCTGAAAGTTCGATTCTGTGCTCCGGCCAAGTCTTCCGCTCCGTGAAGGTGAAGAAGAGACCGAAGACGGCGACGATGAAGACGGCGGACAGAACAAACCATCCCGAAATACGAGAGGTCATCACGCTGCAAAATAATCAAATGAACGTATCAATACCTCATAGCTATCGCCTTGAAGTGGACTTTTTAAGATAGCAGGGAAGATATACATGCTCCTTCTCAGTTGTTTACATCACCGAGGGTATAAAGTGGATGATATTGGAATTTTCTGCTTGACGCAACCAACACACTTTCGGTTAACATCCTTTAAAATGCGTTTCTACTCACTGCCACAAGGTCACACTCCTAATTGTTGTCTCTTAATTTTGGCTAAGCACGTGTTCATGAGCGTTTTTTTACACCCGACCATTTGAAGTGGCACTTGGAAAATTATCGATTTGTTTTAAGGCAACTTAGTATAATGTAGGTTAGTTATTTTACAAAACTGATTTCACAGTTAACAATATTCTATTATAACTGATTGCACAAAATAATGCATATTACGTCAATTCTAATTAACATAGTTAAAAAATATTACTAAAGATTAATAAAATACTAAATAAAAATGAACTTTTACTCAAAAAAGAAATATTTAAAAGAAATGTTTCTTGATAAGTATCTCGTTGCATTTAGGTATAAAAATGGACACAATTTTAACTTATTACAATGTGCTCAGAAATGTTTATAAAAATCAGGAATTTTATTACAAATGTTTTAATTTTCCAAATTTGGTCATATCTGAGATATTTATATAATTTAACTCCAAAATATACTTTATTTTTAACATTTTTGAGAAGAGTCATTCTCTCTCTCAAAATTCTATACTAAGACAAAATTCTATATAATCACAGCTCTTAAAGCTCTCATAAAAAAGTGTAGAATTAAATTTCGCTTTCTACACAAAGATGATTAAAATTTGGATTTTGATTATTAAACCACATCATCTCTTTAATATCAACAATAAAACATTCTTCTAAACCAAAAAATTTAGAAATGCTGCGGTCACTTTTTACATGAAGGCTAATTTGACATTGAAATGCTGTTTAATTAGATTAGTTGAGTACTCTTCAGTAAATTTTTGCACACAAAACTCTGCAAAGGATAATTCAACCGAAGCAGTAAAAAATGGATTCCGAGCAATGGTTAAAGAGGGATTGAATTGGTGAGTTATTAGGACAAAATCCAAAATTGGATAAATCTGGAAAGTACAGTATTTAAAATTTAAAGCTAGAAATATACTAATTCTCTTACAAACCGCTTATCAAATACGTAAAAGAGGAGATGAATTAAAATACTTGTTTGTAAAAGATTAAAATGAATATTTTAAATACAGGTTTAAAAATCAAAATGCAGGTAAATATTCAAGTTTCTAAGAGGTAATAGCTAAGCTAAATCATTAAGATTGGAAGGCCATTAAAATATGATGTATCGTAAATATGACGTGTCACTAATCAGAACACTCTAAAGAAGAATAAATACTTATGTATAAATCCAGTAAGTCCAAGTGGAAGGGTGTAAGTTTTACATCATTTCTTCATAGGGGTATCACTGGAAACGTAATAACGCGAGTAAATCTACAATTTGTCAGAAAATTCCAAGTCCACTTTCAGTATTAGAAAATAAAAACCTTTGACAATATTTACGTCATAAAATCTAAACTTTATTTAAAAAGTCAATGGTGTTTTTAGCAATGATTCACAAGTTAATTTTCAGATGTGGCGACGTGAATTGCAACATAATGTCAAATCCTTTGCTCTTCAATATATTAGAATATCTAATATTTCTGAAACAAATGTATAGTATTTGTCAATAAGATGTTTTAATTGCATTATACCACTCATGCTATCTGTACAGATGCAATGTTTTTTTATGACATATGTATAATTAATTTTAAGGAACGCATAAATAGCAACAGCTTCATCTATGTAAACAATGCATGATGTATGAAAGCTGCAGCATTAAACTTTCACAATTATTTGACACAATTATACCACAATCAATAACTCCTGTACTTACTGGTGGATCGAAAGGAAATACTGATAACATATATAGGTAAAACATTTGTTGAAAAAAAAGCGGAGATTTGACTTATTTAAATTCAAATAAGATATTTATATTGACAGTAGGAGTATTTATTCAAAATAAAATTTCAAAATATATGTATTTTGGGTTTGTAAATCAGGGTATTTATATGAAGTTAAACATGGAAAGTTTTTAAGCTTGTAAAATGGTAAAATCTTATATGGCTGTGCATTAAGTAGTCTCTTTACAGCGGAGAAAACAATCATAAATCTCAGAGGAAGGGAATACGCATATCAACTTAAAATAGTAATTTAAAGATAATTGTTACACTCTAGATCAATTTGGTTCCAAATCATATATAGGCTCTGAAATAAAACTGTTTAGAATGCTCTACAACAGATTCACAAAACTGAGTGACAGATGAGCAGGATCTAAAATTATTTAATATAAATTATTTAGCTAATTCATAATGGTTGGTTGGTTGTGTTTCATGGCGCAAGTTCCAAAATTGGACATGCTGCGCCAAGAGTAAGATTTTGTAAATTTATTTTTATTTTATTTATTTTTTATTTTTTCCAAAAAACCCAAGCAACCTTAAAAATTTAAAAAACTAAAACCAGTGTATAATTTTTTTTAAAAATCTAATTATAAAGTATAAAAAGGAGAGAGAGAGAGAGAGAAATATTCAAATATAAAATATATTATTTTAAAATTTAAAACACAATTTAAATAAAATGTATGAAACCTATTGCCCTCAAGAAAGTTTTTTGTGGGGTGGAATTATATCAAATAAAGTTATAAAATAAAATTTTAAAAAATGTATACATTGTTGGTTAAAATCATGACATGAGATTAAAATATGATAAACTGTAAATGGTTCATCACACGTTTCACACCAAGGATTTAATTCATTCAAAAACAAATGTCTATGGGTGAAACGTGTGTGTCCGATACGAAGGCCAGTCAATCTAACATCTGCACTTCGTAAAGGTAAAATTGATAATGAGGCGAGGGATGAGAAAATGCTATGGAGTTTGTTTCCGATTAGCAAGTTCCATGATTCTTTCCAAAGCGAATAAATAAATCGTTTTATACCCTTTCTCACATCTGAGAGCGGAACCGATGGTAAAATTGGATTTTCAGCAGTCTTTGCAGCTGCATGCTGATTCATAAATAGGACTACTATAGTGAATTCAAAACAGATTGATACACATGGCGTAGTAGTATAATATCTGCACCCAAGAAGGTTGTTAGAGAGCAGCTTGAAAATATCAAGAATTTTTTCCTACTCCTGCGGAAATCTGAATTATGTAGAAGAGAAGTTAATTTTTGGTGAAAACCTATCCCAAAATACAACATCCGATTAACTAAAGGAATATTTGTGCCCCAAACTTTAATTTCTGTATCAAGACGAGGCCAGTTTTTCTGTAGAAACAGGTACTCTTACATATGCAAGGCGATAAACTGGTCGATTCATTACCCTATGCAACCAAATTATGGACTGAAGTTCGCAATTGGCGTTCAGGAAGTAGCAGATGGGAATCTTGCGTCAACATGATGTTAAAAAAAAAATAGATGGTTGAAATACATGAAGAGTGCACATGAAAACATTAAAAAAGTAACGTTTAAAAACGCTTTCAGGAGAAATGCTCTCATATAGGATAAATTGATGAGATATCAGATTCTATAAATCGACACATTAAAAATACTAGTTTAAATAAAAGTTCTGAATAAAGGTAAGTGAATTTTTTAAATGACTAAATTACAATGATACAAAATGTGCAGAATTTCATAATGCAACGTACGATGATACCAAAACAGACACCAAATGATGTCTCTGTACAAAGGTCTAACATCCTACTCTGGATATATATTATTCAGAGCTGAATCTACCTTTTCGAAATACACTTTGATAAAAAGTGATACAAAATTATCATCTTCACCTACGTAAACAAGGCAATTTTTTCCAGGTGTCACAATTGGAATAACTATATTTCTTTTTTCCAGGGACAAGGAAAAACATACTTATTTTATATAATATTGAACAAAATAAGAATGTTTTTATGGAATCATGACTAAGATGGTAAAAAGCATCTTATTAGATATCACTTGGTTGTTTTTTAAGTTACTTTTGTGAAAGCCATGGCTTTTGTACCTCGTGGTTTGACCAGCATAAGACCCTCGAGCCTGTGCATTTAAAATATTCGTAGGCTCTGGTATTGTTTGTACGGCATGAAAATATTGATAAGAAGTACCAGATCAAATGTTTACCACCTCATTTATCGTGTTTTAAAAAAGGATTTGTGTTTACCATCTTTATTCAAACCCTTTCAAGCCCTTCCCGACACCTCAATGTGTACTCATAACTGGTGAGAGGATATACCTGGACGAAACGTGCGATTTACGTTGATAGTAATAACATAGAAGGGATACCCAAGTCGCGAAGAGCGTTCCGTTGTGCTCAGCTAAGGTCTGCAAGCAAAGAAGTCAAGACAAACTTCTACTTTCAGACTTTTTCAGGGTTCTTCAGTCTTTATGAAGAACAGAAATTGCTCATTACTCCTTATAATTTTGTTGACTTCTGAAGATCATGTTGCATCGTCCTTCGTGCAGAATAATCAGGGATATGTTCGGGTCTTAGGCAGAGGGCCCAGTTCGAAAAGTAATCTAGTCTCTTAATAAGCTAAATGCTCTGAAAATTCTACTGTGTAACATAAAGGGCTCTCTCAACAGATATTAGAGTCAAATGTGAGCAGAGTTTAGATTTTGCAAACACCTCTTATATACATGTTATTGCAATCCAAGAAACAAAGCTAAAGATGTCTCGAACTTGAAAATAAGAACTTTGCATTTATCGATTAGACAGACCCTTCGGGAGAGATCTGGAATTTCTGATCAGAGATGCAAACTATAACGGCTGATTTATTGGTTACTTATTCTTATATATAAATACAAGGCATAATTTCCCAGGTGGAGGGGAAAACCATTCCATATCTACGTTGTTTACCACCTTCTAACCAACCTCAACTTCTCAGTAACCTCTCATTGCCTATGAAAGATAATATTTTTAGGTGATCTCAATGCCAAACACCTTTTGGGGTTGTTCTTCATGTAACGGAAGAGAAGAATTGCTGATCTTATTATATGGCGCACAAGGTTTATAATACCCAATAATAGTACCCTTATCCATTAACTATCATAAACCCTGATATGAGGTTACTATAATTATAATAGCAGAGGGGTTAGACATTTCACTTATCAGTTAAAACATCCATCAATATTGCAAATAGTCCATTTGGGGAAGACCATTTATCTGTTATAATAAATATTGCGAAAAAATATATTGCGTTCAAATCAGAGAATATTTGGTACTAATATGTTGACAAGAACTCCTTCCAGCAATCCGTTGATGACTGATTTAATGCAGAACGTTTGACTTCTCATATAAATGCTAACTGGTTTAAATTCTAAGAAATAATAAATAATGGAGGAAGTTTATCCCTAAGTGTCACATAAAATACTCTATTAACCATTTTTTATTCCTAAAGATAGACTTTTGGGACTTTATTTAATGAAAGAAATCTGTTTCGGGATTCTATTTATACCTATAATTCTGCGTTATTTCGAAATATGCTTCAGACACACATACGATTGAAACCGTATTCTCATCATTGATGAAAAAAATCAATTAGTTAGTTTATATTTCTACGATCAGTTTGTTTACAAGAGATAATTTAAATTAGGCTTACACATAGATATTTGCAAAGTTCATTCCTGTAGACAACGAATCTATAAGTTGTTGAAATGAAAGATAACTAATCAATTAAATTTTTAACTCGGAAAGAGAATATTATGTATATGTATGCGTGTGCTTGTGTGTTTTACTTGCACTTACCTTTCTTATTGTGCTATGACACCACATAACGGATAGCCTAACAACCAAACATTGTTGAAACCTCTTTTAAGCATTCACCATGTAATATTTTTTTTAGAAAGAATTTTTAGTATGGACTTTTTCCAACTTGTTGCACAAAAAGGAAACTTAGGAAATATACAATCTGGCAAATGTACAAACAGATTGGTATGTCATTTTAATGTCACTTTTTCATACGAGGGTTAATTTTGATTTGGAGCCTGAATTTCAAGTTGAACTTCGAAACACTACATCCAAGATTGTAATCAAATCCACGAAGAGAACTAACCAACCATAAGAACTAACCATTCAGTTGCCAGCGTGGTTTCATTACGACATATTCATCTACAATTGTTTAATAATTGATTAAAATAGAACAAGCGGTTTTCTTTTTCGAAGAACAGGGTCCCAATATTATATTATGGAGAAGTCTTTTTTAAACATATTACTTGACATCTATTGTGCCAATCAAAAATCAGATTATTAGAGGAATTGACTTCAGTCTTCCTGATTCAATATGAAATAACTTATCAATAAAATTAAGGCCAGTTTTTGTCAATAAGATTTTGATTGTGTAAAAGTTTGCAAAGTTGTGTGGAAAATTTCCTATTGGCATTGCAATGATTTGATATTAAATTCAGGTAATAAACCATTTTGATAAGATGGTATATGTACGTAAATCTCCCATAGTCAAATGTACTTTCACTATAATGACATGGAGTTGATAGCTCATGTTTTAATTTGTTTACTTGACTGCGATTCAAAATTACGAAGGTTTGTACGTTTGTTTGTCGATCAAAAGTCATTTTTTGCACACGAGGGCTAATTAGACCGGTACCTACAGTTTAAAGTAAATTTCGAATCACAACAAGCATCCATGCTGAAGGTGTGATTCGAACCCACGAACTGTTGAAGGCAAGGGCGCTAACCATTTGGCGACCAGCTCGGCCAAAATTACGAAGGACATAACTAACTTTAGTCAACAGAGTTATACAAAGAGAATTTTAAGGCAATTCCCTTACCCAAGTTTGCTAAATTATGCAAGTATTTTATTAAAAATAATGAAATTTTACTTTAAAAAATGCAATTCTAGTTTTAAATACATATGTTGAAAGTATTTCTGCATTTTTATGGTGATATGGAAAAAAATTTTGCACCAAAGTAATAACGAAATAATATACTGATGTGGTTACAATTTTCTATTTAAATATCTATATCTATTTAAAAACACCTAACAAGCATGTGATATAGTGTTTGTAAATAAGTATAATATCTATTGACAACAATGGCCTCTTTCACACTAGACGACTTTTATCGAACGATAAAAAATCATCCGAAATTTTATGTGAGAAGTTTTTAAAAAACCATACAATAGACTGGTCTTTTTCACACTGAACGGGAAACGATATTGTGTGACCAGTCTATTGCGTGGTTTTTAATAACTTCTCACATAAAATCGCGGACGATTTTTTTTATCATACGATAAAATTCGTCTAGTGTGAAAGAGGCCAAAGAATTATTAACTATTTCTCTTGAGTATTCCTGAATTTTAAAGCGTAACGCAAAAGCGTAAGTGATTTACCATCGCTTTCAGCAAGTTATAGAGAAAAAGTGAATTAAGTCATCTTTTACTTGCACATCATTGAATTTTTACTGTTGTAAAATTAAAGCAGACTTCGCTATTCAAGTATGCGAATTCTCTAACACGCAACATATTTATGTAATGTTTTCAATTTACGCATTTCTTTTAGAATCTCTGAAAAAATGAGATTATTTAAATGATAATTTTTGACCCCCTTCCATGGTAAATACCACTCGCAGATCACTGTCCATTGTTCAATTCGGTTGCCGCTTTTTGGTCACTTCTTTTTCACGTATCAAGAACTGGGCAGGGGTAAAAATTTAAAAAATGTGAATATTCTGTGAACTACTTAAATATCTACAAAGTAACTGAACTCACGAAGTCTTAAATGAAAAGAAAAGAAGCCAACCAACTCGGCACAATTTGATAGAGAATTACAACTTATCTATTACTGATTATAATATTTAAAAATCTCAATTGTGAACACATTTAACATGGATTTTTATTCGGTTAGATACTGAACATGATATTTCTTAAACACGAGTACAACAACATAGTCCATTAGACTGCTGCCCATTTTGAATAAAATGTCACTTTAGAATGATGAACTTACTTTAAATAGATAAGTTTTTGTGGCAATTAAAGAAATGACAAGTTTTTTAAAAAACTGGTGAAAAAAATAAACTATGGTTATTCTCAAAATGGAAATTCAAAACATTTAAAAATAGGAAGACCAGAAAAATATAAAATAATTTGTTTCTTCATGTAAAATATTTTAATTACTATTATGCTTCGATAATTTATTGGTTTCATTTTACACGTAACTAACTAAAGCCATGTTCAAACATTTTAATTCAAAATACAGCTATTGATAATTTATGGTTAACAAAATATTTGGCACTAGTTGTTAAAATTAATCTATTTGGAATACACGGCAACTGAAAAACATGAGTTTCTCAATTATGTAAGATTAAGTTATTTCCTGGAAAAAAAAGCAATTTTTAAGTTGTTCTGATCACCAAATGACGAAAACGAATTAACTTCAAATTCCACCCGTTTTTCCCCAATAAACTTTTAATAAAAAGCGATCTTTTGAAGATTACAATTAAGAAAACTGAAAAACAATTCTGCAAATGTACATTTTAATCTTTTAAAATTCAGATTCATTAATGCTTATAACAATTAAGAAATGATGCATGAGGTAAAATAAATGTTTCTTAGCAGAGTAATGTTTGAATAATACAGCTGGTTGAGTAAAAACAGATTCTTCAAACAATGCCAGATAATTACCTTTCACGTGGTTTTTGAACATTAAAAGAATGTAAAAAAAGTGTCTATACAGGAAATAAAATTTTCGATAAAATTAGCATTAAAATTGAATTCCATTAATAATACTTTATTTAGGAACATTTTTTCAAATAAAACCAGTAAGATCCATTTAATAACTTCCGGCCAATGATAATTTTAATAAAACGTTGAAATAAAATGGTGTAAGGACATTATTCGAACTATAAAATTGCACCATCTCCTGAAAATTCGCATGGAAATGGAGTAAATAAATAATCAATATATTATTACTTGTACATAAAATGGAAGAGCCCAGAAAATACTAGATTAATATAGATAAATAATTGATTGTTAAAAAAGTTACTATATTTTTAACTATTGTATATACTTGTGTTTGAACAATGAATTGTGAAATAATGCTTTTGATGTTAAAATAATGCAATGTTTTTTAGATTAAATAAATAGGCCAAGCTAAAGAAACATGACTTTTTTTCAAATTTGGAAGATGAATAGTACTAAATATTATTCCTCTTCAATGATTTAAACTTCTAATTACTTTATCATTTGAAAACCGCACCTTCCCAATAAATCTCATCAGAAAAATGTTAAACATGAAAAATTGCAAAATATAGAACAAGAGATAACTAATTTAGTTTCACTCTTTAAAATTTTTTTAGGGAAAAATATATTTTCCAAACCGAAGTCGATATTTTATTGTAAAGTAAAATAGAAATAACCTTAACAAAAAAGTACCTTTTTCAATTATAAAATAATAAAAATTAAAGTACAAAATAACCAAAGATGAAAAATATTATGAATTTGATCATTATACACACACATATTGAGAAAAAACATTCATTAATCTTTCATCACAGATTTCGTAATAAATTACAAAATAATTCAGCAAACATCACATGAGGTAGAAAGTAAAACGCATTCTCATTTTGAATACAATTTTACAACATAAATATAGAAACAAAATAAATAAACAAAAAAAAAAAAATAACCGACTTAAAGTTTACATTTCAAAATTAACCAACCAATAAAACATAAAAATAAATAAGAAAATAACAAACACACAAATAGCAAATAAACAGAAACTAACACAAGATATAAAATGCTATGTATTTTCATTTTGCAGATAACTTTTTAGGAGAAAAATCACTAATCCTTCATTCCAAAGTTCGATACACAGGACGATAAGGAAGATTTTTTACCGCAATAAGAAATACACAGGTACTCGTATAGTTGCTCTCATTTTGTTTTTTTATCAGTTTTTGTTTTTATTCCTCTTTCGTAAAGCACACACAAGCCAGTGGATGCACACATTTAATTTGAAAAACAAAACGTCTCACAATTTGTATACTTTATTTTTAAAAAAATGCAAAAGTTAATATAAAAGTAAAGAACGAAACTTTTATACAAACAAATGAAAAATTTTATAGGTGATTTCGTATGTTTTTCATATTAGGCGAGAGAGAAAAATATTTATAAATCCGAAACTTCTGAACGACAGATAAATTACGTGTAGTTTAATAGAGCATTTAACTTTCTCGATTTTATTTCAAATGTATTTTACAATTTCCCAATAAAATGTTGCATTATCAGGGATTCTAAAGATGCACAAATATCTACTTTATAGGCGGAAATTGGTAAATTGATATCAGAATAAGAAAAGCTAATAGAAGCAAATAAGAAAATTGAGAAAAATTTTCTAAGTTTTAATAAACAACTTTGAAAGAATTTACGATTCTTTAAAGATTGATTTTTATTTATAGTATACTTTCCTTTTAAATAATTTAACAATAGTTCAAATTTTACGTTTTCATAATTTTAATAAAATTTACATTTGAAGGCATTTAAATTTATACAATCAAATTAAACATAAAAATTCCCCATTTTTTCCACTGGATCTCTTTTAAAATTCCAGATTTTTATAAGTTTTTTAAAAAACGAAGTCTAAAATTATCATAAATCATTTAAAATAGAATGAACAAGATGTTAGCATTCAAAATGATTTCTACTAAATAGATGAAATTAATCATTTAAAAATTAGCCTTATTTACACTGTTATGCCCTAAATTTTATATGCACATATTCTTTTAATTTGTTTTTATTTATAATTTGTCAAATTTCTTCAGCTTTATTGGGGAACATAATTGTCCAGGCGAAACTAAGACTTGGATTTCATAAAATATTTTAGGTATCGGAGCCTAGAGATAAATTGATGCTACCAAAGATTTTGTAATTAAAACGTATAAACATACAAAGTTTGTTCCAAAATTAAAAGAAAACAAGCAAAAAAATGTTTCGCACCTAATGTGAGAGTTCTTTGGCATTTAAAACCACTTGAGTTTCCCTTGAAATGGCTATTGGCTAACTTATTTTTCTTTTGCCCAAGTAGCAAGTTCCTATCCTGTATTTATAATTTTGGGAATAACTTAAATTAATGCAGCTGAAACAAATGCAAATGTATGTTCACAAAACAATTCAACTTCAATCAAACTGGAACATGTTTGGTTTGTCGCTCAACGGTCATTTTTTGCACATGAAGTTTAATTATATCCGGACCTACGGTTTAAAGAGGATTCCGAACCCAACTACTGAACCGAAGCCAAAAGCACTAGTTCGTCTGCCAGCTCGGCTCAAATTGGAACAGATGAAAATGTTGAGAAAATAAGTAATGACAGTATAATTCCGTTTTTTTAAACAATTTACAGCTTAATAAAACAATACAGAATATATTTTTCGTAAAGTTTGTCCAACTACGAAGTATTTTTAAAAAATTAAAAGTTAAGAGATCTATATGTCAGTTATTTCTAGCACAAAAAGATCCTAATGCACAGGTTAAGTCTGGTTAGTTTGTTGCTTTACAAAGACTTTGCATACGAGGGCTTATTCGACCCTTTAAGTGGGTTGCGAGTCATTACACATAGTCACAACTGAGGTGGAAACCTAACTGTTGAATTATTGAACAACAGAATAATCCAGTCAATTGTCAGCACCACCTAAATGCTTCGGTTTCTCTAAAAAAACATTAGCATCTGAGTAATAATATCGTAATCCTATTAAATTTAAATACATTACAGATTTGTTATCTTATTTCAATAATACAAATTCAGTTACAAACTACTTTATCTTTAATTACTTGGAATCAGGAAAATTTTCTTAATGGATAGTTTGAATACTAAGGGAAATTAAAAGTTACCACTAAATTCATATCCTCAGTTTTCGAAAAGCTAGGGTATAGCAAGATAGCAAACTGAATTATTTCTATTTTATGCGAGTAACCACAGTTTATTCATTAACTTTTTATGCGAGATGCACAACAAACCCAATTGATGATAGTTGGAGTTGTACAGACATTATTGTAAAAGTGGTGTCCCTCTTTATCCTGCTAGTTCTGCCTTTTATAGCACGAGTGGCCTATTTTATGGCGTTTTATGAAATCAATAGATAAGAGTGTTACTCAAATAATCAAATTCAGTTAATCAATTCTTTTTTTCACTCAGATTGCACAAATGATTGAATCAGATATACAAAGCGTCATGAAAAGTTCTCTGTTGATTTTATAAGGTAGTTTGTCGTCTGACAAACTACCTTATGGTGAATAAATTCTATACAGAAAGTTGCGTAGTAAGTCGATAACCACCGCTAGAAGATAATATTCACAGGCCTGCTGGAGTCAGCCGCTCTGGCCTGGTTTATTGGGGCATATTTCTCATTACTGGAAGATAGTGAGTTCGAATCATAACGTAACCGAAGATTCGTCGAGTTCACTAAAGATGGATAGGGAACGTCAAACAGACCGTAGTCGCAATGTCCTCCAAGTAAAATGATACCCCTGGGGTGGAGGGTTAAGTATTGAGTCACCTACTTGATCCCTATTTCTAACTTATGAAGAGTCCTATCCGGCTGTTTCTATCTAACTGGAGCCAAACTCAGGGCTAGGTACAAGTAAGTGTGCTGATGCAACATCAAACCCATTGTAGAATCATTTTAGGTCAATACGTTATATAGAAAACTGATGCATAGGATCAATCAAGCATAACTAGAAATCCACAACATTTATATAGGAACTATTGGAAATGAACACGCCATGAGACAAACCAACCAAAATCGCTTCTCAAATTAAAATATCCGCCAAATGATTCCTTGATTAAATCTTGCACCAGATGAATTTGGTTTAATGTTCTTGTCCTTTTTGGACATTAGGTTAATACAACCGAAACGAAATTTTAAAATAATATTCTGAGCCCCTAAAACATACATTCACACCTGAAACCTATGCGCTCTTGAAACTTCAGAATAAGTAGTTAATCAAATATCACAATCGATTTTGATACTGATTACTGAACTGCCTAACGGCTGAGGCATATTAATATTTACCGCTGTTCATGGAGAGTTATCCGTATTCCCGTGTCTCCAAGGAAAAATGCAGGAAGCAGTCATCTCATAAAGCCGTGCATGCAGGAGGTAGAAACCCAACACCCACCTCCTGCTGTTTACTACAATAACGCACGGGTGACCTTTAGATGAAACTATACAGAGAAGCTTTTATTACTATAGCAATGTATGATATAACATTTAAACACAGCATGTTAAGCACGCTTGTTATACACTGGAGCACGTTGTGCTTGTGACTGACTTTTTGGAACATCTTCTTAATAAGAATAAAGTTCTTGAATATGGAAAAAAAATTTAATAAATCTAAAACAGAGCTCCTTGATTGCGATTGAACTCCTAAGTTGTTATTAGATTTTTATTTAAAGAATCACTACAAGAAAAGTAGACATTGAGAAGTATTTGAAAAATTCAAGACCATACAGGCGGTAAATAAATTCATAGGAAAAGGATAATTTTTAACACGTAGATTATTTAACAGCCGAAAAGATATCTTAACAGGAGATGATGTTGTTGTTCTCGTGTGCCAGCTAGGCTGGCAAATTGGGGTGCACTGCTCCACTTTTCCAACTGAACCGTATTTGGTGTGGAGTCCGACTTCTTCAGTACACACACATGCCATAGGGACTCGTTTATAGGGTAGGCAACCATTCACACACCCAGGAAAGGTCAAAGACAGGATAGAGATAGAGGGAGAGTACATCCCTGCCTGAACCGGGATTCGAACCCAGGACCTCCCTATCCGAACTCAGGCACGCTGACCACTAGACAAGTTGGCTGGTTGGAGATTTTCTATAATTACTATAAATAGTAATGTGCTGAATTTATTAAAAATAAAACCAGAAGTGATAAGGTAAATATTTCCCCACCATGTGAGCAATTATGATTCGTCAAGAATAAATAACGATAAAAAATAAAATAAAAATAATGAATATAAATTTAAAAACAATTGGTGAAAAATTAGTTCTAGGGGATTAAGTACGATTTAATAGGACTTTTCAGTTAATTGCAAACTGGGAGATACATTTTGTGGTGGCAGAAATTTAATTTACAAGATACGATTGGAATACAACAGAATTCCAATCATCCGAATCAATGGGTATTGGACTCCATTCGGATTATCAAAAATTCAGTTAATTGGATTTTTTAATAAAAAGGGACCAATTTAAATATTGTATGTCGGAAAACTTTCTAACTTCTCTTCCGTAACTTTCTCTCTTATTCTGTCCTTCAGTTCTTCCAGGGTATGTGGACGATGATTAAAAACTTTTTCCTTTATATAGTCCCAATGAAAAAATCCCACATACTCAAATTTGGTAAGCACGCAGGACACTCCACCCCACTCCTCACAGAAATGATGCGTTGGGGGAACACTTGCATCAATCTCGCCATTGAAATCCATGCAGTGCGGAATATAGCCCCATCCTGTTGGAACCAGAAGTCTTCCAAATTTGTTGCTGCATTCAGTTCTTCCAGCTCAGATGCAAAAAACTCTTCCAACATTGTCACATAGCGCTCAGCTGTGACAGTAACGGTTCGCCCATTATCCTCGAAAAAGTAAGGACCAATCCCAAACTGGGATACTGCACACCATACAATCACTTTAAGGGAGTGAAGTGGGCCCCCCCCCCTCGGGTAAATTTCCTTTAGATTTTTATTAGCCCAATAGTGAAAATTCTGTTTATTAACATCTCCACACATCTGGAATAGAGCCTCGTCAATGCTGAAAAGTGTTGAGTTTGCTGGAATTTTGTCCAACAGTGCTTGGTAGCAGTTTTGTCGATGCTCACAGTGCAACAGTTCTTGAACCACCATTGTTTTGTATGGATGAAACTGTAAATCTTCGTGCAAAATTCTCCTTAACGATCTGCAAGACATGCCCAAAGCAAGTGCATGTCTAAGGGCTGAGCGCCTGGGAGACAGGTCGATAGCATTTGTTACCAATATGACATTTTCAGGAGCTCTTACAGTTCTAGGCCTTTTAATTGTCGAAGGAATTGCTGTTGAACTAGTGTTCTGTAATGTCCTAGCCAAACGTCTAACTCCATTACCGCCAGGAGTGTTTTCCCCAACAGGGATAGAGAAGTGCTATCGGAAGGCTCTCATCTCATGCTATCGGATAACAGAACAGCCATTTTAACAAAAGAGACCTAACAGCAAATCCACGATGCTCTCCCGCCCAAACCATGGTTGTTACTGAAAACTAGATTCCCCCACTGTCACAACGAAACCCCTCCTCTTTTCCCACTACCACCACAGGTCGAGCACCTACTGGTCAAAACAGATTTATACTCATACCTTTTGCCCCACACAGTATAAAAGAAAAAGTTTGGGAAACAGTTATTTTTACAGGATCAAAGCTTTTAAAACATACAAATGGTGAAAGTTTGAAAAAATCTCAAGAACAGCATTTAAATTTAGAAAACCTTTATTAGACAGAGCTAGTTTAAAAGGGTATTTGACGATTGAAAAGAATAATTCAAATGAGAATCGAATACACGAACTGTTTGTATATGCATGTGAATCGATGTCTAAAACTATTTAGCTACTTGGTCGGTACACAATTGACAGCAGCAAGCAAAAAAACTTGGAAAAGATGTCAGAATTTCAAAATACAGTTTTAAATCAGGTTACATGCGCTTTAACTTAGTTACAGAAAGTGTCAAGAGTTTTTACTTCTAAAGCAGAGCTGTGTTTTCAAATTTACGCGATTTATTTTACCTACCAGAAATATTAAATCCATGTTATGTCTCATATCAGAGGAAAAGATCTGAGACTCTTTTGACTTAAAATTTTTTAATCGACTTTATTAAAATTGAAAAATAATTTTAACCATTTTAATTTTTAAAACTTTACTTTTAAAAATTATCAGCAACATCTGATTATCCAAATGGATTGTGTAACTTAGTATGTAAATTAAAAGCCAGGCTATTATAAAATAATTTAGCCATTTTCTTCCATCGAAAATTAATCATTATCACATCAAAAGTAGTTAGTTAAGAACTGTTGTTCCGAGAACAAAAACTTCATTGGATGAAATACATTAATTTTATTACTTAAGAATTATTAATTTTATAACTTAATTAATGTATTGCTTAATTTATTTCATTCGTTTTGTTTGGTTCAATTACTCTACGATAATTCTCTTTTAACTTGGTCAGAGGGTTAAATCAAACTGATCTATATATAAGTTTAAGCGGATTCCAAACTACAATAAAGATTCACGAGCAAATTGGGTGTTGAACCAACGAACTGGAAGTCAGTACACTTATCTACTGGTTTTCAGTTTGTGGACTCTATACCTAGTTTAGTAAATGTTTTGAAATTTTGAAATGCGTGGGAAAATATTTTTAAAAAAGAAAACGCTTTATTAATTGTTTAACTTTGTACCCAACATTTGGATTTCAAGGGCTGATTCTGGGCTTTGAGTTAACACCTATAGAATCACTTTATACAAGTTTTTGTGTTTAAAATTGCAGATGTTGTCATGTTTTCTAAAAAGTAACGCTGCTTAATTTACCATATCCTTACAAGACTTAATTACGTTTGTCTTGTAAGAAAAAATATACGGTTTGGTCTGTTTATCTTTCAAATGTTATTATTTTGCATACGAGGATTGAAAAGACTTCAACCAATAATTCAAAATGGATTCCAAACCACTACAAGCAACAATGATTGGTTTCGATTCAAGTGCACGATTTGTTTAATCAAATACCAGAGCAATAGCCATTTCAGTCTACACTGTGTGCAGTAGGTCACATTTAAATACAATCCCCGTTGAACAAACAATGATGGGTGTTCGTTTCTGTGTCTTACATGTTCATCTGTCTGTACGTGTAGAATATTTTGGAGTCTTCCGTGTTTTGCCCTTAAAGAAAAAAACATCTCAGATTACAAGATAGAGTTTCCTTTAGAAGAAAATAAGATAATGGGAAATGGTAAAATCCTTATAACTGTTCTCTGATCTGTAAATTTATTTTATGAGTTAATTTTGTATCTGAAAATGAATTATAGTTAATATTAAACACTAGTCACAGTTAATATTAAATACACTTTTCACATGAAACGAAAATAAATATGAGTTTTTCATCACACTGCGGTCATCATTGCATAATTATACACAGACTGAAAATTAAGTACCCACGAAAGAAAGAATTCATAATGAATGCTCATGGAATATGACAAAAGAGTATTCAAGCTTTAAAGAATATTTGGAATTCAAATATGTATGAAACTTTTTTCGAAAGATTAAACAAGAAAAATGTTTATTATTAAAATAATTTACAAAGATATTTTGACTTCGAAATTAGATTACAGACAAACATTTCGGCAAAAATATTTGATTGTAAAAGTTTGCTTCTTAAGATAATCTAGAATTACAATATTTTAAAAATTTGTTACGTCACAATGCTTCAAAATTGCTTTATTTCAAAACAATTCGGAAATAGCCTTCAGTTTGTTTTGATTCAATACTAATTATGTTATGATATTTTTTCAATCTTAATCAGCAACGAACTATAAAATGTGTCAAATAATTATGCGATACAATATGATAGATTAAAAATTGTTTTATAATTGTTAAACGTAAACATACAATATGAATATTGTTTCACTTACTAAATTAAACATTTTAACAGTATTTAAAAATTAATTAATACCTTAACAGAATTAAATTTCCAATTCTGAACTCTAGATCAGAAATTACAAAAATTAAACTAACGACTTAGTTTTATTTAAACTAACTAAAATTATTCAAGATAATTTTATGAATGTAATTGAAATTATAAAGTTTTCAGTAATTGCTTTTAACTCAGAATTTAGAAATGTTCAGAATTTATCAGTTTAATAATACTATAATATTTTAACATTTTAGCATATAAATCTATTCACATTCATATACAAACAATATTGCTCACACGAAGCAAAATTTCAATTAATTGTTTTTTAGATATTTCTTGTTACTTTCAGTTTTTACACAAAATTTGTTTTACAAAATTCAAATTTTATAATAGCTTTTTCTGAAAATTAGCTAAGCATTTTGAAATTACGAACACAAGCTTTAACTCCAAGAGACAAATAACATTGACTACTGTATATAGAGTAAGGTACTATAATGAGTTTAAGAAATATTCATTCCGCAAATTCTCGATCATATAATAAAATTTATTTAAAATCATGTTCAATGTAGATAATATAAAAATTCACTTTTACAGACACATAGAATTAATTTGAAAGAATAAAGTTTGTTTTTAAAAATCTAGGTTATGTATTTTTACAGAAATTTAAATGTAAAGCGCGTTATACATTCTTTATTGAACTCTTGAAATTTCAAAACTTATCACCAAATCAAAATATTATTGTTAAATAATACTTAAAATTTTCAATAAAATTGTTTAAAGAAACTTAATCATATACTTGACTATTATATAAATTCATATTTTATCTTAAAATATTCATTTGAGCTTTAGAATCACTAACTGAAGTTTTACTGTATGCTCTAGGTAATTGAAAATACTGATAAAGCAGAATTAATGTAGTTAATGTTTGTAAACAAAGGAATATTACGATGGTGATATAAATTCTCATAAATTAATATGTCGATGTCATAAAATAACGCATAAGCGAGTGTTTCGCTAGTATGTTAATACATCAATAATGTGATAATTTTAGTAATTAAAATTTTAATAACAGCTAAATGGTCTTATAATGCATAGCGATTGCTTATATAACAAATTTACTTGAACTAGAATAAAAGCAGGTTTAAAACTAAAATTCTTTATGTTTTGTAAATCGAAATAAAGATATTTTTAATTAAATAATGGCATTTTATAATTATACATAATTATTACGATATTGAAAATTTTATCAGGAAATATCTCGTTAAAACGATTTTAATAATCACAGTTTAAAAAAACTCACCAGACTAGATTTTGATCCAAATCTTATCCAATTCGCTATCTATAGCAAATCCCAATTCGATCTATCGAAAATTTTGTATCCAAGACCTTTGGAAAGGCAACAACCAAAGTTGCATGTCTTGGGCAGTGAAATAAAGTACTAGGAAACTTAAAAAAAAAATTAGCACTTGCAAACGTTCGAGGGAGAAAAATGTTATCACTTTTTGAACAGAATTCTGAAGTGTATTTAAGAGATAAGGAAAGGAGAATATTTCCACAAAAATCACACATACTGCTTTTTTACGTCATTACGCACGAAAGTAACAGTTTCTCTAAACAAAGAAAGAGAAGGTGAACCAATCAAATTCATGAATTTCATTTCGCCTGCTGAAACATGCTCACTCTGCAGTATTAGTATTTACTCGTAACGAAATGTAAGCGAAGAAAAAGATTACTTAGAATTCGCATGAATAAATAACTAAAAAAAAAAAAAAAAAGCGAGCGAATATAAAGCGGGTACTTCCTTTTATGGTCATCGTTATTGCTTCAGTTATTCGAATTTTACTTAGCTGTATTACGAACTAAATGAAATACAATGAACTTGTTATTTTCTGCTTATTTACTTTGGTAAATGTTATATGATTAGTTCGGTGGGATTAAACACGCTTTGGCATCATTAAATAGTCATTCGCTGTGACCTTGACTGTGTTTACTTATAGGAACAAAGATGCGCAAGCTTTAGGCAATCAATTCTCACCTGCTCTTTGCTTTTTTAAGTTTTGTAATCATATATGCTTAATTTAGTATAGCTGTACGCTGAGTCTACAATTAGTGTGAAATATATAAATATATGCGGGTAAAAATAAAGATACTAAATATGAAACTCATGTGTTATTCTACGTCATGCTTGGTTTTTAAATATATATATTTGACACTTAAAATATTATTAATCAACGTTTTGATATGCATTTACAAAAAAAGGAAAATTAATAATTTTCTTACAAGCTCAATACTAGTTGCATACCTGCGTTGTAATGCCTATCAAAATCTCACTATATTAAACCTGACATAAATATATGAGAATAGTCAATATATACAAGATACAAGAATTGCAAATAATTAATGTTATCTATGAAGAAAGTCACATATAAGGCTTTAATTAATGCTTATTTTATCGTAATTGGTTAACTGCTTATAAAAAAAGTACTACCACCATCACTTTTTTATAAGCAGGATTATAATAATTAAAAATATTATAATTGAAAAAAATATATTGGGGCTTATGTGCTAAAGCGTTTGTTGACAAGTGTAAATATTGTTGCGAAATAGAACTAAAAGTAAATAAAACTTGTTAATAATTACCTTATCGTATTTCTAATGATAAAAATTCCATATTAAATAATCAAATTAGGAAGTTATAGAGTCAATTAAGTTAGATTAGGTTATTTACAGTACGTTTCCGGCTGCCTATTTCTGCTGAACGTAACTACTGAGCGAACGGAGCTGTTGATCGTGACCACTTTGCAAAGTTGACGAGGTTTCTGCATTATATATATATATATATATATATATATATATATATATATATATATATATATATATATATATATATATATATATATATATATATATATATATATATATATACTGATTGTGTAAAAGATTAGCTGTGTAATTATGCATCACAATATAACTGAACTTTTTTTTGTATGATCTAGATTAACTAATTTAATATCCCAGGAATAAGATAAAACTGGATTCGAATAAGAAATATTTTTAAAGATATTTGCACACACAATTATACTAATTATCCATATTTATTTATCTGAAATAACTTGATCATTGGATATACAAGTTGATTCATTTTTTAACAGAATACAGCGGCTAAAATATTATTCGTGTGATTTTGTAGACAAAATTAACAATCTCAGTAATCCAAAGCAGAGATGATTATTTTATTTACAAGAAATTCAGCAGACTCATCCTTCAATCTTTAGGTTTTGTTTTTGTCTTAAAAAGTTTTTTTAAATGAAGGTTTCACACTTAAATTTTATAAAAACTGTCGAAATTTTCATAGGATATATTTTATCTCTAGAATTATTTTTTATAATATCAAATTAATTTTTCACTGTATCAAATACTTTAATTTAAATGTTAGAATCATAGATTTTTTTCAATTTATATAATTAGCAACTATGCAAATCCAAAGTTGAAATTAATTGTTGTTTATTTACTAGTATTTTTAAATATTTCATATTGGAAGTCGATAAGTATAATTATATTCTTGATAAATACCTTCCAATATGTTTTATTATTTCCATCATTTGTTTCAATTTTAAGGAAGCAGCAAAAATCAAATTTTATTATGCTTTTCTTGGTACTGAATTATATTTCAAGTGGCTTTCGAACTTAAATACTAAATGTCGGTGATTTCTTTTAACACTTAAAAGTTCTATTAAAAAGCAGGAATAATTATGTATAGTTAAAAGTACTGACATGTTAAACATTATAAATTCCCTAAATAACATTACGAAGTCTGATATTTATGACATAGAAATTTTATATACAAAATTTATTCGTAATGATATTCTTAACTAAAAACTACCACAAACCTAATATATTTATTTATAACTATTTAATTAATAAAACTTTAGGTACTTTTAGATAAATTAATCTTACAGCTTCATTAAATTATTCATACAGATAAATTTATGATTGGACATTAATTTTAAAATTCAAATATTTAAAATTTATATTTAATTACTAAAAATCTAATTTCATAAAAACTCATCCATAAATCTTATTTCTTCAATATCTTTCTATAAATTTTTATGTACCTAAAATCTAATTAAGAAAACTAATTAATATTAAAAATTAAAATTAATTCAGATAAATCCACTTAACTACTCAAGTTCCAGCATATAAATATAATAAATAACCACGCTTTAACTTTAAAATATATGTTGAAAAGAGAGCTTCGATTTTTAAATCAGTAAAATTCGATAATCTAAAATAATTAAGCGAAATTTTGCTGATATTACATTATTAGTCAGATATATTCAGAAATTATTTACAAATATATTATATATTTCTGTTTTAAAATATTCTCTCTCTCTTTCTCTTTCTTTGCCTCTTTTTCTCTCTCTTTCTCACTTAAAATTTATAGCTAGTCAAAATTTTTGCTGATATCATATTTGTTTCAAATATTCTAGATTCAATTTTAATTTTAATTATTTTAAAACAATTTAATTTTATTACGTCAAATTTAATAAATATTTTTTTTTCATAAAATTTAATAAGTTTTCATTGAAAAACATTTTTTCAGAAAACTAGAAGTTAAACTTTTTTTCATAATATATTTCTGTAATGTATATTTTGCTCTATTTTATTAACTAATTTTAAATTTCTGAGTCAAAAAGTTCAATAAAAATTTGATCCTTAGCCCGTTTTAGGGAAAGTTTCATTTTGGATCTCAGTCCCTTTTTATTATCTCTAATATTTTCAGAAGTATTATTGAAATATTTTAAAATTAAATTGTGTTATTATTTTTTTCTGCTACATTTAGTTATTCCTTAGCTATTTTGTATAAGCGGTGTTCTAGAATTGTAATTAAAATAATGAAATATTTTTATAATCAGTTTTATGAATGTTTTTACATTTTAGTGACTGCAATATTTTCCGTCTTTTTTTAATTTATTAACTATTATTCATTTTTAATATCATAATAATATCTAACTCATTGTTTTTAACAGCCACTTTATACTTGAAAAAATACTTATTTCACTCTTTTGACAACATTTTTCCAACTTAGCTTATTATTCATTGTTTTACAGTAAGTTGAGTTGTTGAATTACAGATCTCTTTTTTATTATTTATCAGAAAATTACTTTTCCAATTCAAAATCCTTCTCCGATAACTTTTAAATTCTTTTTCATACTTGTGTTTACTTCCCGCGTTCAATCTTAATTTATCAAATGTTCTTTTTTAACCATTTTATATTGTTGCACGTGAGGATAGCTATTCATTTTAGAAGAGTTTTACTTTCGCTTTTCTTGTTTTTCATTTCATTTTAATTTACGTTATTTTGTTTTACAACTTCGAAACTGTTGGGAATAGATTATATGTGAACTATTTAGCCTATGGAATTTGTACAAAATATCAATTCAAAACGCCTACACCTAGAACCTGTTTTTCTGGTGAGAAGGGACTGATTTTTATTTTAACATTTTTCTCATAAATTTCTCAAGAAATAAAGTATCTTATTATTTCTCTAATAATAAGTTCAGTAATGTTACCAACTGTGTACATAATTTGTACAACCGCATATTCATGTTGATTTTCTTTCCTTTCGAAATTTAATGGGTTGTCCGCGATACAACCGTACTTGTGAGTGTCATGCCATTGAATTACGCGGTGAGTTCACTATATTTTAGAAAATAATAAATTCTAATATTTCTTCTTGTATGACAAACATATAGCTATATAAACTTTAGAAATATTCGCAATATGTAATTTAAATATACATATGAGCAATTGAAAAATATACATACATTATTCATAACATCCTATTCACCCTTGTAACAAGATTTCATTCTTTTATTCAACATAAAAATGAATGCTCATATTCAACAAACAAAATATTCTCAAGGACAGAATGAAATATTACAGGTTGAATTATTTACGCTGAAAAAAATATTGCGAAGAAACGTTGTATAATTTGTGCAAAATGGACATATCCGTTTTTAATAGAAATTATAACATACAGAATTATTTTCAAAATTATTTATAGTTTTATTAAACGAAAATAATTATTTGTGAATTAAATAGAATGAAATAAATAATGAATTTTATTTTAAGCACTGAATAAAATTACATAATTTATTAAATCATAACTAAAAATGATAGAGAAATTTAAAAAGTCCTGTAAAAATAAAAAGTTAATAAGCAGAATTTAAATTATTAAATGTAAAAATTATTACTCCATTTGAATTATATCTCTTTATTATGAAAATATTAAAATCTCTTGAACTAAGCCATTTGCTTAGCGGTGCGTAATGAATCCAATCGTAGAAATTTACTTACCATTGACTTGACCTAAGGATTGATTTAATGTTGCCAAGCATTAGTAATAAATGTTGGTAAAATAAAATTCATTACATTTTAGTTTTATTTCTAGTATTGATGTCTAATATTATGTATACTGTTATATAAAACTGCAATCATGTTATGCACCCAAGCAATTTCTAGCAAATAAATCTTGTCACGCGCCACTACTTGGCCAAAACTGATTTAATCTATACACATAAAAATAAAATTTACATTTTATATTACGCATTTTAGTATTACGCTTATAGTATTATTCTATACATAAAAGATAAAATGTATGTTAAGAAATTTATTTTAATTTAATTTACCAAAATATTAACTTCACAAACTTAATTTATCAAAATATAACTTGACGGGGTAAAGCAAGTCATACAGGGGATCATATACAGCTTGCAAGACATTAATCACCCATTTCTAATTTATTTTATACAAAAACAAAACTGATTATATTCTAATACTATTACTACTATCTCTACTACAAGAAAAAATAAAATATTAGAAAAAATATATATTACTTACTATTTGATACACTTCTTCATTTTCTTCTTTGCCTAATGTTTTTTCTTCTCTGGATGAAAGCAATTAAGAGAAAGTTTGTACTTGCCTCTTCATTATTCAGAATCATGCCGCGAGCACAAATCTTTTTCAATCGCTCCCGCTGAAACAACAAAGAGCCTTGATTCAGTGACCTACATTTTCCAGTTGACCTTTCACCCTATCAACTGAAAGAAGTAAAAAACGTGAGTCGTTCATATAAGGTTTGAACTTAAAAACTTACGAAAAGTATGATGGCTGTCTTTCTTTCCACCTACACGTACTTGTGGTCAAGCGGACAGACGGAGTCTTCACCACACAAGAGCACTTAGAGAGTGGTGGAGATCTTTTATATGTTAGTTTTGGCGACTCAATGCATTTGTTTCCACCACTTCCAGAGAACAATTAATTCTTCTGTAAAAAATGATGATATATTATTTTACAAAGAATATGGTTTTGGAATTCCCAATGTGTTGTTTATTTTTTTCTTGGAAAGTTAGATTGTTTGTAGGTATTTGTTTTGGAATTCTTGCGAAATAATCACTTTTCTAACACAAACAGCGTGTGAAGCATAAAATACTAACACTACTGTCTTTTACTTCTTTTCGTCATAAAATGATGCAAGGAAATATTTTGTTTATTAATATAAAATCATGCATTACTTTATGTTTATTTCCAATATTTACTTTTAATGTTTTGGATTTTACAAAAGTGCTTTTATTTTATGTGCAAGCTATTAAAACAAAATTGGCTTACAAAAAAATTGGAATTTGCTTATAATTATTTTTGTTACCAAATAATTCATATACAAACAATTTTATATTGATTGACAATATACCTATGAATAGTAACTGACAATATAAGTTGTAAAAATTGTCTTTTATGCGATGATCAATCAAAATTAATCTGAAGAAGTGGCATTTTAGTCGCACATGTTATGTTAATGAGGTTCTTGAACTAATGACCATGTATTTTGTGTGGTTTACTTCATTCAACTACACACAAGATAAGCTCATAATTTAACAGTTGCTATTTCAAGAATTACATTATGCCTAAACCAGAGATACAACTAAATCAATTCGCATAGAAAAATTCAAGACTTTTCTGCTTAGATCACTCCACCACCAGCATATCAAATAATACCTGAAAAAATTCAATATGCATAATGTATGCTAAGTCATCACATCGTAATATTTAACCATGTAATCTGTGAAACAAACCTTTAATTTTTCATTTGACGTTGTTCACAGCTAATTTTAAAGGCCTTTGTGAAATATGTTAACAGTCTAATATAGACTGCTTTCAGAGTTAATAGATCAAGGGAAGAAAACCTAGGAAGCTTCTGACCCATCTTAACAGATCATTAGAAAGCAAAACAGAGGCACACAAGTTTCGTTTTTAAACAGTACCTGAATATGATAATACGAATACGATTCAAACAGTACCTGGATACGAGAATACGATTACCTCAGTTAGCTCTCTTATTCATAGTGAACCCTTTTTTACTCTTCTCTCTCTCGTAGTCACAAATTTTGAGAGGTATAAACCTCTCAAAATTTGTGACTACGAGAGATTAAATAACAAAGAATCATACTCATAACAAGAATCTGTGATCCGATTTAGAAATAGTCGTGTTACGAAGGTCATACACGTTAAATATACCTAAATTCTATTGAGTATTATAGTGTAAGCATGAGATTACCATCACAAATTTCAAACGTAATGCTTGACCATAATTCAAAATTAAGAAGTCTTTGATGATAGGGCTGAATTAAGCCATCAAATAATAGACGTAAATTTGAAGTCCCTTATATCTGTTGTGTTTGTAAGACACGTGGCTGCAATTTGTAAAAATTATAAATAATTGCGGTTTGAGATTTTGATGAGAATTGCCATGATTTCACATTTTGGCTTCTAGCTTAATTAGAATTCAAGATGATTTTGCGTATAGTAATTTCTTCTTTTTTTGCAAATTATAATGATTATTAATTTACATTTTATGATTTGGTATTCCATAATTTATTGAACTTAAAAAAATTTCTTTAAATATAACGGATCCTTTCCATTATTTTGACTAAGAATTTTCTGTAGATGATTTAAAAGCCTTCATTAAGCTAATTCGTACAAATTTAAGCTAATTCTATCGTTTACAGAAAGTATAAAAATAGTTAAACGAAAATTTTTTTAATTATTTTAGTAAAATAATTACATTTTTTATCATCAATCAAAATCTGAATTAATTTCAACTTTTAATTTTACTAAATGAAAAATTTAAAACTCATGAATTAGTTACACACATAATAAATCACAAGAGAGAATTTACTACGATTACGATATTTGGACTTGTTAAATTTATGCTGCATGACATTTTTAATTTCAAGATAAATATTTTTTTAAATTTGTTTTTCTTTATCAAAAAGCTTCTTTATAATATTATTTATACTTTTTTTTTTATCGTAGATGAAAATAATTATTTTCATTACCATAAATCAGAAAATAATAAAAGAATTTTTTTAAATTCTCATTTCTTACATAGTCATCATTTATTTGAGAATTTACGTATTGTATTTAGCTAACATATAAAATAATAGTACTATAAAAAATTATTTGTAAATTTGAACCGTTTGATTTCAAAAATGTTTTCTCGCAAATGGATAACATTTCTCATTGTCTCATGAATTAGTTATTTGGAATTTGTTATTCAGTCAAATCTGTAATTAAATAAAAAAGAAATGTGTGTTTCCATTTACAAAAAAATTTTTTGTTTGCTTTAGTTTTTGATCTTTACAGATAAACTTAAAAGTAGCTTGTGTTTCTCAGATTGTAAAATTATGTTTCATTTGTCTGATATAATAAAATCTTATGAGAATTCTTATCTCGTAAATCTGTCAAAATCATCATTTTTAGGCAACTCCTCCGACATATTAGTTTGGTTACATTATACTGACTTCATGCTGAAATTAAAAAAAAAAAAAATTCTGACGAAAGCTCATTGCACATTTCTTTTATTGGATATCCTGGAATTTATCACTTTTGTTTACTCGTATGTTTGATTATAAGAAAGATTAATGGAATTTCGGTGGTAACATTTACAAAGGGTGTGCCGTCGGCACTTCTCACATTTCAAGAGATGCTTTCAAAGATTAAACGCGAGGATAAAACCACTTGGATTGTCCCTCCTGACCATCATTGATACCGCTGCGCGCGTCCAGGTCTTTCTTGGCTACTGGTCTTAATGGACAAGAACAAACGGTCATTGCCCGTTTCAGAAGTGGCCATCTTAGTAACTTGAAAGTCGTTGAGAGTACGAAGAAATTCGAAATTTGCTCCAAGTGCTTAAATGAATAGACCTCTCCTGAACATATTCTTCAATGCGTTGGTCTCTCCGGGAGAGATCTGATGGCGAATCCAATTATGGTACTGGACTTTTTAAAGGTGTACACGCTCATGGACCTGGTCTAGCACTGCTGACCTCGGGGGCATGCAACATCAACAACAACAATTTTTAATTATTTGATATTTTCATTGCGTTCACCGATACTGAAAAAAATGAATCTTTTCTCTGAAATAACATTATTTCTAAAGTGATACTTTATTTGGAACTAAAACTGTATCTTCATTTATAACTATTGCATTTTACCATGCTTTTTATACGAAACCATGGTAAAATGTTATAATCTGTAGAAGTATATTTCTAAAAATGTTTTCAGTGACTTACCTCTACACAGTGATGCAAAGCTACTTAGTATTTTTAGATTAAGTAAGATTTCTGTTTTTCTCATCTATTTTTTGCTCTAGAATTTAGAAACATAGTTCAAAATATTATGCAAAATTAAGATTTTTCGATTGATTTTCAATAATGAAACTGAAAACTTATTTCACTTTAACTGTAACTGAGCTTCATTTTAATTTAATATATTACTTCGAATAACATAATGTTATTATTTAAAAGGTGTTCACATTTTATACCTTTTAAATAATAACATTATTTTGTTCTAAGTGTAATATATTTTTAAATAATCTCATACTAAAATTTATATTTATCAAGGAAATTAAGTTTTCGTAATTTTAATCTTGTAATTATTGAATCTGCTTAAAAACATATCAAGCAACTACATTTTTTTTATTTAATGGCCTGCTAAGTGTACAGTGATCCCTCGTTTTTCGTGGTTAATGAGGACCAGAGCCTTCCGCGAAAATTGAAAAACCACGAAGTAGGATTTGCCTTCAGAAATATTCGTATATGCAGGTAAGCGAATGTTTTAAATATATAAACAGTATTTATACTTTATCCTTTTAAGACAAAAATTGCAACAATATACGTATTTAATTAAACGTGTCTCAGTGCTAATTAATAACGTTAATTACAAAACCTTATACGGTAATAAACATTAATCAACGTTGCTTTCAGTGAGAGGCGAAGAGTCTTTTGTTGGTGGTGGAGGAAAGGCTCTCCTAGTGGAGACCTTAACGAGAGCCGGCGCTTTACCTTGGAGAGAAACATGGTGATGGATAATTGTCATTGTTTTTTCTTTTTCTTAAAACTCCTGTACTAGGACATAAACCCATCAAGGCGATTGCTGAAATCGACAGTTCAAACCATATTGTCTAGTGCAAATTGTTGTATCACTCTTCCCATATTGCACAATTGTTGCAGATTCTCCAGGGCAAGGCCAAGCGTTTCAGTTTCTTCTTCATCTTCCTCTTCGTTTTCTTACTAACTTGCAGAGTTTCTCTTCTCAAGGAGGTTTCCCTCGGTCAGTGGGTCCGAGTAGCAATCGGTAAGGGCGCTGATGTCTTCTTTTGCCATGTTAGCAAATCCTTCATTCCTTATGATGTGAGCCAGCCTCATCGTACTTTCATGGGTCGATATCGCACCGGAAACCAATCACGCATTTTTATGCGAGCCCGTGGTACGTACTCTGAGTCCATTCTTCTCTTTGATTGACATGCAGGGATCCTTCTCTCTCGCGCATCAACATGAAAAAATGTTCCTTTCCGCAATGTGGCTGCCGACATGGTTATAAATTTTCATTTTTATTTTTTGACGAATATTTTGGAAAAAACCCCGTAGCACCGTAGGCGCCAACCATGAAGCGCGAAGTGGGGATGGAACACTGTATTCATATTTTTCTTCAGGATTCATGTGTAACTAGGAATGTTTATTTTCTTATTAATTTAAATTTTACATTCTTCTCAGACCTATTTGTATTTTAAGTTCAAATGTCACTATTCTGAAGTATAAGTTCTTTCAAAAAATTTTCTAAGTGGATAATTTGAGAACAAATGAAAGCCCTGATAAAGCACTTAAGTATTTATAAATTTAAAAGCCATCGAATAAAAAAATTTGCAATGTTTTTATGGGCTACTATTTATATCTTGATATTCGATTACTGCTATTCTACAACTTTGGCTATGAGCAAGCCGCTGAAAAGCTATCTTTCTGTCTTTTGATTTAACTATTTGTAAATTTAATTCTGAAACCAAGCATGTGTCGTGCAGTTCGGAGCTCATTTTAATCTGTAGGTTTAAGTCAAGCCAGTTTCCAAATGGAAAAAATCGATCGTAGAATGACTACCAAACCAAATCCGTAACTTTGAGACATTAGTCTCCATGAATAATATCCATTTATAATAATATGTTGCAATGTTATTAGAAATGAAAATACTAATAAACTTATAACATATTATAAACGTGAAAAGTAAGAGATTTGATAACATATGATTGTAATTAATAGCTTGATTGCTGAAAACTGCTGTAAGAAATTTTTGAGTATCTATTGTGCATTTACCTTATAGAAAACATTTTCCCAGACAATGATGACTATTCGAGAGTCATTAAGAAATAAACTCGGAAAATTCGCCAGCTTTCACTCTAAATAAATGCGCACAAAGAAAGCAAAATAATAATAATAATAATAATTTACATCTCTTTTGTTCAGTACTGGATGATACGGAATCTAGTATAACCTATCACGCCAAAAAAGCCATTTTTTTTTAGTCTAGTGAGCGTATATAAAGCGTTTGATAAAAAGCAAAAAGTACATAAAATAACAATTCAACTTAAATCAAAAAATAAAATAAATACCTATTTATTTTCCATATTGTTTAATAACTATAACTCGACGCAAAAACATGTATCATATCAAAATTATTATAGAAACAATATTATATCTTTCCAAACTTAAATAAAAAGTCATATCAAGATAAAATAAAAAAAAATTCTGAAATTGATGGTGATAAATTCTAAAATTAATGCTGATAATTAAATACATTTATAAACTTATAAACTACTTATATGTATTTTAAATGCCAGTTATGTAAACTTCTTAACTAACAGTATTAACAAAAACACCGACTAGTCTAAAGTATACACAATTTTTTGCATCATTTTGAAGCTTCGATCAAAATGATATCAAAATCTGTTTAAATTGCAAATCTTACCTAAAAAAAATGTTGTAATTCGCTTAAAATAATCTTATCTGGGCTATTGGATTTATGTTATTGAAAATCAATCCCTTTTTCTTATGTGGCACTTGTCTGAAATTGTTGTGAAAGATAGGGGAAAGTTCGTCGGAGCATATAAATTGAGGTTCGTTCTTTTCTTTGAATAATTTCAGTCGTCAGAATGGCGGAAAAGACGCTACTTGTTTTGGGACTGTTATGCTTGAGTGTCTGTTGTTGGGGGGATGTAAACCCCTACACCATATGCCCAGAGGCACACACCATCGAGCCATGCACATGCGAGAAAGAATGCAGTGCTTGCATAGCCTACATCACTTGTTCCAACATCACCAACACTAATATCCTGCTTGAGGTGATGGAAAAAAGTTCCGACTTCCCCTTTAGAGCCGCTGCTTTCAAAAACTCTGTGTTTGAGTACATCCCATCATTGCTCTTCGAGACCAAAGGGTACAGGAGGCTTGAGGTCAAAGATTGCTTCTTCTCTTCCCTTCTGGACAAACCACTTAGTAAGAAGACTCCTCTCTACGACCTAAAAATCGACAACGTGAAGGTCCAAACCGGAGCCTCTTTCGAATTTTTCCGCACTTTCGAAGAACTAAAGGTACTAGATATCAGAAACATGAGGATCAAGAAGATTTCCAAGAAAATGATGCTGAACCTTCCTGTTGTTCTGGAAGACCTACATTTCGAGAATACCCAAACCGAACGCATAGACAGCGATGCATTTGCCCATTTGACTAATCTGATCGGTTTGGATGTCATCAAAGGAAAGGTGAAGAAAATTGAAGCCTCAATGTTCCCTCCATCCATAGCTATCTTGAATTTCAAGTGAGTAATTTCATAAATTAGTACTTGTGCAAATAAGTTTCGATAATCATGAATGAGCGAATCCGAAGTGAATAATATAGTTATTTTACAACGCAGAGCAATACCAATTTGAAATAAAGATAATAATAATATGAGAAAATTCCCGTGTGATAATAATATGAGAGAGAGAGAGAGAAGAACGGTTCATAAAACTATAATCACCCTCCTATTAAAGTAAGTGTTAAAGTATGTCTAATCTATTGAAATTGAACTGTAGATTAAAGTTTGAACTGGATCAAAGTTTGAAGTAGATTTAGTTTGAACTGGATTTTGAATGATTCATCTGAATCACATTCAAAATCCAGTTCAAACTAAATGAGTTTTATAACGTCTGTAAAAACTGTTTCGAGGGGTTGAATTCACAATTTATTATTTTGTAAATTGTGAATTCAACCCTTCGAACTCTCTTTTAAACTCTGTTAACCACTCCGCCATCGGTAAGATGGTACAGTGGTTAGCAACCTTAACTTGAAGCGGTAGGTGCCAGGTTTAAATCACGGTTCGACCATAGATGTTCCTCTCTCTCACTGTGTGTGTTTCTTTATCATTTCACTTTTGGGACAAAGATAGCACACCCATTGGTCTCCCCACTGTATAACATGACTTCACTTTCACCCCCCTTGTAGCGTTGAATGGAATAACCCTAAGATCAGCCGGGTACTGGTGGAAAAAGATTTCTTGCTAATTTAAAAATAAGGCACAATTTGAAACAAAATTATGGAAATGAAGAGGTATGGCAAAAATTATTTTGAAAATTTTCACCAAAAAAATCATGGTCAATTGATTGTACTTCTCAGTATACAAAAATCATTGGTAAAGGCATATTTTATATATATATATATATATATATATATATATATATATATATATATATATATATATATATATATATATATATATATATATATATATATATATATATATACTTTTTTATTGATTATTTTAATTTTTTAAGCATTTGTTTGCGTTTTATTGTCTTTATTATATACAAAATTGCATTTTAATTTATCACTTCTTTTCTGGAGTTTATAATCATTAATATTATTAAATAAATAAGATTTCTTTTAAATTAAATTTTTTTATTTTATATTTCAGGATAAAAAATACATTGCTTAGACTTACATATTCTTCTTTTAATTCAAATCCATTTCAATAACGAGCAAGTTTATTTCATTTGATGACATGAAATAACAGCCAGGAACATTTATGTAAATTAGTTTTATTCCATTTCTTATTCGTTTTATTCCATCCATGCTCGATCAAATAAAACTAAATGAGAGGAAGCTCATATTTATTTTATTCTTATGTGAGTAAAATAATTATTTATGAACACATGTCTATACATTCTTTCAATAATAAATCTCAACCAGTCAGATTTATAATACCAAACTTAGGCATGATTTCTATATTAATTAATAATACAGGATTCTTTAATTAATGGAATTAAACATTAATTAAATAAATTAAAAATAATTAGACGGGCAGAGAAGTATATTTAGTAATAAGTTATTATTTAAGTACTCAATAAATTTTGTGAGTTAATGTGCAGTTTTGAATAGGAAACCTTAATTTGTTTCTAACATTATTATTAACCAAAACTACTCATAATTTTTACACCATTCATAACAAAAACAAAATCTGGTCCTTCTCTTAAATTAAACATATGATTTTGTTACCAGAAATGACTTTACGATTTATCTTTTTTAACACCAACTGGTGCTTCGCAAGGTTAACTAATTTTTTATGTCTTGGTCTATCCCTGAAATTACACTTCCCTGCAAATAAGAAATTTTATAATTATCATATAAATAAACTATTACAAATTAGATTAGGTGAAAGTTTTTACTTCAATTTTTTTTCAGTTACAACAAGATAAAGTATATTCCTCCAAACTTCGCTAAGGATTTCAGACTTTTATCTCATCTGGACCTAGTTGGAAATGAGATTTCAACCATCGAGGAAAGTGCCTTTGGAACTATAGGAAGGGCTCTTATACACGTTGACCTAAGAGGTAATATAATGAATAACATTAATTTCATTTGAATTATTTTAAAGAATACATTTTTAAAAAATATAAGAAAAATAAATTAATTGATTAACCATAAACTCAAAATTAATTTTCGAAAAATTATATATATATGTAAGATATTTTAACCGTGAAGTCCTATCTTATCTCCTTACTTTAAATGCTGAGAGATATGGTAATAGAAAGAAGCGATTTTGTCTTGGATATGCTGACTCATAACGCCCATAAAGATCAAATTTGAAGTTCGCATTATTGCTTGTAATACGAAAACAGATAATGGAAAAATTTATTACAAAATTGTAGAGCAGTAGCCATTTACTAAATGACACTTTGAGCTCAATAATAAATAAAATTAAATAAATAAACGAATATAACATGCTTTGATTTATCCGTATGCTCTAATCATTTTGAATCTCACACTAAGTATGCTTTAACCTTTAGCACACACACAAAAAAAAAACAAAAAAAAAAACATGCGGGAATAAAGAAAATGATAACGCGAATCAGAACCAACAGCAAAAATTATAACAGTCAACTAGTTTCTTTTTTGCATATTTCTTAATGTGTGATAAACAGAACTCGTATACCTTGTGCGAATAATTTAATTGACAATTTCTGCAAATTTATTTGGTATTAAATTGCTATCCCTCTCCAACTCTATATATGAATGTTTTCTCTTATTTCCTATATTTTTAGTGGTAATAGACACGTTTGAATTTTATACTTAGAAGTCATCTGGTCTTATAATGCATAGCCATCTTCCCATATTTCGGTTCTTACAGATAAAGATAAAATGTGTTTGAATATTTTAGTGGTTATCTTCTACGCTCGATTGTTAAGTTTGAAGCAGTTTTTTTTTACTTTTATGTAAAAATGAGATGTTTGTTTGGCGAAATAGGTTGGGTGATCAAATTTGACCAGGATCTGCAGGGTATTTTGTTTCAAAATTGAATCATTCTTCTCTTTAAGTTAGCTTTTCTTTTGTCAACAGTGAATGTCGTTAAGTTTTTATAACTTGTGTGAGTAACACTAGAAAAGTAATAAATTCGAAGCATAAGACTTCTTATATGACGAATGTAATGAATAAAACCCCCTTAACACAAATGTTATATTTAGTACTAGAGCAAGTAATAGCCGATATTTGATTTTAAAAATATAATAAATTTTCCACAACTGAATCTGTTGAGAATTCTTTAATAACCCTTCATTTACTGGCGAATTATTAATGTGCAAGCGTACAGTGCGAATTGAAATTGTTACGGTAATATATTCTTATATCACCGTTTATCTGTAAAAATGTTTAATTACAATATCCAGCAGGTATGGAAACTTCACAATTATTATTTTTAATTCATGTTTTCAGTTCACAATTATTATTTTTAATTCGTTTATTAATTGTTTATAACACATATTTCATACATTCATAGAGTTTCGTAATTTCTGCAAGTGGCATTATTATATTTTATATAATTACAGAAATTAAATATTAATTTATGTTTGAAACAATGGAAATTTTCATTATTGTAAAAAAAATATATTAATTTATTTTAAGCAATTCAATTTTTTTTACAAAAACTAAATTACTTTAAGCAAATAATTTTGTAAAATATATCAGAAATTAAGCAATTACAGGAACAGCACTTTTAAATTTACTTTACATTGTTTTATAAATAAGGGAAAACAAAATTAAATAGAATTATATGTTTCAAAATAAACAATAGGGCAATGCGTAAAATCATAAATTTAGAACCCCAGATTGACTTTTATTTAAGTTATCCCACATGTCAACATAGAGATCTAAGTAAATCTCTTGGATTAGAGAGGAATATATCATGATCAAAAGTATTCCAGATTTTTCAATAGAGGAAACGGAAAGAAAATGATGAAGGTATAAAAGACAGATGGTCATATCAGAATATGGCTTTATTTTACTAATTAATTCACTAAACTGTTAAATAAATATAAAGTTTTCTAATATTATTAAAATTCAAGCATTCGTGTAAAATTGACATTCTATTGTAACTTGAAATAAAATCATGTATTCTTTGAAATAGATGAGTCTACTTAACTTCAATCTGTAGTTAAACAGCTGGAAAAAAACTGTATAGATGACAGTTGCATGCTGTCACATCTTTCCTGCTAAGTATTTGAGAATTGAGTATTGAGTTCCTTCCTTTCTTCGGTCATTGTTTACGAAGAAATCATCTTGTATAGAGAAAGACAAATAAGCTAATATTTCGGAAAACAGCGTTATCTTCGTATTATTTACGCATTAGATTATTTTATGCATTTAAGACATTATAATTTTATTTAAAAAATCATAATTTAATGTTTAATTAATAAGTTTGCCATTTGGTAAAATATTTGTTTATTATTTCCAGAAAATCCTCTCCTGTGCAAATGTGATATGAAATGGTTGTTGTACGAAAAAAGACCGACTTTTGAAGGAAAATGTCAAGGAAAAGACATCTTAGTGAAAGATCTAGCTGAATCTGATTTCAGTTATTGTTAACGATAGAAAAAATCGAGACTGTTTGAGAATTTATTGTAAAAAAATATTTCGCTCATAAAATTTGACTACGAGAATATGTGTTAAATATATTCTAACATGTAATAAATACTACATCCTGAAATCAATAGGTGTCATTATCAACACTGCTTTGTTAAAGTTGAATTAATCATCAAAAAATATGTTAATTATAAGGAATAATTAAAGTTAATTAAAGTTATTTTGCCTAAATTTATTTTGAAATGTTTTATTTTTTTCACTATATGAGAAAAGTTAAAAGAGATTTTCTTAGATAAATCTTCATATTTATTTAAAATCAAATACACACACACACAAACCGCACGCACACACACACACAAACCGCACGCACACACACACACAAACCGCACGCACACACACACACAAACCGCACGCACACACACACAAACCGCACGCACACACACACACACAAACCGCACGCACACACACACAAACCGCACACACACACACAAACCGCACACACACACACAAACCGCACGCACACACACACACAAACCTCACGCACACACACACACAAACCGCACGCACACACACACACACAAACCGCACGCACACACACACAAACCGCACACACACACACAAACCGCACACACACACACAAACCGCACACACACGCACACACACAAACCGCACGCACACACACACACAAACCGCGCGCGCACACACACGCACACACACACACATATATATATATATATCAATACTGTAAGTTATTGTGAGTTTTATTTAATATTTATGGTCGTTTCATTATTTGGAATTGTAATCCTTTAATGACAAATATTTAAATTGTATTTATGCATCTACAAGTGATTATCAAAATAATAAAAAACACCTATGAGAGTAAATGTGACATTTTTGAAAGCGCATCGTAAGCATTACAGTAAAATAATAACTATAATATATAAAATATAAATAAAAATATATGTATTCTGGTAGAATGTGATAGCTTTACTGAAATTTCTGTAAATCTTCTGATTTTTTTTTCAAAAGCGTAAAATAAAAAACCTCTCAGATTTTCCAAGAGCCCAAATTGTAGATACCCGACAAGCTGAAGAAAGCGTCTCTGCGTGGCAGAAACATTCCAATTTTTAGACATTTTCGTTTTTTAATGAATTGCCTGGAATGCTAATTCAAAAAAGAGTCTCAGAAAATACGATGACAAGTTTAACTCCTTCCCTAATCAACAATGCTGAATTAAGGCTCTATCTCCAGAAGTACTCTTGCTACAAAATTTAATGAATTGTTTTTAATATTAAATGCAGTTTCTCAAAAGTGTGACACATATTAAAGTCCTTTTACACTATTTGTATTATTTTAATAAAACAAATGCCATCATTACATTCACATACAGTTCTGTAATTGCTTTAATGTAATAAGTATCTAAGAATCCCTAAGTCATATATATAGGAATTTTTATTAGTAAATTATTCATTTTGTCTTAAGATTAAATTACTTGTTTATTTCAATGGTACGAACACACTCAAATTTTCGTTTATTTCAATCAATACAATAACGTGCTTCCAATGGAATAAACCTAAATAAATTTTTAACTGTTGTAGACAATGACTTAAGTGCTAAAATTTATGCTTAATACGCGCGAGTAAAAACATATTGATGATGACATTGTATAAAGTGTTCCTATTTTTAAATCCTCTTTCGATATTTTATCTCAGATATTTGAAAGAGGGAGAATTTATTTGCTAAGCTAGTGTCTGAGCTTTATCTCTTTGATTACTATAGTCATATTTGTTAACTTTTCAAAGAAAATTAAACACCCGCCTCTACTGAATCTATATGGATTTGCTTAGTTATTACCTCTCCTAATGAAGGAAAATAACATGTTTAAAAACGCGTTTACTCATATGCATTATTCATCATTTATTATTCCGTTGACCATTTGCACCAGACAACGATAGTCACCAAAGTCTCGATTTTGTAACAAATGTTACAATTTAGTTACCCCCATATTAAGATATTTCCTAAGCAAAATGTTTTACATTAAGCGAGGTAAAGACTTTTGGAATTAAGCTGTAACATTTATCGACAATTTTTTTGAGCTAATAATCGAAGGGATAATAACGCAAGTAGTGAAAAATATTACCATGAGGAAATCTGTTGTGAAAATAAAATATCCTTTTAAAATAATATTGTTCAATAGCAGCTAAAAACTTAACATTTTATTCTGTACAGATCAATATTACTTTTGTATCATATTGGTCCAGAGTGTACACGTGTTTTGTACAAAGTTTGGTACAATTTTTTTAAAATTAATTATGCATTTTCAATCATGTAGAGTTCTAAGCAATTCGAGACGCAATCACACAGAATGCTATACGAGGGTTGCTATTTATATTTCTGACCTAATAATGAAAAAACAAATATGTAGGATCGAAATTGGTTTTATTGTTTTTCAAAATATTCTCTTTGATGATCAATACACTTTTGCATGCGTTTGAACCAATTTTCAAAGCACTTTTTCCAGTCCGATTGAGGTAACTCCAAAACATGCGTTTTGAATGCATCAACCGCTTCTTCGGGGGTCGAAAATCGTTGTCCACGTAATTTATTTTTGATGTGTGGGAATAAGAAGAAGTCATTGGGTGCCAAATCAGGACTGTACGGCGGATGACCAATCAGTTCGATCTTTCGCTCTGTCAGAAATGCCTTTGTTTGAGTCGATGTGTGAGAGCTCGCATTGTCATGATGAAGAAAGATTCGCCTGTTCTTCTGCTTTTTTCGAATTTCTCCGATGACTTCTGGCAAACAAATGGTCGTGTACCATTCAGAATTGACCGTCCTACGTTGCTCTAACGCCACTGTTGCCACATGACCGTTAATGCCGAAGAAACAGGCAATCATTTGTTTCGATGTGCTTCTTCCTCGAACAACTTTTGTTGGTTTTGCCTCGTCTTGGAAGACCCATACAGTTGATTGCTATTTTGTTTCCGGCTCATATGCATAGATCCATGATTCGTCACCTGTGTAGATGTTATACACAGCCTTTGATGTACCTTGAATGTATTTTTCCAACATTTCCTTGCACCAATTGACACGAGCCTTTTTTTGAGCGTTTGTCAGATTATGCGGGATCCAACGCGAACAAATTTTTTTTACGCTCAAATGTTCATGCAATATTTTATTGATGCTAGTCATACTAATGTCCAAAGACGCCTCTATCTCACGGTATGTCACATGACGATCTTGCTTTATCAGTTCACGCACAGCATTAATCTTTTCTGGCACAACAACGGATTTTGGACGACCTGCACGGGATTCGTCCTGGATCGAACATCGACCACGATTAAATTCGTTATACCAATTTTTTACAGTGCTGTAGGATGACGCTTTATCGCTGTATAAAGAATTAAGTTCATCGAAGCACTCTTGTCTTGACAATCCACGTCGAAAGTTATGAAAAATAATGGCACGAAAATGTTCACGATTCAATTCCATTTTTTGACAGAGAAGAACGTTTCAATTTACTGTCAACAACACAAATAAAGCTATAATGGTAAATCGTCTGCTGAATTTATGTTTAAAAATATCAAACTTTCGATTAAAATCGTCTTCGGTCGCCTAGCAACACTTACTGTTGCCAAGGCCAGAAATATAAATAGCAACCCTCGTATCATATAAGGAACCCAATATTTTTTTTCTAATTTTTTTATTGTTATGATTAATAAAAATTAAAATGACTGCGTTTCATGGATTCTTTTTGTTTGGCATTTATCAAGTTTTATTGCTTATTTCTAGAAAGTTAAATAATTCTTAGGTTTACTGATCTTCAGTTGCTGTAATGCAGAAGTCTAGATGGTAAGACTCCAACTCAAGTTTCAACCTCATTACAGGAATACGTTTAAAACTCACAAGCAATTGACTATATTTGATAGGTACGGTAAGTTTAAAACGCAGTTTGAAAAAGATACTACAATTAAAAACATTTCTTACAAGAATATTAGTATAAGATTTGTGGCAAGTGTCTGAAAGATGAAGGGTTCATTAGATTTGCCTATAATTTAGCTTTAGTCAAAAGAAATGCCGAAGATTCAATCAAATATTTGTTTGCTAATTTCAGATATATTCTGTTTTCGAAGGAAGATATAAATTAATCATATAAACTAACAAAAGATATTCGTTCATTACTGCGATAAAAATGAATTTCTGATTGAATAATTTCAAAATAAATATGTTATCTAAAAAATCAAAAATGAATTAAAATACTTTTCTATAAAGAAATGTTTTTTAATAAAATAAGAATAGATGATAATTAATTTATTATTGTTGAGAATGACAAAAGGGGAAATTGTATAGTTTCGTTCTTATAGAATTGATCAAAACATTTATATAAAAACGTTCCTTTATCTATTCCAATACTTTTTCATTGGAGCATATGAAATGTTAAACTAATTATTAGTTAGAAATAGATTATGTTATCTGTGTAAAACTTTAATAGAAGGGAAACCTAAGTAAAAGTCAAAATGAAGATTGGAAAAATGAGTAAATAATTTTAATGGAAATTGTAAAAATAAAAAACAAAAATTTTCTTAACCCATTAAGATCAAGAATATTTTTTATTAGGATCAAGGTCCTCAATAATTTTACGATTATATCACACCCATAGATTCCAGCATACTTTTCTTCGTTGGACCGTTGGGTCTTTTTTACTGTTGTTCAGCTGAAATCAGTCCTTCCCTTCCTTCTATATGTCCTGCAAATGAATGAATAACTCCTTGCAAACGCAGTCGTGAATGTGACTTATGCATCGCATTCATGACGTGCGACAGTATCACCAGCATGCAGACACTCTATAAAATACGAGCTGAATTACTAATAAAATAACTGAATTACTAATAAATACTCTATAAAATACGAGCAGACACTCTATAAAATACGAGCTGAGAAAATATTAATTGAACAAAAGCAAAGATTTCTCTTTCTAGGCACCGTCCTTCGATATCTCTGTTTTCGCGTACATCCCTTTTGTCATCTTCGAAAAGAAGCAGTACAGAATGCTAGACATCAAGAATTCCGTCTTCTCTTCCATGCTGGACGCGTCGGTCGAAGGTGATCCACCTTTATGGGATTTGACGTTGGACAACGTGAAAGTGCAGAGGGTAGCGTCTTTTGAATTCTTTTATGTCTTCAAGCATTTGCGGTTTCTGGAACTGAAGAATATGCCCACCCGAAAAATCACAAACAAGATGATGAACAACATTCATATGTTGTTAGTATGTTTGCGGTTTGAAAACACAAGCATAGAACGAATTGATTCGAAAGCTTTTAGTCGTTTTACCAAACTCAGGGATCTATATATCATCAGCGGGAAGCTGAAAAAAGTTGAAGCTTCTATGTTCCCAAGTTCACTTGGGCAATTGATGTTATCGTAAATAATTTTTTTAATTAGTTATTTATATATAGTAGGATGTTGGTATGAAAAATATTTCTATAAAATAATGTAATTTTGCATTATAGTTGATTTTTTCGTAAATATATCCATTGACATTTGTAATCTCCACTGAAGTAGAAAGGTAAACCGTAGATTTGTTGGTACGATAGCGGATACGATCAAATCCTCCTTGAAGAGTAACCATTGGCAGATTTGGTAATATCTTCATTATTTACAGGATTTATTTCTACACATCTTATAAAGAGATTTCCTGCCCCTTTTCTATGTTTTACTGCAAATAAAAAAAACAATTAACTCCAGATGACAAGAAATCCGTCGTTTCTTATTATCTCTTATAAAATTATTATCTTTAATATCAAAGATTGCAATAAATAGTGATTTTTGTCACATTTTAGCTATTTGAGTTATAATATTATGATAAGTTTTGACTACATATATTTGCCAACCAAAACCATTAAATATAACCAATACTCTCTTAATTTTGAACCTTAATCAAATGACAAAGTTGATACTTGATCTCATACCGGAATCGACGCGTCTGATGGGAGGCGATGGTGGCCCAGCTAAGCACATCTACTGAAATTTTGCAACATGTTTAAGACACTCTGGATGTTCCCATAATGAGCAAAACCATTTGCCGTCGCTAAGTTGCTACTGCCCTACACTTTATACCATAGTATGAGTGTCATTAAACTAGGGTACTCATATCATACCAACTTACTCATATTGGCCTACACTCGTGGCATATTTAAAGAAGACTACTATGGACCCCACAGTATGGACGCCAACGTTTCGAATTGTGCCGGATTAGAGTGATGAGGACGAAGGAATGGCAAAGGATAGTCTTCTCAGATGAGTTAAGCTTCTCTTTCTTTAGTGAAAGATGCCACGAAGGTTTCTGGCATCGATGTGAAGACCTTCCGATCATGCAGCAGTTGTAGCGCGTCCCACCGCATGACAACCAGGCCCCACGGTTTGGAGCGCCTTTGTGTACAATTCCAGATCACCTTTAGTTCGTATTCACGACACAATGATAGCCCAATGTTATGTGAATGATGTGCTGCTGTCGGTGACTCTCCCTTGTCTTTCATTGGACAGCATTGGGCACTTCACCTACAGACATGCTCAATGCCCTTTATCAGTAGAATAACGCTTGACGTACATTGCTCGCATCAGCCAACATGCCCACAATGGGTCCAGCTGCTTCCCTGGCCACTGATCTCGCCAGGTCTCTCAAAAATAGAACACGTTTGGGATATGATTGGACTCCATTTTCATGGTTTGCCCCTGCCTCTTTGAGAAGACGCACTTCGGGAAATGGTTGACGGGAAATGGCGATTCTTTCCTCTTTACGCCATTTGTTCTATTATTGACTGTGACTGTGTACCTGGTGCTTAATCTATCGCATTCCAAAGCGGTCTAACAACCTACTGACCCGACCATGTTCTCACTCTGTGTCATGCATATCATTTCGAAATACAGATCACTTATTGTTTGTTGCTGTCTCTTTCAGTTTACTGAGCCTCGTAACTTTCTGCCAACTCCTTCTTGGTGTTGTATTTTCAATGTTAGACAGTGTAATATTATACTTTCTCGTGTATTCTATCAATGAACTTAAATATATTTCATAAAAATTATATTATTTTAGTGGTTGGGTAACAAATTAAAAAAAAATTTTAAGAATGATTTTTTACATCAAGTATTTAATGAAATTAGTCATTTCATACTTGCTCTGAAGAAAATAATTAAAATAAAAGTAAATGTTGAATTCAGATAATAATCAGATTTAAAAATTTGATTTAATTGCAAAAATGCTTTCAGCGTCAAATTATATATTTTAGCATTCCATAATAATGGTATAAATAACTAAATTATAAACTATATTTATATTTAAATACAAAAAGAATCAATCTTTATTGTTTAATTTTCTAAGATTACTTGTTTTTACTTGATTTAACTTAAAGCAAAAGATCTCATTTTAAGTATTTCATTATGTATAAAAATCTGCATGTTTTGAATTTATGTTATAAGACTAGGATTCTTGGAATTATTGGGTTATCAGATTCAAGTGTCTTTACACATGCTACGTACTACATACGAGGGTTACTCTGAAATTTTTGAGATACGCGCATACGAGAATTTACAAAATAAAAATTACGGTTTAATTTTAAAATACAAAGTGTTTTAACACTGAAGACGATTTTTTACTGACTTACTTCAACTTGTTTAGGGTAGAATAAATTTTAAACAGAAGAGAAAATGGAGTTGACACGAGAACATTTTCGCGCTATGATTTTCTACGATTTTAAAGCAGGATTACAACAAGAAGAATGGGTTCAGCGGTTGCAATTAGCATTTGGTGATGAATCTCTAGCTCGTGCTACTGTATTTAGATGGTTTAGAGAATTTAGAAGAGGTCGCAATTTTCGTCAGGATGAAGAACACACAAGAAGGCCGCCGTCGGCAATAATCCCGGATAATGTGTCTGCCATAGGAAAATTGTTAATGGATGATAATCGCTGTACCTATGAAATGATGCAGAAGGAACTTAACATTGGATGCGCAGCCATACACAAAATCATTCATGAAGAATTACATGAATGATCTCCTCATGAATGATTACCTATGAAAAAAGTAGTTTGCCGTTGGGTTCCCCATAATCTAACTGAGCACCAAAAAGAGGAGCGTGAAACTCTTAAATTGCTAAATGATGGTGGCCATTGCATCATTTCTAAAATTGTAACAGGTGAGGAAACGTACATACCGTTTTTTGACGTTCCAACACGTCAAGAAAGCAAAGTATAGGCCTCTGAAGAGGATCCCACACCTACAATGGTGAAAAAACAACGCGCGCTGAAAAAAGTGATGTATGGCGTTTTTTTCAAAAGTACGGGGTTGGTCAAAGCCCTCAAGTTGGAAGGACACAAAAGACAGTATCAGCAAACTGGTGTACCACTAAATGCCTTCCAGAAATTTTACAAGAAGTGAATGTTAAGGGACTAATGCTTCACAATAACAATGCATCTTCACATACCACCAGATTAACAGCTGAGTTTCTTAAACAAAAACAAATTAAAGTGATCGAACATCCGCCGTATTCACCTGATCTAGCTATGTCCGACTTTTGGTTATTCTTTAATCTAAAAAAGAACTTACGTGGACGTCGTTTTCATTCAGTGATGTGGCTATAAATGCATTTTTTTCATCTATTCCAAGAAATGAATGGCTTGAGGCATTTAATCTGTGGAAAATTCATCTACAAAAGTGCATTGATGCTGGAGGAGGCTGCTTTGAACACACCAAAAATTTTGTAAGCATAACTTTAAAAACCTAGTTGTATCTCAAAAATTTCAGAGTGACCCTTGTATTTAATAAATTCAGCTGTAATGTTTTGTATTCTAGAGTATACTTTGGACAATAATAACATTGCGCTCATCGGGTGGTAGTTCAGAAGTTCGATACCAATTACTGTTGAATGACGAGAAATTTATTTATGATTCCTGTGTGCAAGTAAAATAGGATTAGTATAACATGTGATGGACAATGCAACAAATGGAATGTTGAAAATCCTATAATTGCCTTCCAGAAGAATTTTCCATGGATAGTGAATCTTATTTCCCAGTCACAAAGGATAATACGGTGAAAACTCTCAAGTACAAACATCGACAGTTATGTATTTAAAAAGCAGATCTGACACATTCTTTTATTATTCTTCAACACTATCTGGAATCGAACTCTAAATATTTCACTCCGACGAAAGTGGTCCTACATCCATATCATGGTAAAACTAGGATGAGTGCAAGATGGGTGCAAAGAAGATGGTTTCCGAATTCCTTTCTTTTTTTCTTTTTTTTCTCTTTTTGCACCATGAGACATAATAGTGCCCTTTATGAAGCATCCCCCTAGAAGATTATACTCTGAAGCTATTCCAATGTTTCCTACAACAATCAGTCTTTTTTTTAAAGATGTGTTAAAAAAAAACTTTTAGTGAAATTAAAGTAACTGTAAAACAAATCTAGGGAAATAATAGTTTTGTGTTCAAGAAATGTTATTTCACAAGCTACTTTTCTCTGCTTGCAGATAATCCCATTGATTCCAATGAATGTGATCTCAGGTGGATAACTCAGGTGAAGCAACCAGTCTTCATGGGTAAATGCATAGACAAGAAAAATAAATTCGCCGATTTGGTTCAAGAGGACTTTAACTACTGTTAATTGTTGGAAAATATCACATTATATATAAGTTGTTTATATAAGTTTCTTATAATATACATAAATTAATAAAAAACATTTTGAGATAATAAATACGTTGTATGGAAGACAATGCACTGAATCTACATGAATCCAGTAAAATATTTTTGCAATAAAACTAAGAAATTATATTGAAAATATTTAGAGCTATAATTGTAATTTGAAAACAAAATATGATAAATGTTTCATTGAATTATTAGAATTTTGAATACTTTCAAATAAACAAGAAAATAACTAAAAAGAATCGTCATTTATTTTGCGTTTATAACACATATGCATGTAAGTATGTGTGTTTTAAAATTGATGTTTATTTAAAAAATTAGTATAGTCTTAAAATATTAAAATAAGGACATTATAATCTTGTAATGTGAGTGTAATCACTGAGAACCTGTTCATTTTAGATTGGTCTCTTTTGCAAATACAAATTATAATATTCATTTTTATTCCGTGGTACGTTGAAATTGGTAAACTGATTCATAAATCTGTATTCTTATGTTTAAATTTTACTTAAATATATTATAAATAATATAATATTATAGCTTAAGTACGGACACACAAAGATAAACTCATGAAATGACATCTTAAAATTAATAAAACATCATTGTAAAAGTAATTTTTATTTTTTTTAACATTTTTTTAATAATTTGGTGAATTTATAATCATTTCTCGTGTCATAATTTTTTACTTTAAGTTTCAAAATTTTTTCTCACATTTTTCTTAGTAAAAATCCCTGTTTTTAAAGATGGGTTTTAAAATACATCGAATCATTGCATTTGAATACATTCTTTGCGAAAATCTGATATACTCATGGAAAATTTCCAATAAAATATAGAATATGTTTTTTTGAAATTAAGACATGGAAAAATAATGCATACTTTGATGTAGATTATTGTTAGTGTTATGCTAAAATTTTCTCAACGGGCTTAGCCAAATTTGAGACGCGAGAAACATTTTTACTAATTGCCATAAAACATAATATAAATATTTTTAAAAATTCATGTTAAAAAAAGTTATACAATTTTATGTTTAATAAAAACACATGATTTTTTTAATTAATAAGTTACGTAAATAAAAAGGACGTTTTTTATATTAAAATTCAATTTTTTCACTTTTAACGTCTCGTGTGCTCTTACGGAGTAATTTCCACATTAATTCATATAAATAAAATTAAACTTTATTTAAATGCATTATAACTTTAACTTAAAAAACATTTAATTAAATATTAATTTATTACTTAAATAAAATTGCAAAAAGTATATTGTTTTATAATTTACACATTTAGTTAAATTTTAATTTATTCAAATGTTAATTAAAACAATATATTTATTACAATTTTATTCAAAATAATAATACGTTTTAATAATCACTTTTACTAATAAAATCAATGCTTATTTTAAAACTGCTGCATTCTATCACGTTTTAAATTAAATTTAAATAAATTGTAGGATCTGGTAACATTTACTGCTAAAAAGTTTTAGAATGTAACTGAAATCAATTTTTTGGTATTAAAATAGCATTAATAAATCGTGTCGTTTATAAATTTATTTCATAAATTACATATACCCTATTAAAATTAATTCTATGTACAAAATTTTGTAATAAAATTTATAAAAAAAATATTGCTTATCCGTTATCTAATAAATACAAAAAAAAATGTGTCAACTTTTTTATAAATCTCACTAGTTTCTTGAATCTAGAAAAGAATTTGTATTTGGCACACGTTAACGAGTGATTGAATTATTTTGCGTTACTATAGATATAATAAATTGCGTTAATTATAATGTGATATTGTATTACTGTAGATAAAGTTTGTTTATGCGCTATCTACAACACTACAACAGTTGACACATTTGTCAAATTAATTTTAAAAAAAACAATAGTGATTTACATATTAATATGAACAAAAAGAAAGTGGTTATGTGTTCAGTTTAAAATTATTTCCTATATATATGAAATATTGTAAACATATGGAAATAATGTTTAATAATAAATAGTTTAACATTTCAAAGAAAATGGAATAAAAGGAAAATGGAACGAAGTACCAACATGGAATCAAGAATATAAGCAATCTGTCCCAATTAATATTAAGGTAGGTGTTTTGTGATGCTTCTTAAAAGTAGTCTATTTTAAACATTTTTTACCTAGAAAAAATTATACCTGTAATAACTATAAAACGATGTCGACTGAAGGCAGAAATAATCAGATGATTAATTATGAAACGGATAAATTTATTAAAAAATTTCAAAGAAGAAGATAAACAGGATAGCGATGATACGATATAAAAGACTCAAATTTTAAAAAAGCGAAAAAAATTAAGCCTTGTTTGAAAAATTATATTTCAATTGCATGATATTTTAATGATGAAACTACATTTCATAGGACGCAGAATAAATGCTTTAGAATTATAAAATAACAAAATATTATCTTCTCAAGGACAGGAAAAACTCGGTTAGTAAAAAAAAAAATTACTTATATCATCAAGTATCATTTTTGAATTGAGTGAACTAGCGTAAGATGATAGCATGTGAATATTTGATAACACGTGTAAGATGAAATATATTATATCAAACTTAATGCATAGTTGGCGCTGATGGTGCGGGAAATATTTTGCGAAATTAGTAAAAAAATATTTTGAAGATGAAATTGCGATTTCTTTTAGTCATTTGTATTGCAGCTGTGAAAGACTTCATATCACAGCCATGACTTCCAGGATACTTTTCTTCGTTGGAATGTTGGGCCTTTTTTACTGCTGTTCAGCTGAAATCACTCCTTCCCTTTACTCTATATGTCCTGCAAATGAACGAATAGCTCCTTGCACATGCGAACAGGAATGTGAATTATGCATTGCATTCATCACCTGCGACAGTATCACCACCATGGAGACACTCTATGAAGTCATGAACAAGAGCAAAGATTTCCCTTTTAGGGCAGCATCTTTCGATAATTCTGTTTTCCCATACATCCCTTCTGTCCTCTTTGAAAAAAAGCAGTACAGGATGCTACGTGTCAAGAATTCGGTATTCACTTCCATGCTGGACAAGCCGGTCGAAGGCGAACCACCTTTGTTTTCTTTGTCGTTGGACAACGTGAAAGTGCAGAGGGGAGCGTCCTTTGAATTCTTTTATGTCTTTAAGCGCTTACGGTTTTTGGAACTGAAGAATATGCCCATCCGAAAAATCACAAACAAAATGATGAACAACATACATACATCGCTGGTAGGTTTGCGGTTTGAAAACACAAACATAGAGCGAATTGATTCGGAAGCTTTTAGTCGCTTTACCAAACTCAGGGATCTTTACATCATCAACGGGAAGCTGAAAAAAGTAGAGGCTTCTATGTTCCCAAGTTCACTTGCGCAGTTGCTGTTATCGTAAGTAATTTTTTTAATTGCTAATTTATTGTGTGATGTGGGTGTGGAACATTTTTTAAAATAATGTAATTTTGCATTATAGTTGATTTTTTTTTTTGTAAATATATTCCTTGACATCTGTAATTTCCACTGAAGTAGAAAGGTAAACCGTAGATTTGTTGGTACGACAGAGGATACGATCAAATCCTCCTTGAAGATTCGCATCGCAAGATTGAGGTAAAGTCTTCATGATTTACAGGTTATATTTCTATACATCGTTTAAGGATAGAAGTATAACCTGTAAATCCTGAAGATTCCTTCCCCTTTTTTATGTTTTACTGCAAATGTAAAACAAGTAACTCCAGATGACAAGAAGTTCTTCGTTTCTTAAAAAGCATGTATTTCTTAAATATTTTTTTAACTAACTTATAATAAAATATAAAATTCTATTATTAAATTTAATAATAGTAACAAATTCATGGTAGGCATTCCATATCTTTACATTTCTCTGCACAAATTATCATCTGGTGCTAAATCTCAGCTGTTTTGGACTCTTGTAATTTACTTTTCTTCATATTTTGCTTAATTTTTGAGATGGAAGTGTTAAATATCGAATATTACCACTAAGGCTGTTGAAGCCGTCTTTTCTTATAGGAGATAACCATTTTCATACATCTCTACACCCTTTCAATAACAATACTGTAGAGCAGGGATGGCGAACCAATGGCACGTGTGCCACAAGTAGCACGTTTGAAAATTTTGATGGCAAGCACAAAAACAAAATTTTTTTATAAGTTATCTTTTTTGACAGAAATGAATTAATCTGCACTTAATTTATAATATAAATTTGTAGTACCGAATACACATCTTAGTATGTTAACGAGAATCGTCAAATTATACAATTTATTATTAAAATATCACATGAATTGGCTCGAAGTATAAAAAGACTCTCATTAGATAAAAATTTTTGCGTATCCAGTTTCGCCTTAACGTTATTCCATGCTGTTGCCGTCGCAGCATTAGAATCAAACGACAGACTACATTAGCTATTTTTAGTAATCCGTCGTCTTTGAAACTTAGTGACTTGTTAAAAAATATTACCGTTTATTATAAATAGATAAAGTGTTATTTTTAGGTAAATATTTTTACATATTATTTTATATTTTCTATTCTGCATTCGTTTGTTGTTGTTGTCGTGTGCCAGCTAGGCTGGCATTCTGGGGTGCGCTGCTCCACTTTTCCAACTGAACGATATTTAGGTGTGAAGTCCGAATTCCTCTGTATACACATGCCATAAGTACCCATTTTATAATATTTTGAGTTTTGTAACAAAATTATTCAATTTTATATCAGCACAAGTACTGAATAAAAGAAAATTTAAAGAATTGTTAAACGAAGTAAACTCATCGTACAATAGCTTACTCTTAAACAATAATGTACGCTGGTTAAGTCGCGGAAATGTTTTGCAAAGACTTGTAGATTGTTAGAAGGAAATAAGATTTCTGTATAATGAGAACATTATTGAAAAACCCAATCAATTTTTCGGATGTAGAATGGCTAGCAAAGTTATATTTTTTCCCTGATTTATGCTCTCACTTATAAATGAATTAAATATAAAACTACAAGGTGTTTACAAAACAGTCATTATGTTTGACTTAATCAAAGCATTCGAAGTCAAATGACAGATTTTTAATAGTGATATTCTTTCACGATTAATAATCTGTTTCACATTCATATAAATATTTTCTGAATACAAAACAATGTTGTTCTGAAAGTGAATATCACGAAAGTCAAACAAAGAGTCATTAACAAAGGAATTTTCAATGTTAATTCAATCCCTGAATCAGGAACTTTCTGCAAGATTTACACAGTTTAAAGAATTTGAAGTAACTTTAAAATTTATTTTATATCGTGATAAAAAACCATTTGAAAAATTAAATTTAAAAGTCCTTGAGTGGTTAAATATTAATGAATTAGAAATGTAATTAGTTGAATTTCAGTCAAGTACAATATGGAAACAAAAATTAGTTGATTTAAGAAATGATTTAGAAATTATTGAAAACAATCGATTATTGGATAAAATAAATAAAATTGCAGAAGATGAAATTTTAACTGTATGGAACTCAATTTCTGACACGTTTTGATTGTTTGCAAGTATCAGCAAAGGCAATTTTATCAATATTTTCGCGCGCGACGTTGGCATGTGAATCTCTATTTTCAGAATTAAATTTTATAAAAATAAATTTCGGAATAGAATGACGGATGAGTCGAGCTCTGCACATGCGTACTATTGAAATAAACTAAATATGAACCAGATATTAAATATCTATCATCTTGTGTACAGCAACAAAAATCACATTAAAAACAATTGTTTTTAGTGAGAATTTTGTTTCTGGCCTGTTGCTTTTTGTAAAACATTAATGAATAAAAAATTGCTTAAAGAAAAATTGCTTTTATTTGCTTATTTATTTATACTTACGTATAGTTATACCAAGCTAACATTTCGAATGAAATTTTATTATGGCACGTTACCTATTTAAAAAAGAATTTTTGACTTTGTGGCACGGACATTGAAAAAGGTTGGCTATCCCTGCTGTAGACGCTCTAAAGATAAGGAGCTTAAATAAAACTTTAACAGGCGCTTTGCATGTTAAATATAATAATACATTTATTGAATATAAGCATAATGTCAAAGAAATTGGTGTGTTATACCTTCTGACTCCGTACATGCTTATTTAAATTAATGAATTTATGTCAATTTTATTATAAAATCGAACTCATGTTACCCTCTCGCTTTTCTGAATAGTTACACATTGGCTTGAAATATTTATACTGTCATATTTTGGAAACGTAGTAAATGATTAATTATTTACTAATATTTAAAATATATTATAAAAAGAAAATTTAAAATTACTAAAAGAATAAAAATACCACCTTAGAGGGAAAAATTATAATAATATATTATTCAGTTATTATTATCCATTTAATATATATATATATATATATATATATATATATATATATTATTTTAAACTGCATCACTATGAATGTATGTAAATATATTACATTTAAAAAATGACTCAAAATAATTTATCTGGATGCCAAAATATAAAGCTGTTTATTATTTTAATTCAGAATATATTTATTTTTTCAGTCACAATAAGATTCAGACGATCCCAGCAGATTTTACCAAACATTTGACTCGTGTATTCAATTTATACTTAGACCACAATGAGATTACCACCATCGACCAGGCTGCGTTTGGAAGTGTTCCAGAAAGTGTTGAATACATTAACTTAAGTGGTAATGTACAAAGTTTATTATTTTTCAATATCATTTTTGTATATTTTTGTAACTGGGTCTTGTATACTTGCCAGGATGATTTTCCATCGAATGTTGAGAGTTTAATCGTAGCTAGGGAAGGCATAAATGACACTTTGGGTTTCTTATGTCTGTTTGACATTTGTTTCTTCAAACTTTAAATCTCCTTATTCATATTGTCTAACACTTCTTCAACGTTTTCTTCGATCTTCAAAACCTTAGTTTCAACTGAAGTTACCTTAACTCCCATTGCATTCATCTTCTCCTGAATGATGTTGCAGAATTCTTCTTTAACACTTACACTGTCCTTCTTAAGTTCCTTTTTAAGCTCCTCCTGTCCAGATGTTATTTCTTTCATCATTGCGGTTTTAATCTCTTCTTGTCCAGCTTTCATCTCTTCTGTCTAGCTTTCATCTCTTCTGTCTAGCTTTCATCTCTTCTGTCTAGCTTTCATCTCTTCTGTCTAGCTTTCATCTCTTCTGTCTAGCTTTCATCTCTTCTGTCTAGCTTTCATCTCTTCTGTCTAGCTTTCATCTCTTCTGTCTAGCTTTCATCTCTTCTGTCTAGCTTTCATCTCTTCTGTCTAGCTTTCATCTCTTCTGTCTAGCTTTCATCTCTTCTGTCTAGCTTTCCTCTCTTCTGTCTAGCTTTCATCTCTTCTGTCTAGCTTTCATCTCTTCTTATCCAGCTTTCATCTCAGCCATTTGTTCCGTTAATTTTTCGAGAAGACTTTTCATTAAATCCATATCCATTTTTCTTGTGACATGCTCTATCAACTCTTCAACCTCGCTTCTGACACAAGTTGTACCGAGCTTCGGGGTTCGTGTGGATTGAGAGTTGAATAAAGAAAACACTCAATGAACACAAGACTTTTATTCGTAAAAATTCCACTAGATATACCAGCTGTAACAATCACAATTATACAATTACAATTCTTCGGATACAATAAGTAACAGCTTCCAATAACAGGTCTCAAATATCTCAGGCAGAGAACAGCTTCTCTAGACTAGCAGTCACGACTAATCGTCTTCACTCACTGACTGTCTTCACAAAACTAAAACTATGTCGGGCTGCTGTATTTATACCTGACTTGGCGGGAAAATCTACTAATTTCGCCAAGGTTCTGGAAGCTTCTAGGCTATCTCGCTAAATATTGGTCCTAGAGCATTGGTGATGGATGTTTCCAGAAGTACCTATTTCTCGCCAATTCACCAAAAATCTCGCCAAGTCGTCAAGTTTTCTAGCCAAAACATCGCCAAGTCACCAAATCATTAGAAAACCCGCTTTTAACGTATAGCACGCCTAAATACCACAAATTTGCCCAAAATGTGAGTATTTCCGATCTGTCTGAGATATTTTAAGACATATACAGTAATTATTAATAAATTTGTAACATTGCCCCCCTCTCAAGGTCTGCACATCCCGGACAGTACAATCCCCTGATAGGAGGCTAAACGTAACTCATCGCTGCAAGCACATCGACAATTATGCATATAAAAAGCAAATCTGACACATTCCTTTCATATTCTCCAACACCATCCTGAATCGATCTCTGATATTTCACTCCGAAGAAAGTGATCCTACAATTAGGTCATGGTAAAACTAGGATGAGTGCACAATGGGTGCAAAGAAGGAAGTTTCTGAATTATTTTTTTTGCACACTGAGACATAATAGTGCTTTACTCTTTATGAAACATCACCCTAGCAGATTATACTTTGAAGCTATTCCAATGTTTTCTGCAACAATCAGCCTATTTTTTTTAAATGTGTTAAAAAAAAACCTTTAGTGAAAACAAAGTAACGGTAAAACAAAACTATTGAAATAATAGTGTTATTTTCAAGAAGTGTTATTTCACAAGCTACTTTTCTCTGCTTACAGATAATCCCATTGAATGCCAATGTGATGTCAGGTGGATAACTCAGGTGAAGCAACCAGTCTTCATGGGTGAATGCATAGACAAGAACAAGAAGTTCGTCGATTTGGTTCGAGAGGACTTTTACTACTGTTAATTGTTGGAGAATATCTCATTTCATAAGTTGTTTATATAAGTTTCTTATAATATATATTAATTAATAAAAACATTTTGAGATAATAAATACCTTGTATGGAAGACAATGCACTGAATCTGCATGAATTTAGTAGAATATTTTTGCATTCACTAATAAATTTATTGAAACTATTTAGAGCTATAAATGTAATTGAAAAAAATATATGATAAATGTTTCTTTGAATCATTAGAATTTAACTACCTTAAATAAATTAAAATAATGAGAATATTTTTTAGAATAAGGCTTTTATATTTTGGCTTAGATAGCAAATAATTAATTTGAACCAGAAAAAAAGCAATTCAGTTTTACGCTTTGATAATGATAAAAATTTTATGAGAGCTATGAAATAATACAATACTTAAATCATTATAAAAATGCTTGCTTGAAGGCCTATATTTATAAAAATATTTTAAGCATTTTTTACGTCATAAATCTGTGTAATTTTATATATTATATTAAAAGAATAAATAAAGACATTATGACGATAAACTTAGTAAATATGTAAATGCATTAGAAACTTAACAAAATATATCAATGTAGAAAAATTCGCTTAAAGGCAAACAAAGCAAAATATATACTTTGCAAATTATTAAGTTTGCAACATGAAAAATAATTCTAAGAGAGAACTGAGTGAAAAATACAATGTCCGTTGATATTATAAATTATCTATAGCAAAAGAATTTATATTTATAAACAAGCTCATGAATGAAATTATGGGTTTTTAATATTGTTACGCTCCCAAGTAAATCAAATGCAATACGAGCTGTAATTGACAAATACAGAGGGTAACACATTTTAAGAACCATTTAAGAACTATTTAGATTAAGAATTTTAAAAAAGTAATAGCTTTAGAATAAAAATTTTTGGCAACAGCTTATTATTTAAAATGAAAAATATCGTCTGCTATTTTTATTCTTCTTTCAAAATGTCGCATGTAAACATATTGTGGATTAAAGGATATGTTTTTTGGCTTTCCGAAGAGAATTATTATTATTCAAGGATTTAAAAACGTTGTGAAATGCATGGTATTAAAATTTCTAAGTGCAAAATAAACAACATTATTGATTGGACAGGTAAAAAACCGTCAATCATTATTTCTACATGGAAATAAGACTATAAACGAATATCCGAAAAATGTACGTACTGTTTCAAACGTTTCTAAAGTGAAATCGCTGGTAACAAGAGAAAATCCGCCAACACAGAAATCAATTGCAAAGTCCTAAGATACATCTGTATCAACAATAAATAAAATAATAAACAAGTATTTACAAATTAAAAATGCTGAAAAACATAATATTCACCAGCTTTTTCCGAGATATGTGGCTCAACGCAAAACATTTGTAGAATCCTGTATGAAAACTATTTAGCAGGAGATAAATGGAAAAACATTGTGACCCTTGATGAAGAATGGGTAACTAAATAACTGCAACAAAAAAGGTCAATTTACTATATAAAACGAGGAGAAAAAAATGTACAAACCTGGTTCCGTCAATGTAAAGAAAGTTTCTGTTAGAGGTTTAGGATAGTCGCAGGTTTCTCCTACAATTGGAAATTAAAAATAAAAAGAGCAGGAAAAATGTTAAAATGAACTCATCATACTTACAGGAGGTCTTACGCCCAATATTTACAGAAGAAATTCCACTTCTTTATCACAAAGACTTTCAAAGAGCGAAACTTCATCAAGGCAAAGCTACAATTCTTGCTTCGAAAACTACCGCTCAATTCCTTGAAAAAAAACGAAGTCTTCAAAGTCCCCTGACGTTTCGCTTATGGACTATTGTGCATTCGGTCTGTTAAAAAGAGCTCTTTCTAAACGCAAACCCACCACAATAGATGGACTCTGGAAAGTAGTGGAAGAGGAATGGAAAGCAATGCCCCTGGAAATTTTACGAAAAGTTCTTTTTTCCCCTGGAAAAATCACGATGCAGACTTATAGTCCAGAGAAAAGGCTATCAGATCGAACATTTAACAAAATAGTCTTTACATTTTAAACATTAATTCAACGTCCCCGAAATCGTTCTAAAAAATGTGTTAATACCCTTTGTAGTGTGGAATGAAATTTTGAGACACTTGATTCCATAAACAGTGTAAGTTGACTTTTATATATGTCAAAAATATAGGGTGGTACGTTGATCATGAAAGCGCTCATGCTTGTGCATCTACTAATTAATAAAAAAAAACTAAATGAATGCCAACGTAAGAAACAATGTATTGTGTCAGATTGTAAACACGATTAAAGTGTTGAACTGATATCTTTAAACAAGTATATTTATAGATGTTCAACTAATTTTGAAATAATTAAATATAACCACTGTAGGTATTTGAATTCAATGAAATCTCTGTCCAATGTATGATGATGGCAACAGTTTTCTTGAGGACATAAAATCGGTAGTTAAGTTCTTTTGTTTATAGATTGTGGTATGATGAGTTGTGGTACAGCTTCATATGCTTAGATCATTTGTCAAAAAGATTCGAGGAAAATAAAACTCAGTATAATGATGATAAGTTCTCCTTGTCCTTTCCATTATTAGAATTTATTTTGAAGCATAAAATTGCCCAGCTGTATTCAAAAAAGAGTATCAAAAAATATGATGACAAGTTTAACTCCTTCCATGATTAACAATGCTGAATTAAGGCTCTATCTCCAGAAGTACTCTTGTTACAAAATTTAATGAATTGTTTTTAATATTAAATTCAGTTTCTCAAATGTATGGCACATTTAAAAGTCCTTTTACACTATTTGTACTATTTCAATAAAACATATGTTATCATTACATTCTCATAGAATTCTGTAATTGCTTTAATGTAATAAGTTTCTAAGAATCCCTAAGTCATATGTGAATTGTTATTAGTAAATTATTCATTTCGTCTTAAGATTAAATTACATGTTTATTTCAATGGTACGAACACATTCAAATTTTCGTTTATTTCAATCAATACAATAACGTGTTCCAATGACATAAACCTAAATACATTTTTAACTGTTGTAGACAATCACAGAAGTGCTAAAATTTATGCTCAATACGCGCAAGTAAAAACAAATTGATGCTGACATTCTATAAATTGTTCCTTTTTTTAAAATTCTCTTTAGATATTTTATCTCAAATATTTGAAAGAAGTGGAATTTATATGCTAAGCTAGTGTCTGAGCTTTATCTCTTTGATAACTGTAGTAATATTTTTTTAACTTTTCAAAAAACTAAAATCGTCTTTATTGAAACTAGATGGATTCGCTTAATTATTACATCTCCTTATGAATAAAAATAATACCTTTAAAAACGCGTATACTCATATGTGTGTCAGTATAAAGGAACGATATTTTTCTATATTTATTTTTATTTTTCAAAAGAGCTGGACATTATATACTGCAGTATTTAATAACTGATGAGAGACAGAATTCAAAGAAATAATCTTGAGGTTCTTTGCCTTATATAAGCAAAAACAAAGAACTAATTTGTAAATTTCAATCCTAATCCTTTGATTCCAATTTACAAGATTGAATTTGCAGGTATGAAGTTCTTAAAACTAATGGAGATTAAAAGATAACAAGTCTACCTAGTCATTCCTGTGGACAATGAAGAACAAAATCTAAGAATTTACTTTCTACGTAGATTTTTGTGAGGTTAGGTGCTAAGGAAATTTCAATGATAAGTGATGATGGTGCAATTTCAATGAAAAATCTCTCTTTCGTATTATTCCTTCGACCATTTGCACCAGAAAACAATTGTCTGCAAAGTCTCGATTTTGTAACTAATGTTATAATTTAGTGATACCTATTATAAAATATTTCATAAACATAGTATTTTACTTTGTGAGGCAAAGATGTATTCCATTAAGTTGTAATATTTATATCGACAAATTTTTTTGGTGTTAATGTGTGATCAAAGGGATAATGCGTAAGTACTCAAAAATATTACCATGGGACAATCTGTTGTGACTATTAAATAAGCTTTTAAAATCCCTCTGTACAATTCTTATTTCTGGAAAGTGAAAATAATTCTTAAATTCACCGATCTTTAGTTGCTGTTCAGTTGAAGTCTGAATGGTAAGACTCTAATTCAGGTTTCAACTTCATTACAGGACTATGTTTAAAAATCACAAGCGAGTGACTATATTTTTTAGATATGGTAAATAGAAGACGCAGTCTGAAAAAGGTACTGCAATTAAAAACATTTCTCATTAGAATATTAGTTATGAGATTTGTGGCAAGTGTCTGAAAGACGAAGGGTTCATTAGATTTGTCAATAATTTAGTTTTAGTCAAAAGAAATGCCAAAGATTCAATCAAATATTTGTTATAATTTCAGATATATTCTTTTTTCTTGTGTTTCAGATATATTTTGTGTTCATTGTTACAACAAAAAAGAATTTCTAATTTAATAATTTCAATATAAATATGTTAACTAAAAAAATAAAAAATTAATTAAAACACTTTTTTTTTATATAAAAAAAGTTTTTTTAATAAAATAAGAATAGATTACAAATAATTTATTATTGTTGAGAGTGACAAGAAGTGAAATCCTATAATTTCATTCTTACAAAATTGATCAAAACATTTATACAAACATTCCTTTTACTATTCCAAGACTTTTTCATCGGATTGTATGAAATTTTTAACTTGATATTAGTTAGAAATTGTGATTATGTGATCTGTGTAAACTATAATAGAAGCGAAGCTCAATTAAAAATCACAATAAAAGATTTGAAAGCTGCATAAATAATTTTAATTGAAATATTAAAAATTAAAAACAAGACCACACTTTTTCTTAATCCAATAAGATCAAGAATATTTTTTATTAGGATCAAGAACATAAACTATCTATCCTAATTAATATCAGGATAGGTGCTTTGTCATGCTTTTTAAAAGTAGTCTATTTTAAACATTTTTTACCTAGAAAAAAAACTACATCTGTAATAACTATATAATGATGTCTATTGAAGGCACAAATAACTGTAACCATATGATTAATCATGAAACGGACAAATTTATTAGAAAATATGTCAAAGAAGATGATAAACTGGATAGTAATATTACGATTAAAAAAGCTCAAATTTAAAAGAGGTTAAAAAATTGAGTCTTTTTTGAAAAATTAAATTTTAATTGCATGTTGTTTTTGATTAAACTGCATTTCATAGGATGCAGACCGAATGCTTGCGAATTAGAAAATAACAAAATTTTATCGTCTCAAGGACAGCAAAAACTTTGTTAGTAAAAAAAATTACTTATTTCATCAAGTATCATTTTTGAATTGAGTGGACTAAGGTAAGATGATAGCATGTTAATATTTGATATCACATGTAAGATGAAATAAATTATATCAGTCTTAGAATGCATAGTTGGCGCTGATGGTGCAGGAAATATTTTGCGCAACTGGTAAAAAAAATATTTCGAAGATGGAATTGCGATTTCTGTTAGTCATTTCTATTGCAGCTGTGAAAGACTTCATATCACAGCCATGACTTCCAGGATACTCTTCTTCGTTGGACTGTTAGGCCTTTTTTACTGTTGTTCAGCTGAAATCAGTCCTTATGCAATATGTCCTGCAAATGAACGAATAACTCCTTGCAAATGCGAACAGGAATGTGACATATGCATCGCGTTCATCGCCTGCGATAATATCACCACCATGCAGACGCTCTATGAAGTTATGAACAAGAGCAAAGATTTCCCTTTCAGGGCAGCATCCTTCGATAATTCTGTTTTCGCGTACATTCCATCTGTCATCTTCGAAAAGAAGCAGTACAGAATGCTACACGTCAAGAATTCCGTCTTCTCTTCCATGCTGGACAAGCCGGTCAAAGGCGATCCACCTTTGTGGGATTTGACGTTGGACAACGTGAAAGTGCAGAGGGGAGCATCTTTTGAATTCTTTTATGTCTTCAAGCACTTGCGGTTTCTGAACCTGAAGAATATGCCCATCCGAAAAATCACAAGGAAGATGATGAACAACATCCATACATCGCTGGAAGGTTTGCGGTTCGAAAACACAAATGTCGAGCGAATTGATTCGGAAGCTTTTAGTCGCTTCACCAAACTCGGCAATATTTACATCATAAGAGGGAAGCTGAAAAAAGTAGAGGCTTCTATGTTCCCAAGTTCTCTTGGACAATTGATGTTATCGTAAGTTGCTCCTTATTATATATACATATATATATATATATATATATATAGTATGGTGTGAAACATTTGCTATATAATGCAATTTTGTAATATAGTTGATTTTTTTGTAAATATATTTTTTGACATCCGTAATCGTTATTGAAGTAGAAAGGTAAACCGTAGATTTGTTGGTACGATAGCTGATACGATCAAATCCTCCTTGAAGATTAACCATCGGAAGATTTTGGTAATATTTTCATTACTTACAGGACACATTTCTATACATCTTATAAAGAGATTTCCTTTCCCTTTTTTTATGTTTTACTGCAAATGAAAAACAAAAATTCCAGATGACAAGAAATCCGTCGTTTCTTAAAAAGCATGTATTTCGGCAATGGAATATATTAAATTAAAAAAACCATTTTTTATATATATAACTTACTTATATTAATAGAATTTATTTGTATTATATATAATAATGATAACATGTGATTGGTACGCACATTCAATATCTTTACATTTCTGTGTGCAAATTATCGTCTGGTGCTAAATCTCAGCTGTTCTGGACACTTGTAATTTAATTTTCTTCATATATTGTTTAATTTTTGTGATGGAACTGGTAAATTTCGAATATTACAATTAAGGCTGTTGAAGCCGCCTTTTCTTCTAGTGGATAACCATTTTCATACACCTCTACACCCTTTCAATGACAATACTATAGAAGCTCTAAAGTTAAGGATCTTAGATAAAATTTTAACAGATGCTTTGCATATTAAATATAATAAAATATTTATTAAATATAAGCATAATATTAAATAATTTGACATGATATACTTTCTAAATTAGTATACGCTTATTTAAATGAATGAATTTATGTCAATTTTATTATAAAATCGAACTCATGTTACCCTCTCGCTTTTCTGGATAGTTACACATTGGTTTGAAATATTTATACTGTCATATTTTGGAAACGTAGCAAATGGTTAATTATTTACTGATATTTAAAATATATTATATAAAGAAAATTTAGAATTACTAAAAGAATAAAAATACCATCTTAGAGGGAAAAATTAATAATATATTATTCAGTTATTATTATCCATTTAATATATTACTTTTATATGCATCACTATAGGTATGTATGTAAATATATTACATTTAAAAAATGACTCAAAATAATTTATCTGGATGCCAAAATATAAAGCTGTTTATTATTTTAATTTAAAATATTTTTATTTTTTCAGTTACAATAAGATTCAGACAATCCCAGCAGATTTCACCAAACATTTGACTCGTGTATTCAACTTATACTTAGACCACAATGAGATTACCACCATTGACCAGGCTGCGTTTGGAAACGTTCCAAAAAATATTGGCTACATTAACTTAAGTGGTAACGTACAAAGTTCATTACATTTCTATATCACATTTTGTATATTTTCCACATCATTTATTACTTCATCAATTTTATTCAGTAAGAACAATAGCTTTTAAGAAATAATTGTTACATAAATATTTGGAGAAAATATATAAAATAGATTTCGATAAAAAAATCTTTAGGTATTAATATTAGAGGAATATATAATAGACTTTGACTATCAATAAACTTTAGCAACTGTAATGTCTTGCTGCATTATGCTACAACTCAGACACATCATTTCCTAACTTTAAATTCCGATTATATGACGAGGTTAATCTGTCCTTCTTCTTCTTCTTAAACTCTACTGCTTTAAATACATTCATAAACTTCATGAATGCTTAACATGTATAGGACATAACGACATATGGTAATCTTCGGTTAAGTTCTTTTGAACCCCCAACTCTCTTTTAGGACACAAGAGCAATGTCTTTCAAAGCTACACTTTTGTCACTCAAAGGCTTGGTGTGAATCACCTAATATTTAGTGAAATATCACAAAAGAAATCTCGTTATCTAATGAAAATCTGTTTTTGTCACTCATTACTTGAGTTATTAAATTAAAAACAAACGAGAGAAACGTTTGTTATTTTATGACACATTTATCGACTAAATTAACAAGAAATATTTATTTCAAACATAACAATATACACGGTTGCAAAAATTACGATAATCTTATTTTTAATAGTTTATTATATTGTGTGGACAGAGTATGACTCTCAGTTTTAGATCAATTATATTCCTAACGATACATTGACTTTTTCTTGTGGTAAGAGGAAGTTCATGGGTAAAGCCAATCGGTTTCTAACATTTACATACATAATCGTTTAAATTGCATATGAATAACGTAAAAAAGTTGATTTACTTAATATGAGGGTACAAACACACACTTGTATTGTAAAGCGTAATAGAATGTATTAATTTCATTGCAAGAAATAGTGAATTTTGACACATTTTAGCTATTTGCGATATAATATTACGTAAAGTTTCGGCTACATATAATTGCCAACCAAAACCATTAAATATAACCAATACTCTCTTAATTTTGAACTTTAATCAAATGACAAAGTTGATACTTGATCTGACCCCTGAATCGACGCGTCGAATGGGAGGCATTGGTGGCCTCACAAAATAAATCGACAGAAATTCAGCAACAAGTTCAAGGCACTCTGGATGCTCCGATGTTAAACAATACCATTTGCCGTCGATTGGTTGCTTTGGCCCTCACAAATACACCATAGTATGAGTGCCATTATACTAGGGTGCTCATATCATACCATCTTACTCATATTAGCCCGCACTCGTGGCATCCTTAAACATGACTGCCATGGGACCTACAGCTTGGACGTCACCGTTTCGAAATGTGCCGGATTAGAATGATGAGGACGACGTAATGGCACAGGATGGTCTTCTCAAATGAGTCACAATTCTGTTTTTTTAGTGATATTCGCCACGTAGGTATTTGGCTTCGATGTGAATACCTTCCAATCATGCAGCAATTGTGGAATTTTCCACCGCATGACAACCTGGCTTCACGATTTGGGGGTCCTTTGTGCACAATTCCAGATCACCTTTAGTTCTTATTCACGACACTATGACGACCCAATGTTATGTGAATGATGTGCTGCTGTCAGTGACACTCCCTTATCTTGCAATGGACAGAATAGGGCACTTTCAAGAGAGGTCCAATGTCCTTTATCAGTAGGATAACTCCTGGGTGCACATTGCTCGCTTCAGCCAACTTGCCCACAATGTGTACAGCTGCTCCCCTGGCCACTGAGCTCACCTGATCTCTCACCAATAGAACATGTTTGGGATATGATTGGACTCCATTTGTATGCCATGCCTCTGCTTCTTTCAGAAAATGAACTTTGGTAAATGGTTGATGGGAAATGGTGAGTCATTCCTCTTTACACCATTTGTTCTATTATTGACTGTGTACCAAAACCTGTTGCTTAATCTATCGCTGTCCAATGCGGTCTTACAACCTACTGACCCGACCGTGTTCTCACTCTGTGTCATACATATCATTTCGAAATACAGATCACTTATTGTTTGTTGCCGTCACTCTCAGTTTGCTGAGCCTCGTAACTTTCTGCCAACTCCTTCTTGGTGTTGCATTTTCAATGTGGGACATAATATTTCTATATATACTATCCATACACTTCTCGCCTATGCTATCCATGCACATTGATATATTTCATCAAAATCATTATTTTAGCGGTTAGATAACAAGTTTAAAAAATTTATTTAAGAAGGATTTTTTACTTCAAGTATTTAATTAAATCAGTCCTTTTATATTTGCTATGAAGAAATTACAGAGGTTTATTAACTAATTTTTAGAACGATTTTGATAGCGAATTTTAAAAAATGTAGTTGTTTTAGCATAAAAATTTTTGGCAACAGATTATTATTTGAAATGAAAAATATCGTCTGTGTGTGTGTGTGTGTGTGTGTGTGTGTGTGTGTGTGTGTGTGTGTGTGTGTGTGTGTGTGTGTGTGTGTGTGTGTGTGTGTGTGTGTGTGTGTGTGTGTGTGTGTGTGTGTGTGTGTGTGTGTGTGTGTGTGTGTGTGTGATACTTTTAAATTTATTCTTCTTTCAAAATGTCACATATAAACATGCTGTGCACTGAAGGATAGGTTTTTGAGCTTTCCGAAGATATTCTTATTCTAGAATTTGAAAATGTTGTGAAATGCATGATGTTAAAATTTCTAAGTGCAAAATAAGCAACATTATTAATTGGACAGGTAAAAAACCATCAAACGTTATTTCTACATGGAAAGAACGAATATCCGAAAAAAGTACGCACTGTTTCAAATGTTTCTAAAGTGAAATCGCTGGTAACAAGAGAAAATCCACCAACACAGAAATCAATTGCAAAGTCCTTAGATACATATGTAGCAACAATAAATAAAATAATAAATCAAGATTTACAACTTAAAAAAGCTAAAAATTATAATGTTCACCATCTTTTGCCGAAACATGTGGCTCAACGTAATACATTTGTAAAATCCTGTATGAAAACCACTTATTAGAAGATGAATGGAAAAACATTGTGACCCCTGATGAAGCATGGGTATACTTAAGTGACTGCAACAGAAAAAAGTCTTTTTATTATAGAAAATGAAGAGAAAAAATGTACAAACCCGTTCCCGTCAATGTAAAGAGTGTTTCAGTAAGGGGTTTATGATTGCCGCAGGTTTCTCCTACAATGGGAAATTAAAAATAAAAAGAGTGGAAAGAAATGTTAAAATTAACTTATCATACTATCAGAAGAAGGTTTTACGCCCAATATTTACAAAATAAATTCCACTTCTTTATTTCAATGACATTCAAAGTGAGAAACTTCATCAAGACAAAGCTGTAAGTCATACTTCGAAAACTACCATTGCATTCCTTGAAAAAATGATGACTAATACAAGTATTGCATGTATACATTTTCAACATATTCCTGCGAAATCTCCTGACGTCTCACCTATGGACTATTTTCCTTTGGTCTGTTAAAAAAGGCTCTTTCTAAACGCAAATCCACTACGATAGATGGATTCTGGTAAGTAGTGGAAGAGGAATGGAAAGCTATACCCCTGGAAATATTGCGAAAAGCTCTGCTATCATGGAAATCACGATGCAGACTTATAGTCCAGAAAAAAGGCTATCAGATCGAGCATTTAAAAAAATAAACTTTATATTTTAAACAATAATTAAACGGCTACGAAATCGTTCTAAAAATGTGTTAATGCCCTCTGTAATTAAAATAAAAGTAAATGTGAAATTCAGAAAAATACCAGATTTAAAATTTTGATTTTATTACAGAAATAGTTTCAGCGTCAAATTATATATCTTAGCATTTCATAATAGTTAAATAAATAACTAAATTATAAACTATATTTAAATACAAAAACAATCAATCTTTACTGTTTAATTTTCTAAGATTACTTGTTTTTACTTGATTTAATTTTAAAATAAGTATCTTACTTTATGTATTTAATTATGTTTAAAACTCTGCGCCTGTTTTCGAATTTATATTATAAGAACAGGTTATTTAGAATTATTGGGTTATCAGATTCAGGTGTCTTTACACATGCTACGTACTACATATTTAATAAATTCAGCTGTAATGTTTTGTATTCTGCAGTTTACAATGGACAATATAAAGATTACGTAGATCGGAGTGGTAGTTCACAAGCTCGATTCCCATTACTCCAGTTACTAAGTTTACTCTTGAATAACGAGAAATTTATTTATGATTCCTATATATAAGTAAGTCAGGATTAGTGTAACATTGATGGACAACGCAACACGTGAAGAATGTTGGAAATCCTATCATTGACTTCCAGAAGAATTTTGATTGGATAGTGAACCGTATTCCCCAGTCGCAAAGGATAATACGCTGAAAACTCTCAAGTGCTAAAATCGATAATTATGATGTAAAAAATAAATCTGCCTTTATTCGAAATCAGAATTCCTTTAGTATTCTCCAACACTATCTGGAATCAAACTCTGAATATTTCACTCCGAAGAAAGTGGTCCTGCAACTAGGTCATGGTAAATCTAGGATGAGTGCACAATGGGTGCAAAGAAGGAAGTTACTGAATTCTTTTTTTTTTTTTTTTTTTGGTACAATGAGGCATAATAATGCTTTACTCTCTATGAAACATCCCCCTAGAAGATTATACTCTGAAGTTATTCAAATGTTTACTACAACAATCAGTCTATTTTTTAAGATGTGTTAAAAAAATTTAGTGAAAATAAAGTAACGGTAAAACAAATCTAGGGAAATAATAGTGTTATTTTCAAGAAGTGTTATTTCACAAGCTACTTTTCTCTGCTTGCAGATAATCCCATTGAATGCCAATGTGATCTCAGTTGGATAACTGAAGTGAAGCAACCAGTCTTCATGGGCCAATGCATGGACAAGAAAAAGAAATTCGTCGATTTGGTTCAAGAGGACTTTAACTACTGTTAATTGTTGGAGAATATCTCATTTTTTTAATTGTTTATATAAGTTTCTTATAATACACATAAATTAATAAAAAAAACATTTTGAGATAATAAATACGTTGTATGAAAGACAATGCACTGAATCTACATGAATTTAGTAGGAATATTTTTGCATTCCCTAATAAATTTACTGGAATTATTTAGAGCTATCATTGTAATTTGAAAACAAAATATGATAAATGTTTCTTTGAATCATTAGAATTTGGACTACCTTCAAATAAAATGAAAATAACTAAAAAGAATCGTCATTTATTTTGCATGTATAATATATATGCATATGAGTATGTGTGTTTTAAAAAGTTGATGTTTACTTAAAACTAGAGTATAGACTTATATAAAAAATTAAAATAAAGACGTTAATCTTGTAATGTGAAAGTGATGACTAAGAACCAGCTAAAAAAATTTTTTATTTATCTTGTTAATTTTTTTTTTAATAATTTGATGATTTTATAAACATTTTCCTTGTGTCTTAATTTTTTACTTAGAGTTTTAAAAACTTTTCTGAGATTTTTCTTAGCAAAAATCCGTATTTTTAAATATGTGTTTTATATATAAAAAATATGGAATCAATGTATTTTAATACACATTTTTTACGAAAATCTTATATACTCATGGAAAAATTCCAGTAAAATATGGAATATGTTTTTTTGAAACTAAGAGATGGAAAAATGCATACTTTGATGTTTATATATATATTATATATAACAATAATAAAGTATGCATATTTAAAATAATGCATACTTTATTATTGTTAGTGTTATGCTATTGAGACGCGAGAAATGTTTTCACTAATTGCAACAAAATTTTGTAATTAAATTTATAAAAATAATATTGCTTATTCTTTATATAATAAATACAAATATATATATATATTGTAAACTTTTTATAAATCTCACTAGTTTCTTGAATCCAGAAAAAAATTTGAATTTGGCAAATATTAACGAGTGATTGAATTATGAATTATATTTTGTGTTACTAAAGATATAATATAAATTGTATTATTAATACTGGTATACATCGTATTACTGTAGATAAAGTTTTTTATACGCTATCTACAACAACACTTGATGAGTAAATTTTGATCACCTAAGAACTTTTTTTTTCATTTATGGAATGAGTAATAATATTTTGGGTAATTTAACTTATGCACTGTATTTTTTTTTTCAAAATGTTGATTAACAGGAAAAAGTCCAGAATGATCCACTGCAACATTTAGACAAATGGCATGTAAAAAAACAGAAACTTTGTATGCAGTAATTAAAAAGTGTTCCAGCAATAAAAAAGTGATTTGAGACCGTACAGAGAATATCATCTATTCCAAAGAACTTGCTCTTACCACTGTTCCCCGCTGACACAGAATTGTGTGAATTGTTTCATATTACGTAATTAAAAACTTAATAGCCCATTATTAACATCCACAGCAATCAGTAAAAGTCTAGTCTACCCTAACAGGTGGTATATGAAGCAAGCCCAAACCCAACACTTATCTTTCGTTATTCAACAGTGGTTCAGATCAAACAGGGAGCGAATCACTCTGAAAAAAATAGCCCTACTTTTATGCCACGGTGAAGAAATAAAGAAGTTTTATGAATCATGTCACTTTACAATTACTTACGAAGAAAAATCTGAAAATCCATGCAGTAATAGAAAAAAATAATGCAAGTAAAGATTTACTATATAAGATATAAGGAAATGTAATGTGTAAGGAAATAAACGAATGGTATCATTTTAATGTATGCATGTAAAGCACATTTAAATAAGATTTAAGAAGTACATGCGCATGTATAAAAAGGTATTGTAAATTTTTAGTTTTTTCCTCAATATCTGGAAACTATTAAGTTTAAATTACAATTTTTGGTCTAGTTAGATAATTTGGTTAGTTTATCTCTCTACTATCACTTTGTGTACAAAGAGGAATAATTCAATCGAAGCAGAGAACTTAAAGTGAATTTCCAAGCCGCAGCAATCGTCCACTCCAGAGTCCATACATACCATTCAGTTGCCATAAAAGTGAAATCATATTTGAAACGTAAAATTAAAATATTTAGGATAATATAATCAGGCATTTAAACAAGCAAAATTATTCGTTTTACTTATACAAAAATGTTTTGACTGGAAGTTCATTTTATAATTAATACAGCTGATTAAATCTTTCGATATAAAGATAAATAGAATAAAAACGCGATATTTACTTCCTTTGTGTGCTTGAATTATAAGCGCATGACTTGCACACAGGCTCGTCAAAAGACAAAGATTATCAATAAAATTATCACTCAAATAAGCCAAAGACCTAAAATAAAAAATAAAAAAAAATTTGCTGATAAAGAGAAAAAAATAGGATCTTCAGTCATGGAAACAGATAGATTTCATGATATATTCTACTGTGATAAGCCCCACGTTTTCTGTACATGAATTATCTAAGTTCCCTAAATACTGTGGTTATATTCAAGTTAAATGTTTTGGCAGACGTAGCACGAAAATTACAAATCCTGCTCCATGTAGTAAACAATTATGAATGCTCCAAAACTCAAGTATGTAAAAAAAATCTTATTTGTTTTCACTATTTTGTCATTTATCATTGCATATAATGCTAGATTGCTTTTGTCTTTATGTAAACCTACTGAAATGTGAAATAGGACTTTACTGTGAAAGTGAAATAAGAAGCATTTTTACCGAAATCTTTGTTCATGCTTTTTTTTTTTACCTGTGTATAAATTTGCCACTTTTCAAACATTATGGATACTATTCGCATCACATTTTACCGTTATATATATTTTATAACTATATTTTCAGTTTATTATACATAATATTAAGCATGTAATGTCCATTATTCATAAAAAATATTAAACTATTTCAATATAATTTTTCGATTGAAATAGTATAATAAACTTTAAAATTATTAATAATGTTTTGTTTAACCTTTTAAAATTTAAAATACAATTTTGACTTATAATAGGCGCTATAAATGAAACTCATATAACAAAAAGCTAGATGACCATAAAATATAATATAGATTTTGAGAAAATCTACCCAAATAAAATCCTACCATGTTTGGTTGAATCAATAGACATATTTGGGAAAATAAAATGTATACCAGAAAATGTTCAGTTTACTTCCTATAACCATCATAATTACAACTATTACTTTTGTGGGATAACTCAGGATAATATTTAAATATTACTATTTTTTATGCAAATTTATTATATTTGGAAATGAAAACATATTACCTTTGCATTAATAAATTTTATTCTTTATTCCATTAAAGAATATGATATATTTTTTTATAAAATTGTATTTTTAATAGGAAAACTTTATATTAAGGCTTCTAATATATTATAAGATATGATCCAGTTAAGGAGATTGTATAAAACAAAGTTAATTTCAAGGAAATTATTTTTACTTAAATATTGTGTTAACGCAAATGCCGCACAAAACACTTGGACATTTAGACCTCTTTCACACTAGACGACTTTTATCGTACGATAAAAAGTCGTCCGATTTTTATTGTGAGAAGTTATTAAGAAACCACACAATAGATGCTCCTTATTCAGTGCTCATCATTCTGCTCCTTATGCAGTGCTCATCATTATGCTCCTTATCCATGAATTGCCCTGAGTTAGAGATTACAAACAAAAGAATTTTCATGCTGAATTTTAAAGCAATGGGGCATTTAGGCCAGGAGAAGAAATAGCTCCCTCAACCAAAGGACGAGGAGGAATAAGCAGACTTTATAATAGGGAAAATATGAAATCTTTGCTAATATTTATAGAGGGAAATATTAAATATTTGTAATTTTGTAAATTTCATGCGTTTAGATATTTTATACTGAACAAAAATATTATTATCATATTAAACACAAAACTTTAACTTGCTCTTTAATTCTTTCATCTTTAAATGGTACGTTAGATCAAGTATCAAATGTTTTACTTTTCAAACATGATATTATTGTCTTTATCGCCTGGCTACTACGGCTCTTCGCAAGAAGTTAGGCTAGGTTTCTGCAGTATGTTACTGATTTCCTATTTCTGTCGTTTAAAGCTGCAAAATACAGCTTATAATTATAAACCAAGGTAAAATGAGAAAAATGACACCTTAGTTAATATCAGTCCCTGCAGGCCAAGCTCCACCAAAGGGGGGGCATAGGGCTTTATAGAACTATTAACGTACATCGGGTAAGCAGGTACGAAAATCTTAGTTTGGGTTATGTTTAGAACTCTCTCTCTACAATTTGCAGTGAAAACGACACTTTTCTCCACACCAGACTACCCCATAATGTTTTTAACAATGAGTTAGCAATAATTGATAAGATATTAGTTATTCGATAATTGGCACTCAGAGAAAAGGTAGTTTTAGAACTGTGATTGTTCAGAGAAAAAATTTATTCCATAAGAAATTTCGTATTCTTTTTACAAATATATATTTCGAACATTTCATATTAACTATATATATTTTGCGAAAAAAAAAAGATAAAAGTTTACAATCGGTGGCGATTTTTTTGACATCAAAATTGGCACTAACATGTGACTAACAAGATGACCGATGATACCCAAACTCTATATAAAAAAAGGGTTACTTAGGTTACCAAAAATTGAATTTTATCACAAAGATGTATTGCCAAATTTTTCGACAAACCAAGGCTTACCCCATTCTACACTAAACCCTAAAAAAATGCATTTTATTATAAATTTTAATATTTTAACTTTTTAGAAACAGTTATTTTTATCAATATGAATATTTGTAAATTATTTACATTCGAAAGCGGTAGGAAATCATTTGTGACAAACAATTGGTATTCGCAATATATATGTTAAGAATCCCTTCTACCTTCAAATTGATTTGACAAATAAGTGCATAGATTTTGTTAAGCGATACAAAAGCATTAATTTATATTCTTATTGATATTTGAACATTATAATGACCCTGTTGAATAGCAATGTTTTTCTTATAGATGATAAATGTTTTAAAAATTGATCATTGTACTATATTTAAACCTAAATTATCACAATTTTATAATCATCTTATTTATTTTATTATTTTAATGTAAATTATTAATTAAATCAAAATACATTTTAGATATGTTATTTATCAATATATTTAGTTTTTTCCATTTCGTGGTCTCTGTAGCATGTACATGTTTGCAATTCACAATTTTGGTTTCCGAATTCTTCTGATTAAAGTGACAACCAATCGCCTTGTAAATATCTATCACGAAAGTGACGAGTTCAGCAACTAAGCCGGCAACCTCTTCCTCACAAAGACTGTGTATGGTTAAGAACGATTTTTTTCTTTTGGCAAGGAAATACTAAGTTCGGTGTTCTTAACCGAAGCAAAGATTGTCATGTTGAGAAAGCCTATCTACGTTTAAATTTCTGTAGGACGCAATGCCCCTCTTCTAATGTGGCGCAGCACAGCTAAGAGCGTGCCAATTCTGCTGTTGACCATGTTACTTTATTGGGATTCAAAATTAAGAGATGGTTGGCTATGTTTGGGTCGCAAGAAATAGATAGCTGTATAGCTGTATACGTGTTACAATAATCTAATTTTATCTTTCTTTATTCCAGGCATGAAAATATGAAAAGTGGGGCGTCATATGTAAGTCGATCATATCAAACTCTGGATGATATAGTAGAAGGATACGATCCGGATCAATCCGAAGATCAGATAGAAATACCCTCAACAAGGTAATGATACAGTTATATGTTTAAAATACATCAATATATTCCTTAACTACAATACGAAACAAATTCCAAAAGGTCCGCAAAAACTTTGAGAGAAAGATGTTAGGGCACAGGTGCCGTAACACCTTTTTCTTTTCTATAATCCATAATGCCAAATTCTGAAATTGGCGATGTTTTGGCAAATTTTCTTACTTATCCGGAAACCTCGTTTTTATTACGTCATACATATGAAGACCTATAAGAATTATATAGAAAATTCTATTTTGGTAACCCAAGTATTTACGTCATCACGCACGTTACGATACGTTATCTTGGCAACATTTCTTCATCGCCAAAAATATTCAGAATTTGGAATCCTGGATTATACAGCATCTGTGCCGGTGTTACTATCATGTACGAAAGATAGCATGTTCGATAACTGACCTCATCAAATTGAGAACAGATCATGGGCTCGGTGTAGAAGCAAATACCCTTTAGTTTGGCAAAACATTTGGTGATAAAATTTAATTTTTGGTAGCCCTGGAATTTTTAGCGCTTTAACTAACATTCTTTTAGGGTCAGCATTTTATTATTCACATTTTGGCACCAATATTAGTGTAAAAAAAATCCCCAAAAAATCAAAGGTTAACTTTTTCCGAGATCATCTTATTGAATCGATCTACGTACGAGAACTTTTATAAAGTTAAATGTTTCTCATTTGGTAACATGAGAAATTTTGGGGAATAAATGGCGCTAGCTCAAGCGCTTTAACTAACATTCTTTTAGGGTCAGCATTTTGTTATTCATATTTTGGCACCAATCTTGGCGTCAAAAATATCTCCAAAAAATCAAGGGTTAACTTTTTCCCAGATCATCTTATTGAATCGATCTACGTACGAGAACTTTTATAAAGTTAAATGTTTCTCATTTGGTAACATGAGAAATTTTGGGGAATAAATGGCGCTAGCTCAAGTGCTTTAACTAACATTCTTTTAGGGTCAGCATTTTGTTATTCATATTTTGGCACCAATCTTGGCGTCAAAAATATCTCCAAAAAATCAAGGGTTAACTTTTTTCCCCAGATCATCTTATTGAATCGATCTACATACGAGAACTTTTATAAATTTAAATGTTTCTCATTTGGTAAGATGAGAAATTTTGGGGGGAAAATGGCGCTAGCTTAAATGTCAATCAAATTTCTAGGTTTTGATTTAAGATTACAAGGCGGTTGGCAATTTTGAAAGCTTCGATTGGGAGAAACAGACACACAACTTAAAATATATTTTAAGTATCATATTGCATATTATGATAGATAGCTGTTCACAGTATGATAGTTTATCTAGTTCCAATAGTAACTATTTAGGTCATTATACTTAGATTATGTAGCTCTAAATTGCCTCCATATTATCATTATAAAGATAATCTAAAAGGAAAAGGCACTGCGTTTAGGTCGTGAAAGTCATAGATTCAGTTCCTGATCCCGACAAAGAGGAGTCGAAGTTGCCTATTTATATTTAAGTTTCATTGGTTATATTTTAACAAGCTTGGAATGATGTGGACATTTAGAAAAAAGAATCCCAGCTCACTCGTGGCATACTGTCACTCAACGTGATTTAAAATTAGGAAATAGAGAAGGGTGGCCTATACTGTAGGGTACCTTTCAATTTCTCGACAATTTGGCGGTAGATTGTTTGACATGTTGGTTTATTTCTGGCAACCTTAATATTTTTTCGCATTCTGGATCTCTTTTTGTTAAATTATTATTTTTTTAAATCGATTTAATTTTTTTTTATGCAATTGATGTTTTTTAAAACAAATATTTTTAAAGTTAAAGGTATTTGTAAAGTTTGTAATATTATTTTAATTGTGATTCATAGCACATGCTTTCGACATATGAAATATGTGAAATCGAGTTTCTTAGTGATAAATGTATTTGTTTCCGCTTAAAACGTCTTATTTTTACTTTTCAAAGCATTTGTAGACTTATTTTGCTTGTGAGTCATATCATCGTGTTTTCAGCATCATCTATTTTTTTCAAACATGCACGAAAATACGCTTTGCAAAAAAATAAAATCGTTGATTTTCGCCAAGACCTTAAAGCCCAATAGAGGTTTACCCATGCTCATTGATTTCAGTCATTTGAAACAGACACCAGGGAACGAACTCAATATAAAAGATGATTATAAAAATCCCTTTTCGATTTTCTTCTCTCTGTAAGCTGTATATCAATTTCTCATATATTTACGCTTAATTAAAATTGTATTTGAACTTATTATTATACACTTCTCCAGCCTAAGTTCTAAAACAAATGATTTACGACTGTTAAGATGTTTTTCCTGGTACATCGCTTCTCCTTCCAAGAAATGGAGTAATGAGTGGAAACAGAAAATCTTAAAAAACAAATCGTCTACAGTTTAATTTGGAGCAATAACCAGTTTTGTGGTAGACTGTAGGGAATTAATTATCCCCTCCTCCATCTAATGAACAATAATAAACGAATATTCATGAATATCGTATAGTGCATACTTTAATATTTTCACTTATTTACCATATTTTTTAAAATTAATTTTTTTCTAAATTTGTACTTGGTATTATACATTGTTCTACGATATAAATTTGCATATATATTTAAATAAAAGTCCTTTCATCTCCTCATAAACTGATAAAGCTCCTAGAAACGGAGCTGCGTACGGAGAAATTAGGAGATATAAAATATAAACGATTAGCACGTTTTATACAGTATTTTGGTAAAATCTGATTAATAAGTAAAAGGGTTTTAGAATCGTTATAAAAGTCAAACATGATTCCTTTTATAAAATAAATTTCATCATATTTTAAATTTTTTTTATTATTAAAAACGACGATTACTTTTTACACTTTGAAGAAAAGAAATTATGGAACCAGAAATTTTTAATTAAAATGGTTTTGACTCAGTATAATATCGGTCAAATTATTAATGATGAAAAATAGTCAGATGGAATTTTAAAATTAGTAAGAATCATTCACACACAAAAATACTACCTACAGAATCAGAAATTATTTCCTTAGTTATTCAATGTATAAAACTGCTTCATGTTTTCACAAACTTGAAATCGCATAGGATATATAAATTAAAGAAATAGTTAAAGTTCAATCCAGGCGCAGAGAAACCTTAACATTTATTTATTGTGGGAGCTTAATATATAGATTGCTTGATTTAAATGATAATAAATTACTTTTAATGACACACAATGAGATAAGTTAATCACTTTAATTATTCTTCAGTAACTCCTGCAGTCAAAGATCGTTGTTCGATGAGGAATGTAAACTTCAAAAATTCCCAAATATTTGCAGTTCTCCTGCTGATATGGAGTAAAAAGAAATGCGCTAGTTAAGATGTCGATATCGTCACTTTATCGTGGTTAAGAATTACAAAGTAATTTGATGTACTTAATGGTTTCGGTTAGCAGAAATTATCAGCAAAAAATCATATCACAATAACCTAACCTAGCTGAACTTATTGACATAGACATCTAGAGATTACGAAATATCTCTAAATTTAAATTGCTGTATACGTGATCTAAACGAATTAGTTATTTTTCTTTTCTAGTTTTTCTATGTTTTATTAAAAATACCTTCATTATAAATTTCAACTAAAAAACATTAATTTCAATATTTCTGTCTTTCTACTTCAGAAAACTGGGAGATATGCCAGCCGAAATATCAAAATCTCTCGAGATTCTGGACAAAGTTCTTGAAGAATTCGAAGAAGAGTATAAGCAAGCGAATTCAAGCAAAACTATTTCTTCAAGGTATTTAAAGTATTACATGGACAATTATTAAAAGCACCGGCTGTTAGAACATAAAACATTTATTTTTGTTAAATTTACTCCCGCTTAACATCTCTATTTATAAAATAATTTTAAAAAATTTCTCAAGAATCGGAATGTTTTCAGTTTCAAGATAAATTTAAATATTCTAACAACAACTTCTTTCTTTGTTTGATTTATTTAGTTTCATTTATTAATGCAAAAAAGAAAATAATTAATATGATCTGGAGTAATGTTTTTTGGCAAGAGAATTTATAAGAAAAGATAGCACACACATTTCCAAATTGGGAAATTAGAAAAATCTAAAATTGTACGAAGTACGACGATTTCTTTCGGTAACCGAAATTCTTAAAAGTTAATTCAGATCGATAAAGCAACTAAGACAATTTCTTTATTTAAATTCTAAAAAGGCAAATTTGTAAAGGGGTATCCCAAGATTAAGCGCAAGATTTGAATTTGTTACTATTCATACAATGAAGTGTTTGTAAACTTAAAAACCATTTGATAATTGATAGTTAAGAATAATAAAAATGGATCGTTATGCGATGGAACGTGTTTTCATTGTTGATAAAATTTCAAAAATAACAATAGTGGGACAAGAATTTTGAGTAATCAAAATTAGATTTAAACATCATTGCCTTTCTATTTGTAGGGTTGTTTGAAGTCAAAATGTGTACAAACGAGCCCTCAACCATGCAATTATTATGCTTTTTTTTCATGCCAGTAAAGTAATAAACGCGTAGGGTTTGTTTTTGTAGAGAATATTGTATGATATTTTGTTATACATTATATTTTGATATGTTACATTATATTATCATATAAACTGTTGTAGTCATAAACAATTTTCCACACAGAGTATTATAAGTAAATATATAAGCAATTCTTAAATTTATCTTATTTTTTGTGTGCCACCAATTTCGAAATAATTAAAAGTGTGCCGCGACAATAAATAAATAAATAAGAATTAGAATCACTGAATCAGATTACTGGATTGGAGATTTTGTGGTCATTTTGTGCACACAAGGAATAATCTCTCGGCACTAACATACAATCTAAATCAAATTCTAACCACTACAAATATGAAAAATCGAAAGTAGAATCGAACCTACAAACTATTGGCCGGAAACACTGATCGTATGCTTTTGCGCACTGTGAATAGTCGCCAGTTTATAATAAATATTGTAGAATAATTGTGCCACATTCATAAAATGATGAATAATTTTTATCCATGTTTCGGTGACAAAGTCTACATCTAAGCTGGTACATTACCTTCCATATGGACATTACCCTCGTAAGGAACTTTATCCCGACGAATATTTAATTCTCATAGACTCAGCTCTGGGATTTTTGATTAAATTCTAAGACATTGGATTCAAATGACATCAATTCCTACGTCACATAATTCCCAGCATTCCACGCAATGAGCAGCACAGAAGGTAGAATTACCATCCCAAATACTTGTTGCTGACAACAGTACTTAATTTCTATATTAACGTTTAATTGAATTCTGTTGTCATTCAGTGAAACTTTCAGGTACACAATAATGCTACATCCAAAATAAATTGCTTTTCGTTCTAGTAATTTATTAAATTGTGTGATTTTTTATATATAACTCTATATAGTAAGCTTTTTTCTATAAAATGATAACATATTAAAATATTTTTCTTTTATTTCGTAGAAAAGGATAGGAAATAATCTGAGACAGTATTGTTTTACTGTCTCCTAAATATTTCCCATCCTTTTATGCGGTTAGTTTTTAATAAATCATATTCGAAATCAGTCGTGAATAATTACCGGTTTCAAAATTACAGTTTCTGGTTTGAAAAATAATTATTTTATTGGTTTAATTCAAGGTTTATAAGGTACGACAGTGTTAGTTGGTTGGTTGGTTGGTTTGTCGCTCAACGGTCATTTTTTGCACACGAAGGCTAATTAGACCGGGACCTATGGCTTAAAGTGGATTCCGAACCACTACAAACATCCATGCCCATGGTGGGATTCGAACCCACGAACTGTTGAACCGAAGGCAAGAGCGCTAACCATTTGGCTGCCAGCTCGGCGACAGTGTTATAAATTGCCTAAAAATTTCCTATCAAACAATAAAAAAGTCTAACTAATAGAATTTTTCTATGAGAACATATTTTTAATCAATTTTTTGTATTGAAGAGCAATGATTCTTAAACTAGATTCTTTCAAGTTTTATGGCGCAAGCCGTTTAACATCTATTGAATAATTAGAGCTCAACTTTCAATTATTTTTCATACGTTCGACTCTCACATCAAGTGTTAAATAATTCGTAACTCACTTTAAATTGTATATCCCTATATCGATGTTTGATTAAACAAAATGAAATCGTTTCCTAAAACAAGATAAAATGTATGAGAAAGTTTCTTGAGTAAAATAATTCTCACACTTTTATCGAAGAGATTGCTATCTTTCAAACGGCATAAAGCCTCTACGAACAACAAAAGCAAAATAAACAGATTGAACAATTACGGAAGACAGATGTATGTAAGAGATAATACATCAAATAATATTTTTATCCTTCGGAAGATTTAAGTAAAATCTTCTTCGTAAAGAAATATAATTGCTATTGTTTAAAAAGGTTTTCAAGTCAAGATAAAAATAATGTGAGCCATCGCTTTGATAATTGCATGGTATTCCTAACTGTGACACACCATGATGAACAGCATATTAGGTATATATAAAACTTATTGCCTTCCGGTTTGATTATTCCCAAATAATCAGTCGTATTCCCGTATCAGATTTAAACATCTTCTTTCCCAGCAAATATGAAGAAATCATAAGCATAATAATTATGTGAGATGGTTAAAGTGTGCCTGAGATCGAATTCGGAATTTTCGATCACAAAAAGCATATTCCTATCATTAAGCTTGTTGTGTCCTAGAAAATTTCTAACTTCTCTGAGGCATAAAAGTGACGTGGTACACAGCTTTTTACTAGCATTCATAATCTTCAGTTTTTCGCTGACAATTTGGCATTGAGGATACCACTGTTTGGGGGATTTTTCTGGCCACTGAGTTCATTTGGAGCAAATATATTAAATGTTGGTTCGTTATACACTCTCAGACCTCACACATCAGAAGTGATTGACGTCTTTTAAATAAAAGTAGTGCATTGTACAACTTCAACATGAGTGTTTATTGACAGTGGTAAATTTACTCCAGCCAAAGTAGATTTTAATAACAGCAGAACGCTAACAATACACAAACTATGCTGTTTCCAAAATAGTGTTCACTGTATCATGAAAACGAATAGTTCCATGCCGAGCTGAAAGCTGGACAGAGTTAGCACTTTTAGTTCAACAGTTCGTGTGTTCTGTGGAATGCCAATATTGGTTCTGAACTCATTTTAAATGACGATGTTCGTTGTGTTTGTAGGCCTATTCAGGCAGAAATAGACCGCCAAAAACAATATTTCAATGAAATTAATGCATCGATTTTAAAGTAAGCTTTCATTTTATATACTCTAAAATCTATTCCTTGTATTATGTAGAAATGCATGCACAGTTTTCTGTTATGGGAAAATATGCATAATGAGTTTGTTCAATATAAATACAATAAATTAATTGATGAAGTATATTTAATATTTAGATTGGTGAATTTTTTAGATTGAAATGATTGGCAAACTATCCCACTATAATGGATATTAAAATTACCATTTAAGCGGAATAAAATTGTAAATGAAACGTAATATAGTTTTAAACGAATTATAACATGCTGAATTGAAATTTTATACACTCGCACACATTTTCAAGAATTAATTTAAAGCACATTTATTAAATTAAAAATACTGAATTGGACCGAATTTCCAATCGAGCGTCAAAATTGACATAGTATTATGATATCCAAAATATGCTATTCATCAATTTTGATCCTGCTGAAAAGAATTACCATCATTAGTTTTGAAACTAATCATGGTAATTCTTTTTTCTATGCTCCGAAATTTTATAATTCCTCATAAGGTTCACTGTAACTTGGTTATCAGTTACTTTTAATTAAATAAGTGTATTTTAAATTTAAAAAAAAGTTCATTAAAACTTGAAAAATGAATTTTTTTTTTTTTTTTTTAAATTCGGAAATCGTGAAATGATTTTAAAAGACGGTGTTCCATATAGTTTTCTGATGTTACTTATAAAAAGAAAACTGAGGCTTTAAAAGTAGTAGGAAATGAAATATTAGCAATTTGATAGTACTGTTATTTTTTATTCACATTAAACTGGTTTTGTTTTTAATGAAAAAATAAAATGTAGTTTTTATATTATTTCAATATATATGTAAGATTTTCCTCTATATGAATTTCTAAATATTTGTCTTTAAACTAGAGTATCTTTATCAAAAACATTAGAAATATTTTTTTCCAATTACTCTTTTGAATTTCAATAATTACGCAGATATGGTATTTTTTTAATACAGAAAAAAAAACTTTGTGTTGTCTATTACTGAATATAGGCTTCGAAACATTTAACACATCTTTATGTTAAAAGTAAGTTACATACATAAAGCTCAGTAAATTAACACATGCACTTTTAAAACGAAATTTTATGTATAATATCGTCGGCAAAATAAATCTTATCTGTCCTGAGAGAAAGCGTTTCTGATCATTAGAATTCATAATATCTACACTCACACTTTTACTCTTATTATTGAAAATGTTATTTCAAATAATAGACCCAATCAACCTTTGCTGTAAATTAGTGATAATGAATGGTAGTAAATTATCTTCCAATATTATAAAAAGTAACACATAAGATTTTAAGTCTTAAACTTGCTTCATAATATTTTATTACTATTCCACAATAAGGGAATTTACAGAGTATTTTTTTTTACATATTTTCAGGGGAGTGAACGATATGCCTCCAGAAGTATCGAAGTCTCTAGAAATGCTCGATAGTATCATCGAGGAATTCGAAAATGGCGAGAAAGAACATTCGAGAAATGCAACGCCTACTACTTTTAGAAAGTAAGGAAATTAATACAGTTCATTCTATACCTCAACCATTTAGTACATAACTTTAATTCAGAATTTTTCCTCTGCGATTTCTAAAGTGTTAAATTTTGGATTTTTGTCATATTTGTGACCCATTTTGATTTAATTTTTTCCTAAAAGAGATATACGTTTTCCCATTTATCGTTTTCTAATGCACCACATTTACTTTCATTTTTTCGAAATAATTATCACTCCATTTAAATAAACATGTTTTCAGATTATTTTTTTTGAAACAATTTGTAATAAATAAAATTAAAAATATTTAAATTTTATGGAATAAAATACGCTTTTTTTCAAGAAGTCACTATTTATCGTTTTCGAATTCTCCAAAGTTTTGTCGTTTTTACGAGATATTCATAATTCCAATCAAATTGAACATCTTTTTAAATTATTTTTCATCCAATATAAAATTTATAAAAACTTATTTTATACATTGGATTTAATCTTAATTTTGAAAAACGTTACCTGATATTTATCTGACGTTTTTAAATGTACCGGATACCCTGATATTTTTATGAATTATTCATTAAGACCTTTAAATAAACACTTTAAGAAATTGTTTTTTCTTCTAAAACAATTAAGAATTTATATACTAGTATATCTGTAAAAACGAAATTTATATTTTATAGTATAGAATTTATTTAATTAATCATAAAACATTTGTTAAATTTTTTAATTTTGATTTTAATTATAATATATATGTATATAGTTATAAGTTTTTTCTTTATAAAAATTCATAACATTTCAAGAATAAAATTTTCAGTATGATTTTGAAATACTGTAGACAAAAATTTTCTAGACACTTTTCTTATATAGAAATTAATGAGAAATTACAAGAAAATTTTATTTGGTTTTATTTAGCTTAATTTACTATTTGATTTAAATTACAAGCTATCAAATAAGGTTTTATTTTGATGAAAAAACTCTGAACTCTATAGGATTATTTATTTTAATAGAAGATTACAACACTCTGCTAACATTCCAACAACAATGAATTTAATGGTAAAATTTAATATCGTCATAAAACTGTCAGATAATGCATTAGCCTATATTTTAGGAATTCTATTTTATCTTAATTCAATTTAAATACTATGAATATCATGAATAAGTTAATGAGAAAAGTTTTGGGAGCATTTTTTACTGCTTGAAGACGTATGAATTGATTTTGAATAAAAATGGAACGTTTCTGTTGCTTCGTATCAGAGAATGTTAGAGTTTCTCGCATAAAAATTATGAAGTAATACAAGATAAAATATTAGCCTTTAAAAACAAAACATGTTGCGTTTGAATTAAAAATACGAGCAAACAAAGATAAACTTCTGCCTTAAGCAACCACATTGAAGTAAAGTGAATTCATGAAAACAAAGGAAACAAACAAAAGTTCTCGATATTATCAAAGGGACTCCAAGGTCAGAAGTTAGAAAATTCCCTAAAACCAAAATAAATTGCCAAAAAAAAGAAAGTAATACATAAAAATTAAAGATGAACTATTTGATCTGTGTTTCTTTCTCAAAAATTTAAAATCTTTCTAGTATTATACATATTTATTTTTTGTTTGAAATGCTCTCAAATACTTTTTCGAGGTTTTGTCGTTATGAAATAAAATAATAAAAATACTCTTCGAAATATTTACGATTTTCATATCCATGATAAAAATCAAGATAATATATGGAAAATATTATTTTGATAAAGAAAAATAGTGATTTCATAAAAAAACTTATGGCAATATTAACGAAGCATTTAATACCAAATCTGGTCCTGATGATAGGAAAGAGCTAAAATCCATTGCATACACAGTGGGTGATCCGTTAATAAGCATAATATGTTTCAAGACTGCCTGAGATCCGAATTGTTCATTAGTCAATCTTTGATTCACCATAAATTTTTTGTGAAATCAATTAACTCGTTCTGAAGACCTAAAAATTAAATTGAATAAAGGATGCATAATTTCTCAGTATAAGTTCATTAAAAAATAATACATAGTCTTCCATATTAATCAATCCTTTTCATTTTTTGTTTTTGGAACTTTAAAGAATATTTCCAATGATTGCTTATTTCTCTTTATTTACAGGATTTTCCCGAACTGATTAATAGCATTGTCAATGTAAAGTTTTCCCAACCCTACTGACATCAGCTTGGTCTGGGTGCCATTCTAAGACCCCATTTCTCTAACATCCTCCCAAAATAAAAACGCAAATCGCACAGAAAGAAATCAGGATCGGTTTTTAACCAAATCAAAACCGAAACTAATTGGTTATTTTGGCTATAAAGATTCTATTGAAAAAAATTTTTTTTCAAAATAGTAGTTTAAAGTTTAATAGGCAAGCAACATAATTCAAGAGTGAGGAAAAACGATTTATAGTCAGTTGGGTTAGACAACCCTGCACATTATGTTCCGAAATCCAAGATGTGTTAGTTAGAATTCGTTTTAGTTCGCTATCCGAGTATGTGTTCGTTATCCGAACACAAAAATCTTTTGTGAAAATGTTCGTTGTCCGATTCGATTGCAATCAGTCCGATCTGTTCATTAACCGATTACCCACTGTACATGTATTTCTAAAATCATTCAAGTAATAAAAAATCGGGTTTAGAGAATGTAGCAAGTGAAACTACGATATCAAAGACAAAAAATTAGAAAAAGTGTTTTTATTGAACAGCACAACTGAAGCTAACATAGAACCCTTGTGTAAGGGAGGGTAATACCTGTAGGTTCAGTGATAACTGAAAAACGTGTATTTGTGACTGAGAAATAGTAAAAATTGAAATTGCTGCTGCCATCTATTGGTAGAAAATTAATAAAAAATTGAAAAAATTTCGAATTGCAACAAAAATATATCTTTACATATTATTAATCTGAGATATATTTTTAAAACTTTTCTATTTTCCATATTTTTATTATAAATATTTCGTGCATTCTGTTTTAAATAGAAACTTAACACAGGAGGGTACTTTAATGAATAATGCATTAAAAAAAATAATTGTTTTTAAAAATAAGTTGTAGAAATATCGTCTTCTTTTTATATATAGAAAATTCCATGCATTTGATTTTAAATATCATCTTATGTAAGAGATATGGTTTAAAATTAATTAAATAAAAGTATATAATACACAAATTTTGCTATTTGCTAAACACATTTGATAAATTTGATTAAATTCACGTCTGTTTAAGTAAATTTTTACTATAAAATAAACATTCAGTATTTTATACAGGATTTTATTATGATTTTTTTTTCAATAAAAAGCAAGGTTTAAAACATAATAAATTTTTAATTTTATAAGAATTATTATGGGTAAATATAACAAATTTATAAATAATTATATATATATATATATATATATATATATATATATATATATATATATATATATATATATATATATATATATATATATATATATATATAAACTGTAATAAAAGAAGATAATTAAAAACTGCAATCAAAATATTTGTGAAAATTTTTTTCAAAGTACACTATACTTTGGGATATAATAATAGCTATAATTGAAAATTATAGATTATTCATGTAAAGTTTTCCATATTTCACAGAAGATTACGCAATATATTTTATACGATTAATCTTACTTTGAAATTTATCAAATTAACCTTTATATTGATATTAGCTACTATATATTTATTTTCAATCTTTGTGAATCGTTATTGTATTTCCTTAGTTGGGAGAACAATTGATATACAGAAAGATAAATATATATGCACCGGTATACTTCCTAGTGAATAATTCAGAGTATGGCTTTACCATTCAGATGTGGAAGATATTGGTTTACAAGTATTCGTAATTTAAAAGTTGAAAAAAAGTAGAAAACCCGCTTATACTTGATCCGTCACTCCGAGAGATATCATTTCACTGTAGGGAACGTTATAAAATATTTCTAATTGTTTAAAAATAAAGATATTTCTCATTAGAATGGATAACTGATAAAATTTATTTAAAATCAATACACAATTATTTATGCGGCTTTGCGAACAACGAATAGCATTTAAATCTTTTTTAGCAAAATTATACCTAAATAATAACTAAAATATTTTATTTTATATTTTAATATTGAAAGAGAGCGTATGTATTAAAAGTTTTAGGTAGGAAGACAAAAATATTACTTAACTTCTGTTTTTCATTGAATATTTTAAAATATTTTTAAGCATTTACTGAAGCATTGAAATGTTTCAAACGATTGAAGAAATTATATATTTTCTTTGCGATTCTATGCTGAGCTTGAAGAGCTACGATCATCAAGCCATCTTTTTTTACCATATTTGGTAAAAAAAAATAATAACTATCTTTAACAAGTTATGAAAATGTTTTAATTTGAAAACCATTTTTTAAAAGCAAATTCTAGTCAAATTACCTTTAATGCTCAAAAATGCCTGTAGCGTGACTAAACTCTATCTTATAGTTTTAAACACTCGTAAATAATAAATATAATAGAAATAGTGGCACACACATATATTATTGTGGTAATGAGTTTAGACATTTGATTGTAAATTGAAACTTTTTGAATGGTTATACTGACTATGACTGTTCAAAATCAATATCATATTAACATAATTCTCTGAAATATATTTTCATTCTTGATGAGGAAAAACATTTCTGATATTACTTTCCTTAACTAAAACTATAAAATTTACTCTAAAAAAATGCTTCAATCCAACACACATGGTACTTAGCTATAGAACTTCCATTAATTTTAAGCATGGCAGATTGTGTTGCTTAAAGAATAGTTTTCGTTCTAACGCCAAATTGTAAGCCATTATCGTTTGATAATGTTTTAAGGAATATTTACTTCAACCCTCACTCTAATTTGGTACAAAATTAAATTGAAAATTGGCGAAAGGGTAATTCTGTGAACAGAGATAAGAAAATATATTTGTTAAAAATAGTTTGCTAACGATAACATGCAAATTCTGTGATGAAGCTATTACTATTCAAAGGAAACATTTTTCACTGTTAAATTTACTATGAAACGATTTCACTTTCATAAAATTTAAACAGAGGATTTTACGATTTGTAATATATGTAATGAATTTGAAATAAAATATCACTCTGTTTGTATATTCATGTCAAAATGAAAATCATATTCAATTAGAATTGGTAACACTTAAGATCAATTACTACAGACCGTTGATCACAAATCAATGAAACAAATATTAAAGTAGAATTCGACCGAAAATATCACTCATTTAATGTCATTTTCCACACAGCCTTTACCATAAGCATTTTTTATGATATGAATGCCTTGATTTAGCAAAATACATTTATTTAATTTAAGCAGATAATCAATATAATAGCAATAGAATAATTAATTACATTTAATGCTTGAATAAAAAACACATTGATGATTAATAAATATAATTATTGCTATAATTGCTTAATATTTTTAAGATACAAAATCATCAGTTTTTGAGTAATGAAAAAGTGGTGAGGTTTTCCTACAAGGAATGAAAATAAATAAATAATCAAAAATACGAGTGAGTTAAAACAATGAAAGTACTTAGCTATCAGTATTATTAAAGTGGAAAATTTCACACACAGGTGTTCTTCATTCGATGTAGAAGTTAGTATTGAATCTTTAGAGGTTCGAATTAAAGAGTATTCTAGAGTTTTGTTCTGATCATGTCATAAAATTTTGTTCTAATTTTACTGTTTCATCCTAACAGTAATCCATTATACAATTCTAATGCAATGTAAAGGAACATAAATCCAATAAGGTAATATAATATTCGGTAAAATACAGCTAATATTTACTAGCAATAAACGATACTAATACAATTATTCAGAGTAACATTTTCTAAAATTTCTTATATAATTTATTTTAACTTTGAATTAAGAAAGCACAACAAAAATATTCGATAAGGTCCTGAGTTCGATTTCAGCCACTATTAAACTACGTGAGAAATATATTTCGATTTCTGCATGCATGTCAATCCTGAAGAGATATTTGGAAGTTTTCTGGGGACATTAAACACCCCAATTAAGCATGAAAACATTTTCAAGCAGGCAAAGGCGCAATGGTTTTTTTTAATAGGTTATCATTTAAATGGCTTGAAATATGTACACTTTTTTTTCGGAATTAAATAAATGTAATTCGAGAGTTCATTTGATTCTTTAAAATTATAAGGCTCTATCATTCTATCAAAAAGTAAAAACATATCGTCATTTATTATCATATATATATATATATATATATATATATATATATATATATATATATATATATATATATATATATATATATATATATATATATATATATATATATATATATATATATATATATATATATATTAGTGTTCACACATCAGCTAATTATTTTTTAAATCAAGTTTAAATGACATAAACTAGATCGATTACCATGCTTCTTGATTTTTCCATAATCTCACAAGTCATGCATTTAGGAAAGATTAATCATCCTTCTAATATTTTAATTTGGTGTTAAAGCGAAAATGGAAACAATCCATTATGCTACTGATTACTTTAATTTGATGGAGAGTAAAGCAATGCCACATTCTACAATGAAATATTTTTCATTAAATAAAATTTGCTTTCAATAAATCTGATGTTGATTATATATGCTTGATTTCAAAATGAAATAATTTTTTTGTAGCTAAATAATAATAAACTTAAATATAATTACATTCATTAGTAATGATCCCAAAATAAGATGTTTAAACACAATTTCTTTTCAATAACGATTTCGTACAGAAAAGTATAATTTATTTTGAAATGGTCAATTAAGTATGATAAAAGTGGTTAAGGAAACTGTTTAGTTGAGACGTATTTATTCATATGTATTTATAAATAATATAGGCGTAATAAAAATGCTCAAAAATAAATTAATGATTATTTATAATTGAAATACTATTATGGCATCAGTCATACTGATAAGATGTAACAAATTAATATTAAAGTTTACCTATAACATCTCGTACAATTCAGCCGGTAAAAAAAATGCCATAATTTTCGACTTTTTTTAACATGCAGCAAAGCATGCTAATTGCCGCTCACCTATCAAGCCTGCGGGACAAATGAGAACTGTTCAAAAAGTATTACATTAAGTAATAAAACAAGTGATATCCTATCTATTCCACGTGAGAAAGAAAACAATAGACAAAAATTGACCAACAGAGAAAACGTTTTTTTTTTTTTTTTTTTTTTTTTTTTGAGTCTTACAAAGTATGCAAGATAATTGTAATCATAATAATCATCTAAGTAAGTCATACTCATCAGGACGTCGTTATGGAAGTGACTTAAGTCTGGTGCCAACTAAGCTTCATAACGGAATGGTTATTCTAAAAACACACATAAATGACACTGACAATGCGGTAAATCAGAAACATGTAATAATCTACATACAAAATTTTTATTTATTTTTTTTTTAAATTCTAGTTCACCAAAACTTCCAGAAATTAATGTATTGTAAGAATTTAAAGATGATATACTAAGCTTTAGCTATATGCTGAATAATTAAATGAATGCCCACATAATAGTCTATATATATAAACATCGTCGTGGTTAAAACTACTAAGGGCAGTTCAATTAATTATTTTTATTTTAGAGCATTTTTAAAACTATCAAACTCTATGACAATAAGTTTCTATTTTACCTTCCGAAAATTCGGCTTAGGATTATTTAAGATTATGACTTAGGATTATTAAGATTAATATTTTAGGATTATTTCGCGAACGATCAAAGATGTTTAGTTTTACATTCGCTATTCGTAAATTTCTCTTTTTTACCGAAACTATAAAGAATACTAAAGAAGTATTTTGAAGTTTTGTAAAAATAATTTTCAGATTGTCCTTCGGGTTTTTTTTTTTTTTTTTTTCCTCTCATTTAACTAATGCATTGTTTCAATGAAAACTATTAGCTTAATTACTTTTGATTAAAACAATTATGGTTTCGTCACACACCATTTCTGAATAAGCGTTTGCAGTAACTATTCATGAAAACGATCTGTTTGAATTAAGAAATTGTCCATGGGAGTAAGAACTATTATTTTCTCTTTAGAGATCCAGATACAAATGAAAAGCAAGAAAATAAAAAAAGAACAATCGGGAAAACCTTTCGTTTACAAGTTGAACAACCCACGAAACGCCCATTTCATTTGCATACGAAAGCAAAGTATCAGCCTTTTGTTCCGCTCTTTTTGTCAACTGATTGAGTCGTTGAATTTATCGGTTTTGTTCTCGGTGCTGTTTCGTTGATTTTCAAGTTCATTCAACTGTCCTTTTTTTTTAAAAAAAGAAATTCTTTCTTGCTCGCTGCATATTAAAGCATTTGAAAACGTAATACCGTTTTAGTTGTTGACTTTTCTTCGGGTGGTTATTAAAAAAGTAAAAGGAGTTGAAAAAAATTTTCTATGTTCCACGCAAAAACAATACAGATTCCATTATACAATAAAAATTTTTATTTGTTTTGTAATTTACATGCATATATAATTAAGTGTATGGTTATAAATTTATGATAATTAATTTATGTTTCATAATTTACTCCTTATATTTTTCATGCAATCAAAAATATAAAACATTTAATTCTATAGCCACCCACCCTGTCTTAGTGGTCAGAGTGCCTGACTATGGATAGGGAGGTCCTGGGTTCGAATCTTATTTCGGGCATGGATGTACTTTCTCTCTCAATCTATCCTGCCTTTGTTCTTTTTTGGCATTAATGGTTGCCTACCCTATAAACGAGTACCTATGGCATGTGTGTACTGAGGAAGTCGGACTCCACACCAAAATATGGTTCAGTTGGAAAAGTGGAGCCACGCACCCCATAATGCCAGCCTAGCTGGCACAAGATAACAACAGAAACATTTAATTCTATACAGATTGAATATTTTAAGTTAAATTATAGCGATGTTTCCTGCTCGTAAAAACAAACAGCCATCTCGTAATTTCGAAGTAGGATCAAGCAATGAAGTCAACACCTGAGCTTCCTCTCACATCAGCCGAAAAATTACCAAGCTTATACGGAACATTCAACGTACATAAGCTCTTTCAACATGATGGTCTTTGTGATTCTGAATTTGAAAAAGGCTGGTCTTTGTGCTTCCGAGTATGAGAAAGACCTTTTTAGCTAAAATGTTACCACAGCTCAGTTACTTTTAAAGAGAAAGTGATTAAACTCATACAGTGTTATGTTATTTTTGATTCTGCAGCTATTAGAAAGTATACATCGTACTTCCTATTAGCTAAACTGGTTGTAATTTCAAGTTTCAAAAAGATTCACGCAATACTGCAAATCCTAATTAATTTTGGAAAAAGTATTAATGCTTTTATATTTCTCATAAAATTCAGAATTTAACACAGTTAATATTTTATTCATAATTAATATAATAATACTTATAAATAAAAGTTGATAAAAGCTTTCCTGGAATCAGCAGTTCCCATTATTATTCTCCTACTACTTAAAAATATGTATGGTAAATTTATATCCTATATCTTGGCCAGATAGGCTTTATTTTTGAGTGCCAACGAAATTCTTTAAAAACGTTCATTCCAAATATTCTTTTGGGTAATCAATTTTTTGTTTTAACAAAGATATATTTTATACAGTAATTTATATGCATTGATGGCAAACAAACAATTTAATTTGAAAAACAATAAACTAATAATAACTGATAAAGACCATTTTCAGAAACTTGGTAAATTGTGTAAATTAAAACATGTGGTGGCATCGGCATAATTTTGAATGCCGCAAATTAAGTTACAAACAAGGTTATTTTAAAACTATTGATACAAACTTAGTAAGAAGCAGGGTTATTTTAAAACATGTGAGAGGTAACTGACAGCTGAATGCTAAGCATTCTGATCTTCATTTCCACAGCTCGTAGTTCGATTTTCTAGTAGCGTAGACATAGATCTTTTTAGCAATCTTAAATCCACATTTTCAAACTGTAGATCCTGGTTTCAGTAACTTTTACGTATTGAAAGCAACAGTAAAACAAACCAAACTTCAGAAAATTAGCAATCTATTACGAGAAAAATAAAATAATTGTTTAGCTTAATTCAAAAGCAAAAAAAAAATTAACGATTTTTATTTACTTGTAAACAATGATTAACATAATTTTTAAAAAATGCTAAAATATTGATCAGTTTAAGGAAATTAATTCAAATTTGTGGAATTTGTACATCAGTTCAAAATTTTTTTTTTTTTAAATTATCCGTACAATATTAGTTATGATATATTTTACACTGCCCGACATTGAAAATGCAACCAAAAAGGAGTCGCCAAAAAATTATGCAATTGACGTGAAATGGGCAGCCCTCCAGCGCACTTAGGATAAGATATAAGGTGAGGAAACAACAGAGTGGGCATTATCCGCGCCGTTGTTGCTGCTAAGAAAATAATCCTTGAAAGTTTGTTCTTGTCGCAAAGGACGCCTATAATTGCAAAGCATACCATGTCATCGTCCACGGAATCAGTTCCAGCAGACAGACGAGTTTATGAGGGGAATGGGGATCATATTGAGAAGGGTAGGTTAGAATTTACTACAAATCGCAGCTGATAGACACCTGGTAGCGTCCACATTGTAGCTGTGGACTAGAGTGACGACAGCACGCGTGGATAAAAGCGTCCGACGGAAGACGACAAAGCACGTCTACCGAAATTCTGCAGTATGTGCAAGACACCATGGATGCTCCCATATCAAGCAGCCAATCAAGCAGTCCATATCAATTTGTCGTCTATTGGTTGCTAGTGGGCTGCACTCATGGCGTCGGTTAAGAAAACTGTCATTGAACAGATTAATAAATGCCAACATCTGTAATGGTAATGATTTAGGGAGATGTGGACGACGGAATGGCACAGAATTGTCTTGTCAGATGAGTCACGCTTCTGTTTCTTTGATAGTCACCACGTACAAGTGTTGGGTCGATGTGTCTAACTAATCCTACATTAGTTGTAGAACTCCCATCGCATGAAAACGTGACATCAGGGTTTGGGGCCGGTGACACTCCCCTACCTTCAGGAGGTACCCTAAACCTTTTATCAGAAGGATATTACCCGACCGCACATTGCTCGCTTCAGCCTACAAGATGTCGCATCAGCCTACAAGACATGTCCTACAAGATGTACAGCTGCTTCCCTGGCCACCGTACTCACCAGTTCTCTCATCATTCAAACATGTTTAGGATACGATTGGACCTTTTATTGCTCGGACCCTTCCAATGCGTTCTTCAGAAGACGCACTTTGGTAAATGGTTGGCGAGAAATGGAGAGCCATTCCTTATCACGCTATTCGTATTATTTTGGACTGTGTGCCTAAACGTGTTGCTTCATCTATCGCTGTCCATGGTGGTCTTACAACCTACTGATCCGATCATGTTCTCGCTCTGTGTTATGCATATCATTTCGAAATACAGATTACTTCTTGTTTGTTGCTGTCTCTCTCTCTCTCTCTCTCTCTGTTTGCCGAGTTTCTTCGCTTTATGGTTACTTCTTCTTGGTGGTGCACTTTCAATGTCGGACAGTGTATATTTTAACAAGTTTTGAATCCATATGTATAAGAAATTATGTTTCAAAGAGTTGAAATTTTATTTATTTTGAAATAAAAAAAAAGAGGTCTATTCCCATCGCAGTTTCTCCTGTGTATATATTGATGACTGATTAATTTATTTTCACTTTTAGAAATTAAATATTTCTTTCATATCGAACGTGTGACAGCTTTAATAATTTTTACAGCATCACTTCTAATTTTAACAAAGAAAAATTAAGTTTTTATGTTAAAAATTATATTTTTTTAATCCGTAGTAAAGATAAGAACTTTTACTTGTAAATGAATTCAGTAGATTATAATCTCTCATTGATAGTTCAAATACTTTTTCATTTAGAAATCTATCTTGAATAAATGTTTCTGTTTGGATTACTTCAAACTTCAGGATAATTTAATTACTTACTTGGAATTCTTGAATTCAGTATGTTAAATACAAATAAATATATGAGAAATTATATTGAAAATATAGCCTTAATAAAGAAATGCTTTGAATTTACTGAGTAACTGAGATATCAAAAGAATTAATAATTTACAAATAAGTATTTTTTTTTAATCGAACAAGACTCCTAATTTCGAAAAGTTTTTTTATTTCAATTTTAAAACATTTTGTTTAAATAATTTTGTTATATATTTACTGCTAAAGAGAAGCATCTTCTCTTTAATAGTAGCTGTGCTAAATTATAAAAACTATTGTTTTGGGAAACTAAATAATATTTGATTACTGCACCCTTAATGAAATATTATATTCCAATTTAAAAGTTCAAAAGTGATATTTTAAATGTGAGGAAAAAAAATCAAATTAATTTCCTCTTTGTCATTTTGAAGAATGAAATCGCGTTCTACCAGATTTTCTTATTTTTCCATTTTCTTCTTTATTACTATAGTTTATAAATGATTCTTAAATATATATATATATATATATATATATATATTTTATCTAATGATATGAATTTTGATTTGTTTTATGAATTTAAGTACTTATATTTCCTAAGAATTTTTCTTCCTTTTTATGGTTCAATATATATATATATATATATATATATATATATATATTACATGAAGTTATATAGTAAATATATGTTTCGATATGAAAAAAAAAATCATTTATAACAAATTAACGACATTTGCAATTTACTTTATGAGTTTTAAAAATGTATGGAATTTTTTTACGATGCATGTCAAAAATAAATGAAAAACTTTATTGGTTTCATAAAGACACGTATTAAAGAAAAGATATAGTTGTAACTTTATTTACATTATGAAACTTCTTTCTTAAAAGTAAGACTGTAAATTTGTTGCCAACCTCTTATGAATGCAATCAAAGATTTTAAGTGACTATTCCACTACAGAATAGAATTTTGTAAAAAATAATATTGACATGCAATTAATGAATGTCTGAGGAATCTCAGATAAATATTCTAACAAAGAAATGCGTCGCGCGCGCGCGTGATGAATTAATGTCAATAAACTCTGAGAATTAATGGTTTAAACTATGGAAAAAAAAGCAAAAAATTTCTCTTTCGCATTTGCTAAAAATACATAACTCTCTATTGTTTTTTAAATGTAAGTATTTATAACTTATTTTGTGGTTATTTATCGATTCTAACTTTATTTTGAAGCAGAGAGATTTCCTTTTTTTAAAAAATTTCACATGCTTCTTAGCTTGTTTGGAAACTGTGGATTTTATTCAGTTTAAATTCATCGTGAAGTCCCTAATTTCCTCTCTATCAAAATTGAAACCAAAATATTAGAATGTAATTATTTTTGCGATTAATTTATACGTGGGTTTGTATTTATAATAGTTATTATCATGAAATGGAAAAAATATATTATGATAATGCATCGCTATAGACTTTTTATTAGTTTTACATGTATTATTAAATAGCGCACAACTTAAAAAGTTGAACATTAAAAAATACTTGCTATTGCAAATATTTTTGATTCTTTTAAACTTTCAAATATACTCCTAAAGAATTAATACGTTAAAGATTCCTTAGTTTATTAATCGATAATTTTTAAGAAACATTCAAGTTTAATAATTTGATATTTGGTAAAATTGACAAAAACTATTATGTGGTTCAGAAAACATTTTTGGCATGTGACTTATTTCCGAGAAGAGAGATAATATTTGTCAAATTAAGTTCTATCTTTTGAATCCCTCAGATATCTTCGATCTTTATAATTTCATAAAAGTAATAAATTATCTAATGTTAATAGGAAATTGTTAATTTTTATAAAATAAGTCTTTTTTATTTTTTATTTAAAATAATTTTATTATTTTAATAATAAAATTTATTTTAAATAAAGAAAATAAAATTTTTTTTTATTAATTTCTTTATTTTTATCATCATTAATAAATAATTTAATTTTTTATAAGTAATTTAATAAAATGATAGTATTTAATATTCAAAAATTAATGTAATGACCTTTGCGAAGAATTTTCATGAATTATAAAAATATTGATAAAAGTGAATCACAAACATTATTTTGAAAAAAAGAAAAGACAAAAGAAAAAGGTAAATAATTTGTTTGGTCGCTGGTGTCTTGCCAAAATATTGCTAACTGTCTGGAAAACTAAAAGTTCTCTATTATGTGACTTTTTCTGACGTCACTTGTTCGCCGAAGTTTTGCCGGCGACTTCTTCTAAGTTTGCCCCTGGAATTCAGAAAACAAACAATTAACTTCTACAGCGGATACAGGTTACGGACATCCCCTCTCCAAATAAATCATCGAAATGACATTATTCTGTGGTGGTCAGGGGAAAGGCGGATATAAGCCCCATTACGAATTACAGGATTTTCCATGGCAGGGAAACGAAACATGTTTTGCAGTGAAAACACAGACTAACGTTGCTACCACGAAGTAAAAATGAAGCACAATCCTAACTACCAGCATTGAATTGCTTTCTTTCATTAAATTTAAAAATAATAAATTTCATTTTTACATTTAGAAGTTTACACTTATATTTTTACACCCTAGATCTGAACTATAATTTTTTACTGAAATGTAAGGTTAAATTTTTTTATCAATGGATTTCATTCTGTGATACACGCTGTAAATGTCTTTGCTATAAAAACTTGAAAGCAATCTTTTAAAAGATTTTTAAGATATTAGATAAATTAGAAAAAACTTCATTTTTTTATATAATTTTGATTAATTTATAAATACATTTAAAATGAATTTTTTGTTTGCTTTGGCAGCAAATTACTCAAAGAATTATTGAACAGTAAGCAGCAATTCAGTTTATTAACGCAATCGTAGAAATAATAAAATTTACTTTAAAATATTTTACGGTATTGAAATCAAACACACACAGTTCAGTAAAATCTATAAACATTTTTTATGCATTGTATACCTCGAAATAAACTGCAGGTGCATTTTTGTATACTCTAAAAATATAATTTCCGCATTTGGAAAATGTATCAAATAAAAAAAAAAAGTGAGTAAAATTTAAACAGTTAATACTCTAATCTATAAAAAAAGGAATTAAACATAAATAGGCTTCACAATTCACTTACCAAGTTTGCCAATAGATATTGTTTCTAAATAGAAAACGTTTGTATGAACATCGTGTAATGATTGCTGTAAAGACTAATATATATTTTGATAATGACCGCTAGTGCACTATTTCCAATAACAAAATGTTACAGTCAGAGAAAAAAAAAATGATGATATACGACACCATATTTGGGAAGTTGATAGATAATTTTGAAATTTAATGAGAAAATTCTTTGTTTCCCCTAGCAAAATGTGTATCCAGGTATATGTATATTTTACTATTTCCGATTTCACCAAATTTTTCAGTGTGTAATTCATAATTGACCTATAGTCGAGCCTACGATAGAACAACGGGACATTGATGTTGCATTTTTGAACTTCGCACGTGTACTTGTTATAGTTAGGTGCTTAAGAGTTTTCCTATTTACGACATGAAAATATTCTCGGTGGCAGAAATTCTGTCAGAGCGAGAGATTGATTCCTCTTCGAAGTGCCACACTGTATTTCAGGATATACATTAGGCCTCGACTCTTAATTATGAATAGATGTTACAAAGAGACATTCTATGGTTGAATTTGAATGGAATAATTTTTTTTATAAGGTTTCTTACTTCAACCATTTTTCTAGTTCTTACAATTAAAGTATATTTTGAACATCTTCAAAACGAAGACGTAATATTAATATATTCTTAGGAAATATTCTCTAAGTATACCTGGAATTATAAATAATTACGTCACTGAAGTATGAGAAAGCTTCTACAAAATCCCACGTACCATGAGTAGATTACTATTAGATATGTGTTTAGGCTATATTTACAGCACTCTTTGGCTAAATCAAAATTAAAAAATCCCTATTTTCCGGTAACGGAATATTCTTGACGTATTTTATGAATGGTGTCGTATTTTATGCCCGGAAAATTGAAAGTTTCGTAAAATGTAAAGTCCATACTTTAGCATGGTGTGAAAGACTGCAAAAGATGATGGTAGATTAGGTATTAATTTGGTTATTAGACCGTATATCAAATTTACAAAGCGACTTATTTATTGGATTTAATGATTTCAATGGGCAGAAAAGGAGGCATCCGAAAACTAACGCTTTAAACGAAAAAACATTATTTTCGATTCGGAAGAAAGAAGTACGCGACTTGGACTTGAAAGGAAAAATGTAGGTCAATAAATCATTGTAACGATCATAAAAATTAACAGATGCTTCGAGAAGAAACACCCCATCCACATTGGCTACATTCTTCAGAGAAGCGCCAACAATATAAGTTCTGCAATTATGAAAAATGAGACTCGGATAATATAGAGGGAAAATAGGTAAAAACCGGGCCTCCTCATAGGGGGGTGACTGGGGTCAAGATTGTCTTGAATATCCGGGTGAAAAGAACATTGTATTATTCTTAGGGCACACACACACATATAAAATGTATTCTTTAAAAAAACGTAAAGTAGAAATAGACTTGAATTGAGGTAAGTCGAGGAGGTTTTGTTTTTCAAATTTTATACAAGTACGACGCAAAAATTTTACTTACGTTAATTAATTTTAATTGTTTTAAAATCTATTAGCATTTTTTTACAAATTATGTAATTTAAGATTTCTAATATTTTATCAATTTTTGCTATAGAATATGCATATCATAATTTACATCGCAATGGTTATTTTTCAAGCCGCTCAGTAAAAAATAATGTCAACTTTTAAAATATTTTTAAGACTTTTTCGTTTTAAAAATAAAGATAACAAAATGCGTAATGGTCATTCTGGTTTAGTAATATTACCATACATTCTAATGTGTGAATAGTTCCAAGTTCTATCCTTGCTGATATTTACTAGCGAGACAGGACTTATTGAGTTTTAAATTCTATCGGAAAATATTCTCAGAAAGAAAAGTGTTGTAGATATTAAAAAAAAAAAACTTTTAAACTACCTAGTATGATATGTCAAGTAAAAATAAGTATCAACCAGTATAAAGATAACACCAGGATAAAAAAAAAATAATAAACTATAATACTTACATAAGCATTCTTATTTAGGAAACAATATTAGAGTTATATATAAAATTAATTATGCGCAAACTCCATCATTGAAGATTTCTCACGTTATTTTCTGACTGTGAGTTAAACGTTATTTAAATCATCGTGATTCCCGAATTTTTTTTTTTTTTTTTTTTTTTTACTATGATAAAGAAGCAGTAGGAATGCTAAATGAGACTTTGCTTCGGAATATTTGAAATATTAAAGAAATATGAACGTGTTTAATTAATGTATTTGAGACAGGAAAAAGAGAACAAATATTTTCTGTATATTTGTTTCTTCAGATAACCAAAGTAATATGCTATCCTTATACTGGGAGAACACGTGCACATTCGGTATTCTTTTGTTTTAATAGCACTCTATGGTGTAATGTAGAGGAAGAATGTATTAGTCAGCTGTCGACCAAACTCTTCAGTGACAGATCTTTTGGCCATCAGGGGACAAATCTTTGGGTCATCTTCATTGGTGGCCGAGTACGATGAACACCTTCTAGAACTTTCTAGGGGATGTAGGTACGATACTTATTTTGGTATCTCACTTATATTACAAATATAAAATGCATTTATTAGCAACAATAATAATCTGATATATTAATTATATTGCATACATATTGCTTAACTTTGATTAAGCAAATTCGATCAGTTACTTAATCAATACCGACCCCTCAAATTTTTTTTTTCCGCTCTTTTCTCTTTAAAAGATTCTCTGAGTATGCCAAGTTGCCCAGGTGATCTCATCCCATGGTTAACCATAAATGTCAGAATTAATTTCAATTTACTGAATGAACGCTCGCAGCTAACAGTTGATGTTGAAATAGATAGGTCTATTTGAAGAGCTACGCCCATAGATGGAAAAAATCTTTAAATGAGATTATAAAGGTAGAAACATTCAACGCTTAAGAATTAATTTCCTTAAAACACACACAAAATTATTTTCACTTACATATAGTTTTTTGAAATTAAATCAGAAATATATTCAAATACTGTGAATTTACAATATTAGTTTTTCTAAAACTGATACACACTTATTATTTTAAGTTCTTCATTGGTTCAAATTATCACCAGAAATTAGATTTTAAACTGATGCGTTAAAAATGACTACTAAACGACAAACCATGCCAGCAATTACAAATACTCAGATAAAAAGGAAATTTTAATATCCATATGTCGTGATTTTACTTAGAGAAATTTTCTCAATCCGATGTTTTACCAAAGAAAAATCTTTTTCATCATTCAATCAAATTTTTCATATGTTTAACAAGACTTATTTCTTACGCGAATGAAATATATTTCTTTGTTAAAATAGCTTATTCTAATTCTGTACTATTTGCATGCTTTTTCTTTTACTCAATAGTATTATATTTTTCTTTTTCATTCAATAAATTTATAAAATTCTAAAATATTTTTAATTTTTACTTGATTTGCAATGCATACTAATTATGATTGAATATGAGAAACCCTCTAGAAGGACTTCTTTTAAATTAAAATATACTTTTATTTTGTAAGTTGAACTAAGCATTTAAAAATCAGTTATTATATAAGAAACATTTTACACATACTCAAGCATAAAGAAAATATGGGATGTATTTGATCTCTTAACATTCGATAAAAAAAATTTTTTTTTCAACATAAAGTGTTAATATAAAGGCAACAAAATTATATGTGAAATAAAAATTATTCCCGAAAAATTTCAAATGTGGTGATTTTAAATAAATAATTTTAAATGATAGGCAATTTGGGATTTTAAATTTTGAATCTATATATGCTTGTTAATAATATTCATTTTGACTTAAAATCTCTGTTAAACCAGCAAAATGTAAAAAATGGGTAATAAACAGAAAATAAAATTTACTCTACAGTCAAAAATCAGCGATTTGGAATGAAGTCCATGATTTCTAACGATAAAAATACTACTTGCCTAAAACGAAAATCTGTGAGAGTTAAACTAACGATAATTGGGAAATAATGATATTTTAACAATATAAACGATTTGTAGGAAAAGAAAACTATGTATTTTCCCAGAATTTGGGGATAATTGCTTCCGATTCCCACTGTTGTATCATATTTCAATTCCAGGAAGACAATTCTCGACATAAGATACTGCAGATTAGGGCAGAAATGCTCCACCACCACCCATTGCGACTTCTTTGGAGGTCAGCCTGCTGCTGGACACCAATGTTTTGGACAAAGGCGTTCATGTTTCAGTTCGAATTTTCTCACAGATTCTTTCTTGAGATAACAACATTTCTTTTCTTGAGAACAGAGCTCTTTAAACTAGGAAAAATTTCAGAATCATTCAGCTACACTTCTTTTACATTATTTATTTTTCTGATACTATCAATACATTTAAATACTTTTAAGAAAATCCAATTGACATAAAAAAAATTCATGTTTTTAAAATAATTTGATGAGTTTTGGCATTTTCCCTTCCTTTTCCTTATCCTTGTTGGATTCCTTATTTGCTTAGAGGGGATCCACAAGTATAATTCATTTTATCAGCAATTGAGAAACGCTAAGTCGAAATCAGTAGAATTTATTACGCAGAATTATTTTTTCTTTGAAATGAAGGTTTCCAAAGTCTTAACTCACAATTATCCAGATTTAGATTCATTGAAAAGCTCTAAGGTATCGAATATTACTATTCACTTAAATATGTATTATATCTTTCTCTAGAATTGCTTACGAAATGGTTGTTTAAGAAACTTATAATCTAGGTGTTCTGCCAGAGAGCAAACCAGAGGTATAATTTATTTATTTGACAAAATTCACTATACTATAATTCCATTCTCATATTTTTATATTGTCTAATCGAAATTGTGGTGAGTAAAGTAATATAACTTATATATTTATAGTAAAAACTGTAATCACAAAAATAAATTATTGAGAAGTATGAAATGAAATACTATACACATATTCATTCCTTTCATACAAAATGAAACTTTTGTTTGTTTCTATACCTTTCCTATTGATTACTAAAGATGCACATGTTAAGGAATACAAAAGAAATTTTTTACTAGTGTTTTAATTATATTTGAACAAGTTTACATTAATAAAATTTTAGGTTCATGAAATTTCCTTTTTATTGGGAGCAATTTTTTATTATTTTATTTCAGTCAAAATGAGATAAAAAAAATTTATAAAGAAAATATAAAATATTAACTAAACATTGCTTGTCAAATAAAATGATTTAATCCCCACACGACAGTGAATATCATATGAAATAATATTTCAGAACATTGAATTTCTACAAATCCTTCCCCTGCTAAGTTACTCGTCATCTGATTAACACACAAATAGCTAATAATATATATATATATATAATAATAATAATAATAATATATATATATATATATATATATATGTATGTATGTATTATTTCTAAAGTATTTATATTAGTGTTAAATTATACATAAGAGGTGTTTTTCTACTTTAACAATTTTATTACAAGCAAACAATACAAAATTAATTATAAAATTATTTTATTTATAGTTTCACATAAACTTATCCTTCTTTTTATAGCCTTATCTGTCAATGAGTCCAGGTTCTACAATAAGTTTATTCCAAGCAGTAGATTTTTATTAGGAATTTATTTTTAGTTTAAAACTATTGTGCATGAATTTGATCTTAAAAATTGAAATTTATTGTTCAGTTTCATAATTCTTCACTAGATTACATTTTTTTATGTAATATTACATTAAGTTCTAGCTTCCTAACAATTCCAGATGATTTCGCAGTCGAATTTGAATTCTTGATTAATCGGTGCATCTATTCTGAACTATATATCCTTTTCTAATTAGCTCTTGTGTGGAAAAAATTATTGCCGAGTTAAAAGCAATTCTGACTTAAAATCATTTCCGATATTAAATTTTTACGAATTCTGTAAGTTTTTTCTGTAAAAGTATGATTATACATTTAAAAATTGTCTCATAGTATTCCATTCATATTTTTCAATTAGTGTAATAGATTTTACATGTTATTGACACACAAATTATTGTATGTCTAACAGTGTTTTTATAATTGTTTCATTAATTGATACTGAAATTAATTTATATATATATATATATATATATATATATATATATATATATTTTATATTTTTATATATAATTGCATAAATTTAATCATCATATTCCTTCTGAATTCTCACTTAATTTTTTTAGTATTTCGAAGAAGTAACCAATTACATAAAATATATATCCTTTCAACGTAATATTTCTAAATAGTTTATCGATACGTTTCATTAAAGTATGTTACATATCTTAATACTGTCTGTTGTAAAAAGCGCATTCACTCAGAATTTGAAGGTAAAAAAGCATTTTGACAGAAGTATAAATATTTATGACTAAAAAAAAAAATGAGAGATTTGGTATATTTTATTTAATTCTTTCAAGAAAAGTATAGATCTTCCTACAGGAGATATAAATTAATTCAAAAATAAATTTATGACTCTAATATTTAGCAATGCTTTGATTAATTTTCCCGAAAGAACCTTATTCTTTATTATTTTAAAATAAAAAGTGTCGTAAATTTTTTTTTTTTTATATATACAATTTCCAAACATTAGGTGAATGCAGTTCACAAATTATATTCGCTTACACAGTGTGGTGCAGTTTTCGTAGTCGAATGGTTAATTCTCTTGACTTCGGTTCAACAGTTCCTGCGTTCGGATCTCATCTTGGATGACTGTAGTGTTTCGGAATCCACCTTAAACAGTAGGTAGCGGTGTAACTAGCCCTCGTGCACACAACAAATGACTGAGGAGCGTCAGACTAAGCAACCTCCTAATGTGTCAGTTAAAAATCAATTTTCATTAAATTCTTTTTGAGTAATTTTTATTTTTTAGATTTTATGCATTCTCTTTTAAGGGATTACTTTTTGTTATTTTCCTTATAAAAATCAAAAAACAAGCAAGCAAATTTTGAAAATTAAAGAAAGATTCCATGTACATTGCGCAGCTATCAAAGAGCTGAATTATATTTTAAGGTGTTTGATCATTCATCATTTTCTTATCTTTGGAAGCAGTTTTTCAGAGTGAGTTTTTTGCGCATGCGTCGTTAGGGAAGAAATACGGATAACTCCCAAGCACCCACTTGAGCTGACGTGAATGTAGAAATTAGAATCGCAAGATTCACTATCGGTTATTTAACAATCTGTTATCGAATTTTGACTTTTCTCTCCGCAGAGTGAGGTTTTACTTTGAAGCAATTTTCGCTTAACTGACCTAATTTTTTTCTAATTTTTACTTAATTGATCTAAATTATTTCATATTATTTTTAAAAACTTTTAATTTATGTAATTTTTATTTTTGTATTTATTTTGTTTGCATATAATTAATGTAATCGTAAAATTTAAATTTTGTACCAACTTTCCCTATAAATGAATCTTTTACGTATTTTCCTACCACATATTTAATTAAAAGCAATATGCAAACAAATTTCTACGATTGAAAAAATCGTACAAAAATTAGAAATTTTGAAAATAGTTTATATTTGTTTAAAATATATTTAAAAGATTCAACACACACAATCTTATTTCTGTCAACAAATAATATTAATTCACATTTGTTTGCTTCTGTAAAAAAATTTAAATATGATGTTATTCAAAACGAAATATAGATCTTTAAAAATATTATAATTACCTAAAAATATAATTAAAATGTGTCAGTTTATAGTTTCTCAGGTTTTTCCAACACATCTTTCATCATTTTGACGTTATATTAAGGATTTTTTTTATTTATTTATTTATTATTTTTTTTATGAAAAAATTCACGGATATTGTGTAGAAAACTCTTCTAGTATTACATCTGTTACATATGCTAATAACTGTTAACAGTATTTCATCATATAAATAGTTGAGTTAATAAATTTATAAAATATATTAATAATGAGTATCAATAACGTATTGTAATATTATAAGTAATGATAAATTTTTACAGTACAATATAGTAGCGGCTATTAATAACGTATTCTTAAATTATTTGTGATAGAAGATATTAAAGTTATGCATTAATAACAAGTATCACAAACATTGTAAAAGTACTCACGTTATCAGACTACTATGTTACGCTAATTAACATGCACTTGCTTATTAGTGTGAATGAAGTATAAGAATTTTATTTAATATAAAATTCCTAGGAACATATTGTTATATTTGAATCTTTGATTTATTTAGAAAGCATTCTGATATTGATTTATCTGTAACTCAGTTTTCGTAAATAGCATGTTAAATATTATAGAAAATATCCGTTAAAAAAATACATTTCTGAAAACTATTTTAATTTAATTTTTTGGTTGAAACTTAAATAGGCTACATTTAAAAATTTTATGCTGGTTTTAATTCACTTTTCTGTGAATTCCATTTAATTCACTTTTCTGTAAATTCAGTTTAATTCACTTCTCTGTTAACTTTCTGATAATAATTAAAATTTAATAATTTAATTAACATTTTCACATTGGTGTTTCTAAACTGCCCAAATCTCAAATGATAATTAATCAGCGTAATTATAATAAGAGTCGTTGCTATAATTTTAATAACAATCAAAGTTTGACTTATTTTATTGGTCTTTTGAAGAAATAGATCACTAAAATAGCTGTTTAAACGGGAACTTGTGGATCAACATAATCAATAGACAATTTTAAAATATTGAATTTAAAGTTTTCATTGTTTAAAATTTTAATTCCGAAAGCAACTATTTCAATAAAATTTATTCTATGAAATCTATGAATTATTTATGTTATTTAATTCAGCAAATAGTAGCTCATAGTCTTATCATTTATAGTGACATTATTATTAAGTTATGAAGTATAAATAAATAATTAGAAATTATCTTGATACGTTTAATTTATTGAATATTATATAGGAACACAGAAAATCTACACTACACAATTAAAGCTATAACTTAACAAAATTTTAATGATTTTTATTTCTCAAGCCTATAAAAAAAACTGCAGAAAGCGGAGCAAGAAAAAAAAATAAACAACGCGTTTTTCCTGTCATTTTGTCAAAGCTTATTTATTATGACTTTTCCCTTTAAAAACGAAAAGTACGACGTATTTTCAAACTAAGAATATCTTGCATATCTAGTGAACTTACTTCTTAATCTTGTATCTAATTATCCTTTCTTTCATTGAAAAACTTTCCAAAGATGTTCTCATTTCTAAAATAGAAAATATATTTTATTATTAAAACGTAAAAATTAAAAGGAACGAAAAACCATGCAAACCGTCGCGAAAAGTTTTGTTGTCATTCATCATTAGCTTCTACGCTTCTAACCAATAGCTGCTCTTTTAGCAGCTGATGACGTAACCGCACGTGGGTGCAGAAACGAGTTGAGTTGAAGAGGCGAAAAAGGCGCGCGAAGCAGACGATTGTTTGGATACAGACGGAAATTGATGTTTTTGTTGAAAGCACGTTATTGCGAACTTTCCTGGGATTATTGTATTCGTTTCTGCTTTGTAGTTATGCCATTATTTATTGGTGCTTACACAAGAATGGAATTTTACCGTGCTCTGTTTGGATATCTGTGATATTTATTTTCTTCCATTTTTATGAAAACTGAAAGTATGATGAAATGGAGAGTGAGGAAAGAAAATCGGTTTAGTAATATAGAGTAAGTAAAAATTATAATTTTTAATTATAGAAAAATATTAAGTTCAGTTGTATTTAGTGAAATTAATGGTTCTGCATCAATTTTAAACACAGATATTATCATTTAAGAAATGTATTGAAACAATATTTATTATTATATAAAAAATTGTTGTATAATTTTTACTAATTTTTATTGAGAAAATAAAGGTTAAGATTTTAAAATATACTTTATAAAAAGTAAGAATTTTAAAATTGTAGTGTTCGTAGAAATAAAAATCTTATTTACAACAGAAAAAAAAAATACTCTAATTTCTTGTTGGCAAATTGTAAAAGTAAATAAATATTGAAGTGAACTTAAATACCTGCCTTTTGCTGCAAATTAATAAGCGAGTTCATTTTCCAGTTTATTTAATTTGCTCTTAATTCAAATTTCAATATTTTCTTATATTTTAACTCGTATTATACAAAACTGTTAATCTGATGATTTAAAATGTGATCTTGCTTTTTCATTTTTGAAAATTCGTGAATTCTATAAATTCAGAATCGAAATGCATATTTAAAGGATTCATTTTTGGAACAATAATAATATTTACAATGTTTTTATTTCTATCATTCACTTAGCAAATTCTGCAATATTTTCAGCTTAAAATATCTTAAGTGTAAATTTATTTGCGAATATGTTGAAATAGATAGTAATATTTGTTTGAGTATTTTTAAATAAGTATATATAGTGTATAACCGAAATATTATAACTGCATACTTAAATTGTATTGTGTACGTAAGTTACCATTCCGTTTAAATGTAGAATTCCAATAAATTAAAATATGTGTTACGTTAAATAGATTAATTTAGTGTATATATAATTTTGAAAGTCTACAGTTTAATTGATAAAAATCGTAATATTTACCTTGACAAATTACCATACAAAATATATTGTTCGCTCAATAGATTATCTTAAATAATATCAAAGAAAATATTTAAAAGCTATGATTTTTCAAATTTTATAATATTGCATGAGAGAAAGTGGACTTTAGTTTTTACTTCTAGCTATTTAATTTTTCTAGATTAAGCTAAATGATTAATTTGTAGGAAAATTTTATTTAGTAAAGATTTTCATAATTGTTTGTGTTGCTTTTATATATTGCTATAGTAATCTCATAAAAGGAAAACTTAACTCTTTTACACTCAAAATCAAATATATAATTAAATAGTCCTCTAATAATCTACTTAATTGAAGTATTAAAATTATACATTGAATGTGGTGCTTTTAGGTTTATTGCTCTGAAAAAATCTTGACAAATGAAATTTTATTTGAAAATAAATTTTTTCGTAATAAAAGATTAAAAGGATTATGTAGCGAAAATTTATTCAATGGAAACTTAAATCGTTGTGAGATGGATATTTTGTGTAAGCTTATCGTTTAGAGCAATTTAGTAAAATGAAGCTATTCCAAATTTGTATTTTCACGTAATACTTTGTAAATCGGCCGACTAATATTTCCTTACGAAAAATGTCTTAGATTTTGTAATATAATTACCATTTTTATATCTACTGTATAACTAAATTCACCGTATTGTTATTCGTTAGCTACCACAAAAATCTAATCAGTATCTTAATATAGATAATAAAATGTTAAATTACAGAAATTCGCAATGCGTACTCTGAATTATTTTTAACAGTGATTGCAAATATTTAGTTCCAAGTTTTAATTAACTTATAAAAATTAGAATATTTCCCATTAATATTCCTCAGACAAAATGTATTTAAGTATTCTTCTATTCAATTTTTGTGCGAAGACTAAGAAAAATCTATTTTTCCAATTTGTAATTAAATTAAACATAGGAAAACAGATTTCTTCTATCTCGATGGACAGAATTTCAAAATTTGAGAACAATTTTATTAAAATTTAACGAATGCTTAGTTGTATTATTACCCCTTTAATTTCAGAATTTTAGATAGGAGTAGAAGAAGTTGGTCGTAATTTTGTTTTAATTCGACACATTAAGATTAGACTTTTTTGATTTCATAGTCCTGAGTGGACACAGTAACTACTAAATATTGCTCTTTGCCATTTTTCCTTAACAATTGTAGACTCTACATTGACTTCAAACATGTAATGTTGATAATCAACAGAATGGTTAGTACTCTGTTCTTCAATATAACATTTCGTGTGTCGGACTACCACCTAGATTGTAGATGTTCATAAGGTTTGAAGATTTTTAAGTTGTAGAGATTCCGATTCAATTTAACCTTTGCGTCTGAAAAACGATCGCAAAGAATCAGCTAAACTCATTCGAACGTGGAAGTTTATAGATTCATTCTTAAACTATAGAACTTGTTGTAGTTAGTACTTATGTGCAAAAAATGACCGTAGATTGAAAAACAAACCAAGTAATGAGTTAACAAAGATTGAAACAATGACTTCAAAATTTAAATTGCAGATCAAACCATGGTTAAATGCAACAAAATCGTCAACTTTGAAGAGCCGATTTTAAACAGATTATACCAATGCAATTTATGTGCAGCAATTTCCAACTGGTTCCTTTTAATTTATTTTCCTAAACTATTCGTCGATTTTTAACAGCTATTGCATGGTTTAGTTTTCTTACCAATTAGTGAAATTTATTGTCAGAAAAATATTTAAAAAAAAATTTTATGTACTCAAAATATGATCAGCTATTTTAAAGACGAAGTTTCATAATCTTGCTAATCAACCTTTACGTTACGGATAATTTAACTTGGAGATTTATGGTAAATTTTTGTTCTCCATCAAGTTTATACACACATTTATCTATTTAATTAGAGTTTTTTTTATGGTTTCTACAAATCTTAAAATGAGCAAATGATTTACATTTTGTCTGGGAAATGGCATGTTGCATTCGATTCTCACGATTCATTTAAGAAGGAAAAAAATGGGATCTTTGCTGTTAATCATTAAAAACAACACGTGACAGTTTGATACTTCTTTTTTAGATATTAGTGGAGATAAAAAAAATGAAAGAAACATTAATTTTTGTACGAAGTGATTTTAAGTTTCCGAATGTAGGAAAAAATGACAAGTTATTCGAAACGTTTAATAAAGAAAACTTATATCCGTTGAAGATTAGTTGCACTTCAAGCAATTATCTCTTTAAATTTCAAATAAACCAAAACGCTTGCATTTCGTGTGCTTGTTTCTTAAATAATTATTGAGGAAAAAAGCGATTTTTTCCCACTGGGCTTCACTGGTAAATTTTTTAAAAAATTCCTGAAATTCAGAAATTTTTTATCCGCAAACGTTAAAAATATGAATTTGCCATCATATTAATTTGACTTAAGACACAACCTGAAGAACAACAGCCCTATTTATGAAAAAAAAACTTACTTTATAATCGAAATTAGATTTAAAATTTTTACAGATGTAAACAGATTCAACCATTCTATTAGTTGTGCAGAGAAACATACTCAATGCAGAAGTTTTACTTCTGCATAAATATACATAAGTTTTACTTAAAATTATTCATTAATCTAAAATTCTTAATTTTAAAATACAAAACTTTAGAAGGGGAAATTATTCGGAGAGGCTGTTATTGTTCCTTCTTTGTGAAACAAAGAAAGTTTGGTGTTTTTGAAAGGAACAGCTATTGTAGGTCTTTATAAGAAAGCATTATAAAAGTAACTTAAGATGTGAATATCCTTCAAAATGATATAAAAGTAAAATGTCATACAAACTAAAATATTTTACAACCGCTGTAAAGATTCAAAGGACAATGTCAAAAGAAAATGTCACAGTAAAACTTCACAATAATTACTCAGTGCATATCGTTATCTTAACAATATGCACACTTTAGTATTTCTTTACAGTTTTTATTACTGAATGTGTGGTTTTTCAATGCTGTACAACTTTCTAAGGTGCCTTCTGAGAATAATAAGTGATACGTTTCATTGCCGATGTTAAGAGAAGAACCCTTAAAAATATCGATCCTTTGTTAAAAGATTTTAATTATTTATTAAATTAAAAGGTAATAATCCTATTGATTTTCCGATGTTTGCTGTTAGCTATTGATTAGTCTTAGGAGTGATAGCCTAATTCTCAGAATGCAAGATCAATTGAACAAATGTAGATGGATGCTTTGTTACTGTTTCCAAGTGTACATCTATAAGGTTAATGCTTAAGTTTTCTTTTGTTAAAGAAACTTTGAAAGACATAATGGCAACTTACTGTCTAAGAAAAGTTTTCCTGAAAGAAAGAATACAATGTTTAATATCAAAGAGCTGCTATATTTGATGAACTTTCAGGAGTTAAAGGCTATTCCTCATGCAAGTGTAGTTAAATAATTTTTTTTCTATTGTCAGCTAAAAAAGAAGCTGATTGGTTACTACTTTGAATATCGAAGGAATGAATTTAATAATTCATTGCTTCGATTCCTACCTATCTATAGATGCTTGTAGTGGTTCATAATCCATTTTATTCTGCAGATCACAGTTAAATTAGCTGTTGTGTGTCATTGACAGTAAAGTGACAAGCAAAACCAAATAAAAATCTTCGGTTAAGAATCCCGTTATCTTGAATTTAATTGTTAATATGGTTATATCATACTTTATCGTTTCTATTTTAAATGTTGATACTCGCATTTAAAAAATAGCGTCTTCAAGAAAGTATAATCTGTGACGAGTTAGAATTTTTATTGTATTTTTAAATGTTGAATTTTCGTTGGATTTTTTAACTTGTTACAGCAGATCAAAAATATTGCGAAGTAACAAAACCAGCTGATCATTGTGAATTTATGGATGAGTCTTGTTAGCCAGAAACGCAAATATAAAGTTCATGCAACAAAATGGGGTATGGAGGGATATCTATATGCACAAATTACGTATTTTAGCTTCATCATTATTTATAATTCTAAGAATAATTGCTCAGGAAAGGAAGTCATCTGTAAAAAAAAATACTTTTCCATAAAAAAAAATGATAGCCATAAATTAAGAACATAGCCCATATATTTCCAGGATTCATTCTTTTAAATTTTTTCAAATAGGCTTTTGCCCATTGGAATAGGCTTTAAATACAAAACGACAAATTTTTTTACTGTTCAAAAACAAAAGGAAAATCAATGGGCAATGGAATTATTAATTTCAATTTCTGGAAAAACCTTTTAATTTTTTAGTATTGATACAATTTAACACTAAGGCTAAAATAAAATCGGTGTAACGCGGTATAACGTTAAAAATTTATAGTGTGTAAAATTTTCTATATTGAATAACTTTTCTGTTAATATAGAGATGTGGGATTAGTATTTCCTATATTATAATCACTTTTAGTGAAGTGCCTAATTATTTATGATAGTATAAATGAGCTCCAAATTAAATATAAATTTCTCTTTTATTGCGAAATTGGTTTGGTTACTAACACTACTAATTTAAATTAAAAAAAACGTTGCTTAATTTTGAAAAAATATCTTCGAATTTAATATGTGCAATTTTTTTGAGTATGTAATTCTCTTAATCTCATTCTATTCGAGAAAATAATCGTTTTTACCACTTCTTAAATCTTTAACTTTTTAAAAATTTGAAAAAAATTATGAGAATTAGTAAAAAATAAGTAAAAAAAGTAGTTTTTTTGTCTAATATATGTAATATTTTATTTGAAAAGATTGACATGATTTTTCGGTATCGATTCCTACCAAAACATTTAAACATTCCTAATTGCAGTCAGAATGTTTGGTAAGATGACTATCTGCCTAGAGAAATAAATCTTCAATTGCAAAAAAGCTAGTGGTCTTGCATCGAATAGCCCACCACACTAATAATGCTTCCTCAAAGTTTTCCATAGTACGTCAACAAAATCTCATGAAACAATTCTTTGCTATTTTCATCATCAAATAATCCTCTAATCACATATTTTTTATTTATATCTTTAATTATTCTACAAGAGAAAAAGGAGGAAAATTCAAACATCTACCTTAAAATTTGATAACATTTTTCATTTTTGTGTTAACTTTTAACAGGATAACCTTTTGCTATTGTATCATTGACATTCTAATTGTGTTAGTGTACTTTTATAAATCATTTCTAAAAGTTTGTTTTTATTTTACATCCTAGATACCCTCAAATGGATTTTACGGTTAAAATGTGTGATTTACTTTTTGAATAACGTGGAAGGCAAACTTATTTTCCACAAAAGGAAATTAATGTCTAAGCTATTATCATACATTTAAAAGATTTATTTGTATTGGGATTGCCAATTTAATAATTTAAATGGTTAATTTTCTGGGTTTCCAGTTCAACTCTTCACGCCAAACACATGTAAATTTCTGGAACTCTAAAATTCACTCTGATCTTTAAGTCCTGGTCAAGTAAGTCCTCACGTACAAAAAGTTAGTCTTGGAGACAAGCTCTCCAAACCTACAATGGCGTTTCCTTATTTAATAAACAAGTTCCATTCCACCATGTTTACTAAGCTTTGTGCAAACGCTAATTTGCATTACGTAATTATGTCTCTCGTATAAAATAAATTAGTTAAAAACAAATCTTTCAGTTACAGAATGTATGAAAATTTCTTTTAATTGGGAAAGATTTTATTTAGTTATTTAAATTCAGACTCTTTTCACCCTCGTTTCAGTATACCTTCGATCAGTATTGAGAAAACTGAAAACACGTTCGTCGTTGTCGCGGAAAAAAAGTGCTTTTAAAACATTGAAAAAAATATCGTTATTTATTAAATAAAAGATCCCTGTGAACGTGAAAATAATGGACTATCTGCATTCACATAAGTTTTTTTCTCTATTCTCATTGATGCACAATTTTAAATGTTCAAGAACCTCATGCTTTTTCTCTGGAAGCGACAACAGTTTCTGAATGGTGTGCATCGTGGCATAAGTAATCATATTATGCCTTCAAATCAGTTGATTTTGACTGATTATTGCTTATTGGTTTTGATTGATTATTGATGAATTATTGATTTGTCCTTGCATGCAATTTGGCTTTTTTTTTAAATGATTTAATTAAAAATTCGCAATCAAACATAACCTTTATATTACTTAGACAAAGATCAAAATACCGAGATAATTTATATTATGTTCCGTGCAGCAAGTATTAAATATTATTTGGACAAAAGAGTTAATTTCTTACAATTTCATTATTAAATTGATTTAGAATATAGCTTTATGAAGATTGTCACACAGCATCATTATTAATCCATAGCAGAGATGTGGTAAAATTTCCGTATGTAATTTTAATCACACACACAGCACACGTGTGATTAAAAACGGCCAAAATCATTTGTAACATTCGTTGGTAGTTACAGTGGAAGTGAGAGAACTTTTTAAATGGAGATAAACTGAAATGCGTAGGAATTTTGCATTTGTGTAAATATGATTTGTCACACTGACACGTACACTTGCGTGTAATACATTATTTAAAACACATCAAATATCTGTAATATATGCAAATCATGGTAAATTAATGGAGTTGATGTCAGAAAGACAATTTGCTTCTTTCAATGTTTTGAATAAGAAATATACTTTTTTTTTTAACTGAAAGAGATTTTACTTCTGTATGCGTAATGTATCTGATGATACATTGACCTTGTGTATCTGTTGATATATTGATGAATAATGTTTCACTTTTTTTCGAGGCAGATCTGCATTAATTCAGAGTAAACAGATAAAAACAGCCATCTGTTTCAACAAACTTTCTTTTATGGCAAGAGGAATATCCGTTCCACTGCACGCGCGGTATTTCTGCCAAAAATTGTTTTCCCGAGTAGTTACCGAGTTCAAGGTTGGGACGCTTCGCACCAATAAATTCAGTCCGTATCATGCACATGCTACACTCGTGCATGCAATTTACACGAATTTGCACGCAATCGGCTAGTTATGAGGAATAAATTCCTATGACTTTTGAATGTATGTTAACAGATTTATTGTTTTAATTTCCTGACTTGGCCTACATCGCATTTGATTTATGCAGTCAGTTTCTTCAAAGTATGTTATGTGTTATGTTTAATTGTCTATATGTGTGTGTGTGCGATTTTCTGTAAAAGTCCTCAATACTTGATTTTTAAAGATGTCCTTTATATATGACCCAAGGCACGAGCCCCGATATGAATAAACATTGCAATGCTAAATGGTTTTCCTTCATGTTCACAAGTTGTGTAGTATTTTCTGTTAACATGACATATTTTGGTTTATTTTGACACCAATTGCGTATTCACTCTCTATTAATCGCAGTTCAATATCGTTTTTTGTCACTGTGGTCTTGGAATGTAATATTAAAGTGTCACCATTTTAGAAGTATAATGATCACTCCTCAATGGCTTATTGTGTAATTAACTGCATGCTGATCATGCTGACCTTAGAGTAAAAACTACCAGATAAACATAAGGCATTCTAATTTTGTAGCTTTGTTAAGACATGAAACGAAGATGCTATCAGAATGTTTAGGTACCTCAGTTCAACAGTTCGTGGGTTTGACTCCCATTTGGGCCATGTGCATTAATAAGGATCGGAATCCATTTTAAGTTGTAGGTTCTGGTTGAATGAATCCACGTAAGCAGGATATGATCATAGAGTTGCAAACATACAAAAAGCATTGAGCAATAAATATAAATTATACAATCATTAAGATTTTCGCTATAGCTGCTCTGAAAATTTTAATGTTCAAGTTTGTATACATTTAAATTGATTTCTTATTGCACTGTCGATGGAATGATCATCTATGACTCAGTAACTCGTGGATTTGAATGCAACCTCGATCATAGTGATAGTAATTTCGATTTCAATCAAAATCGTTTTGGGACCGAATTGATAGCTGTATTTTAAACCAGTTCATGTATTCAAATCTTATCTCGTTCATCGTGTTTGCATTGGCTTAAAATCCATTTTATACCATTGTGTCCAAACTTAATTAGCCTTATGTGTAAAAATCACTATCGAACAACAAATTGAAATTTAAAAATTTTTTCTGTGGATTAACTAACTATAAGTAACATGCTTACAAAATGAATTTTATGTAGAATTGTTTTAGTATTTTCCTATTAAAATTATATAACTCAATTTCAGTCTTAAAACAACATGGATGTTTCAAACTGCAACATAAATTGTTACTTGGGTGAGGTTTTTTTTTTTTTAAAAAAAAAAAATCACAATTTGAATTTTTTTCTTATATTTTTATGAATTGTACTCTGTCGTGGTCTACTGTAGATGAAAGGATGACCGTTTAGTGACAAACTGAACCAATTCATTGTGGATGAATTATTCTGCCAAGACGGATAAAAATGTCTACATGAGAGTTGTGATTTCGTTTTGTTGAATTGCTTAAACACACGATTTAAAGTTAATTTTAGTTAAATTCAGAGCTAGATCTTTTATGTACATTGCTAATAGAACTAAATATTTCTGGGAACTGTTTATGCATTTCTAATGATAGTTAATATAAAACTAATTCAAGGATAAGTAATTTTTAATGCCTATTTTTATATTGCTGATAGATTAATGTTTCTTCTCTCGCAAATGTTAAGTTGTAGTTATATTTTATACTGCTACAAACATACTATACAATGTGGTTTTATTGCATATAGTGTTACTTGAAATTCCTTATTAATTGTTAATGTTTTTTTTATTTTAAAATCTTATTTTCACATATTTTTAGAATAATACTGGATGATAGTAGTTTGGACATCGAATGAAAGCATTACCATCAAGCTATCATTATTTTAAAATTAATAGAAAACCATTTCGTATGCAAATTTATGTTCAAGAAGTCAATGCTGAAAATGTGCATGGATATCAATTTTGCAAACAACCCTAATGTTTCGTTTACCCATCTTATTTTCAAGATGGGAAGTCTCATGTTTTGTTTTCAGAAAAATTTATACCAAAGTGTCATGAATTATTTAAATCTGATATTGGGTAAATGATAGAAATGGAATTCAGACAACTTTAATCAAGTTGATGTCTTCATTATTAGTGCTATGTTATTTAGTTTAACAGGTCGTGAGAATTGAATATTTGTCAAGTGTGTGAACAGATGTCAAAATAAATTATCAATGTTACTGAACATCAGAAGGAAGGAACTATCGCACCAAAAAGAACTTGGATTTGAAAACTTTGCTTGGGAAATACGTTAACGTATTATAACCGATTGTGTACGTATTCGAAATGGGTTTTTGGCTGCATAGGAGTCTTTAGCAGAGGTACTGAGATCTTGTGCAATATTTTACTCTGAAACCATTAGTTATTTCTTTCTTTTAATGCATGATAATGCAACAGAATTCGAATTATGGAAGAACTCTCGGACAGTACACCAGAGTGTGTATCATCTATTCTTGAATGAAGTCCAATAGGCAATGTTTGAGACAGGCAATGTGTTGGATATAGTTTAACGCTATACAATTAGTGCCTAAAATTTGAACATTGTAAAATCGTATTTCATTCTTGAAGAAACTTTATTGCATACATTGATTAATTTTATATTTTGTAGTTAAAACAAGATGCACCAGTTAAAATTTGTAGCGATCCACATACTGTTACAAAAACCTAGATTATTTTTTCACGAACCCCATTTCGTTACGCTTCAGAGCCTGGTTAAAATAAATATCTTCAACTTAACATTGTTTCAAAGAAAAATCCTGTAAATAAAATTTTTTTATGTTTTATGTTTCGTATTGCAGTTTGATATCCGAGAACTGTCTCAAATGGCTTACTTCAGTTTGTCTCTAAGAAAATTGGCTCTAAGAAATAGTGGAACATCTTATTGATATCCGAATGTGTAATTGAAATAAAGACTATGGTTGGCATTTCGAAGTAAATACATATATAAATTACATAATTCCCAATAGAAACGTCACCGTATTTTCATATTTAAAATTAAAATTTAGAAGTGAGACATCTACGTGTACTTTATAATAATTTCGTTTGTAAAATTGGTAGGAAATAGATGTAAGCTGAAATATAGTTAAATAATCAGGATTGTAAGATTGTGAAATTTTATCCCCTGATGAAAAGTTTGCACAAGATGAATTAACTGATGGTTTTTGATTATGTATTATTTAAAGATTTGGGATTTTTTTTTTTATTTGGATTGTGTGGAAAATAAGAGTGTGGGGGTATCACTTGAAGTACAGTTTTGTATGTATAACATTTCTCATCTATTGTTTTAAGCTATATTTTTACTTCACGCATTTGCTTTTAAATGATAAGCCACATACAACGTCATAGGTCAAAAGTTTACGATTTTGTTCACGCCAATATCATTCGGGTTTAACTTCGTTCAGTTATAATGATGTAGCTTTCTTTCTGAAAATTTTGTTAATTAGTGCAAATGTAGGTCACTTCAAAAAATTAATTATGGATAATTTTTTAATAATAGGTAAAAAAAAATTTAAAAAAGCAATTATAAAAGCCAAACTTCCTACACACTTCTCATAATCAAAAAATTTATTTAAAAACTTTTTTAAAAGGTCTAGTTTCTTTAATCTGGCTTGGAAGCACTCACGTCCTTACAAACTGGGATAATTTTTGTCAATTCATTTCATTTCACTCTGACGCGAATTTTTCATTTCACCGTTTTAGATATTTCAGCTACGAAAGAAAAAAATTAATCTTTTTCTATACTTCACCTAAATTATTACACGTGCTATAAAATCTCTCTAATCAGCCTTTATGTGCTAAAAATGACTGTATATCAACAAATTCTGACATATAAAAGGAGTTAATCTAGACATTTCAATGAATTTTGACAGAAATTCTAGAATTTGTGGAATAGCATAAAGCCTGACACATTGTGTTTTGTTGGAGGATAACGATATCACAACTTGCTTATGTATTTGATTTAGATGTAAATTTCAGATACATATTTATTACCCATTGGAATACTTATTGCTCTCAACTAGGTACAAAACCACTTTTTTTTTTAAAACGTCTTAGTAATTCAGAAATTCTATGGCGTCTACAAATTTAATTCTTCTGTTTTGTGGTTAGGAAAGCTTGTAATGATTTGAAATATTTAAAATAGCACCTGTGAGTGGATTGGCCTTTACAAGCAAAAGAACCTTAGAGCTTAAAACTCAATCATGAATTTTCTTTTAGCTATTTAAGTAATTAGTGTCTTCATTATTTGATTTTGAAATGCTTTCTAGTATTCTAGTATGTTTTATAACTGAATTTGTGGTTTCAATTTGCAGACAAAAAAGAAAATATACACGGAGTGAATATCCTGCATTGTACTATTTTTAATATTCCATCACAATGTGAGGCCATTCCAATTCATCGATCAACATTAAAAATAACAATTAGTGCCATGTGACATGTTTTACATCAAAAAATAAAGAGCAAAATTGTGACGAATCCTTCTTGATAATTTGCAATTTAAATGTTGTGAAAGATTTCCTCATAGCTTAAATAGTAGACTAAACATTGTGCACAGAAATCTCCAGTGGCTATTTTTAACTGTGTATGCATTCAAAATTTATTTATTACAGTATTTATGACTACTTGTTTAACTGTGGATTTTTCTCTCACTCAATGTGCTATTTATTGCTCGAAATGCTAAAGTGAAGTCTTTCCTTTTTAAAGTACCTACGCTAGTAACAACGTAATTTTTTGTTAATTTTTTTCTTTAAAATTTAATTTTCAAACAGTACGCATATTTAATAATTAAACATACATTTTTATATTTTTTCCATGGATATTTTGTTGCGTTTTTCATCGAATAATGGATCATTTCTTAAAATGCTTAAGATCTAATTTTGAGATCAATGGGGCTCCTTCATATATTAGATTAGCATAATCACATGTGCCATAATAATGCTAACCGATATGGAATAGTTTCCCTTCCCATTATGCTTTCGTTTGGATTAACATCTCAATGGAAAGAGAGAATTTTTTTAATCACTAAGGCATTTTCATGGATTGTCTTTAAAAATTACTTCTGTGTTTGTTCTATGCATTCAACACCCATTAAATTATCAGTAATCCTTTATATAGTTATGCATGCTATATGTTAGTATATTATATCAAAATGAACTGTTCACTTTTATGTAATGTACTTTATATATATATATATATATATATATATATAATATTATAATTTGCATTAATTCCTTAAACAATATTACCATAGTAACATTTTTAGTAAACAATTCGGGCAGTTGCATGCTGCTTGATCTGCTTAGTACAGAAACGGTGATACAAAAATTCTTATTGTGTATATGATACTAATTTTGTTACAGTATTGTTCTTACCTTTTGATTACGTGCTCAGTATTTGTCTTTGTACTGGATGATAGATATTTAGAATACACATCAAATCTTAGGTACTGAGCGAAATATACTTAGTGTTAAAAAGTGACAGTAAAATTTACATGACCAAAAACTACATTTGTAGTCGATTTAAAATTTCATTGCTTAAACTAGGAGTTTCATTGATAAAAACTGGAACTAAAGGGAAGAGTAATGTTTCAATTCCATTCGAGGAATGGATGTTAGTAGTTGCTTTTGGTGTCCCCACACATTGTAAGTTAGATCTTGGCCCATTTAGTCTTCATGTGTTGATGTTGTCGCTCGATTTTGGCAGAATTGAACCAAACTAATCCAATTATCATGATGAGTAATAGAAGTTTTGTTTGTTTAAAAAGTAATGTTTTCAGTCTGTGTTATCAAATTAGGGAAAATGAAAATATTCTGAAACGTAAAACTCTCGTTTTGAAACCCAAAAGCGAAGCATCGTATAATGTAAGAACTCTGTATAATGTATTTCACGCAATACTGCGTAATAATACAGTATTTGAATTAAACTAATTGATTCGCCAAGGTGACAGATAAAGGACAGAGCTCTTGCCTTTGGTTCAACAATTTTTGGGTTTGAATTCCAACTCTGGTTTGGATTTTCGTTGCGCTTCGGATTTCAAGTTAAAATGTAAGCTATGGTCTGATTAGTGTCCTTTATGAAAAGAATGGTCGTTGCATGGCAAACAAACCAAACCAAAATTAATGTATTTCTCAGAGTCTAAAAAAGCCTTTCTTTAATTCAAACGCTCATGTTACTTAATTGTGATTAAAAAATATAAAGGAGTAGGCTACTTATGGCTGTTTCAAGGAGCAGAAATATGTTGACTTTTCTAAGACATTACCTAGGTTAAAAAATTTGGTCAGTTTTATATTATTAAGATATAAAAAAATTAATTTTACAGTAAAAATTGATGCTTTTACATTTATTTTACTAATTTTGTGTAACTAGACTTATAGTAATTCGGGCCCCAACAAACTTTGTAAACTGATGTAGTTGAAAACTGAGGAAAGTAGTTCAGCATCTTTATAAAAGAATTCAGTATTTCAGAGAAATTGTCAAATTTTATGTAGTATCTAATTTTAAAAATTTTCGAAAATCAAAGATTTTGATAAAATAATGGATTGTATAAAATTTTTGAAATTATAAGGATTTTAACATCTATAATGTTTTACTCTTCAGAGTGTACCTTTCATTTTAATTATTAATATGCTTCAGATAAAGAAATTATGGATAACTGTCGAACCCACACTTCGTTCAGTCCACATAAAAAAAAAAAAAAAAAAAAAAAGCACAAACGCAACATTCCCTCATTGTTCAAACTGGATTCAAACTTGATACCTACAGCCTGTAATAGGCGGGTCCTCTTTCTAGGCCGCAGAAAGCTTTCTTCCAATACTTCGATTTTTTTTTTTGTGGTTTTAATTTTCTTTGATTAAAACGTCTTGGAAAAAAAGAACAGTAAACACAGTGTTTCTGTTGCAAGAGTATCCTTTAATTAATATAATCTCTGATAGAAAATTCAATTTTTTCCCATGGAGGCAAATATTCTCTGTAGAATTGAAACTACAGAAAAATATTTTTGTCTTCTCTGTGTAAATTTCACAATTATACTGATTAAATCGTACGCGTATCGCTTAAATCGAAATTTATTACTGTCTACTGCGAAATATTTCTTATTTAATTTTATGTATTGTGCACTTTGCATATACATACATCATGGTTAAAACCTCTTTTCTCATACAATCTGTTAATTGAAATCATCTTGCATAACAGTCAGAAGAAATTTCCCCACTAAAAATACCTTAAATGAACTGTGACTTTTCTCCCATTTTTCACCTTTTGTAAACAATGTAAGAATATCCTCTTTTTTTATTAACAGTGGTTTCTTTGAAATGCTCCGGTAGCCTCGTTTCTTTTGAAAAGCGAAATGAATCTTTAATGATAATAATTGGACCAGAACCGTAACAAGTGAACAAAAGAACTTATTAATTGGATTTCAGGAACAGATATTTATTTATTTATTTTTATTTTTCTTCCTTAGATTTTGTCTATTCGTTAATTTTGCAACGTGAATTTTTCGGAATATTTCACGTTGAATATTTTGTATTGACAAAATACATTCAGTTTATTGTTAAAGTACATAATAAAAATTGCTGTCCGTAAAACACACGATGTATAATTGATTATGCGCAAGGTACATAAATCAACATTTGCCAATAGTAATTAAACATCTGTGAAATATAATTTAGAAACAACCATAATTTTTTTTATGTATAGTTACCACGCATACATTGCCCAAAAACGGTAAACAAGTTTCAAAAGAAAAATATGTTGCATTAAACGTTATTATTTGCATTTACGAAATTTATATGGCATTAATTATTCAATTTTTTTATTAAAGTTTGATATTGTTACTGCATCCGCAGATAGCTTAATAACTGAAGGTTATTATTAAACATTTGAACAACCGCGGAGTCTTAAGATTTGTGAGGACGATTCATAGAGTTTGTATCGCATTTACGTATCACTAGGGAAGAAACTTGAAAAATCTACAAGTATAAATGATACAACCTACATAATACATTAAGTGATTTTTAATAAATAATTTGTAAAACTCTTGAATATTACATGAACTTCAAGCAAAAGCAATTAGTATCATTCCTACAATATTAGGACGAGATGGTATTTGAATAATTTGTCATCAGAACTTCAACTCAGTTGTCCGCAGATTATTCATTTTTTCCTAGTGTGTTGAGCTGATAGGCTAATAGTTTGCGCTTTTCTTAACTTTTTTTTTTCAGCAATTCATGCACTCGATTCCCTCTTCGGACGTAGTTATTTATCATAGTTTAAAATTCGCTTACAACTGTAGGTCCAGGTTTCATTAATAATAATGTCCAAAATATAACTATTGAGTTTCTAATAAATTAAATCGAGCCTTCTTTAGGTGTCGATGATTTTAGTAGTTTGAAATCCAAATTTAACTATATAGGTCCCGGTCAAATTAGCTGTCTTGTACAAAAAATGAACTTAGAACTTCCAACTTTAAATTATGCTATGTTTACTGTGAAACCGCTTAAGCTAATGACTATTCTATGGCATTCTATAAAGATTTTCTACGTATTGCTTCTTTTAAGACCAAATTTACTGTCAAAAAAAGAACCTCGTTAGGCTCTCTTAAATGTCCATTGGAACAGAAGCATATGTGGGAAGTTGAAATGCACATTTATCCCCAATTGATAATAAATATAAGTTGAAATTGATAATAAATCAAGTTGAAATACAAATACCCAAGCAAAGCTTATCGGGATCCCTATAATAATAATGGTTGGGATATTCCATAAAGAGACCATATTCTAAACTAACGAATGATAAATATTGTATCTTTTTTATCTGCATGTACATATGTTGAAATAGATACTTAAAATTTTTTCTCACATTCCTCATCCTTTGTGATACGGAAATATGGCTAACTGTTAGCAATACATCTTTTTAGAATTAAATGTTGATATAATTTATTATAACTTTCTGATGTTAGACTAATTGTGAAATGCTGTGTCCAACAAAAAAAAAAATGTTTTTTTGGTGGTTAATAATGGCTATGATTGAACCTTAGATCTTCAAATTTAAAGAATATGGTTTTAGTGTGCTTATTAATTTCTAGGCCATTGCTCCTTTTTGAGGCTAAATGAATTCTCATTTAATACACGATAATATTTTTAATCGACAAAAAAAATTAAAATTGAATGCTTTGTTATTGTTCTAAAATAAAAATAAATACCTAAATTAATATTGACATTGTGTTTTTTACACACAATTGTTTATAAATTTAGTTATCAAAAGAAAATTTAAGAAAAACTGTATTACTTGCATTGGAGCAGCTTAATTAGTAACTAAAAATACATTGATCTAGTTTTCAGTGCAACATTTCTTATCATTGAAGAATTAGAAACATTTACTCGCACATCTCAGTCGATGTTTGAAATTCTTCAGAATCCTTTTTGAACCATAGATTAAGATCAAAATAATTTATAAGAGTAAGAAGTGATTCCGGAAAGAGACAAAAACCAAACTTTAAAACTGAAAATTTTTTCGAAATTCTTATAAATGCCAAAATTTTACTGTACCAAATCTCCCATTAATGTGTAAGAAATAATTAAAAATCGTATTTCGTTAGTGTGCTTTGATTTATTAATATGATGTTAGAACTATGAATTTTGGTCGTAGACCTCTGTTGTTCATTTATTTTATCAAAAAACTGCTCAATGATCTGTCATAAAATAAATTCTCATTTCATTTCTCCACCTCTTCTATTCTGTTTCCATTTCCTTAAGTGAGAGAGATCCTCTATGCGGAAGTCGAATGCAGTCACGATTACGCCCTCTTATGGAGCAAACTCGCCCTATTGTTTTCAATTTTTTTCCCTCGTCGTCTGAATTTACGAGCCGTGATGCTCTTGTAATTATGGTAACTTGAAATGTGATACAGAAATAGAACTCTTTTTCGTGAAACTAATGCACCCTTGATTAATGGGTTTCGTTTAGAATTTATATATATATATATATATATATATATATATATATATATATATATATATATATATATATATATATATATATATATATATATTTGTATATTTGGGTAATATAGTAAAAATGTCACCGCGAATCTTATTGAATTGCAGTATTTTTCCATAAAAATTGTCAATAGGAAGATAAAATTTACTATAAGTCTAGCATTAGACGTCATTTCTGCTTCAGTTTTCATTGCTGTAACACCATACTTTTGATTTATAATTGTATTCTTCATGTGCATTTTTTTACGCCAGAAAACTGTTAGTTCTATGATCAGCGTTTTACCTTCACGGACCTGGGTTCGATTCCCACTTCGAAGCTAGATTTCTCTAATAGATCTCGATCTACTTTATCAACCATTTCTCTCCTTCATATTAACCTGATTGTGAAGAAAGTAGATGTTAAGCATCAAACTATCAAAACCAACACATTTTATGATTTCATTTAATTTTAGTAAATACAATCAAATTTCATTACAATGAGTATTATGTTTATTGATCCATGTTCGCTATTTTGAGATAGAGTACTTGAACGGAAACTATCGCTTAAATAAAGAAAGGATTCCAAAAACCACTAACACTTAAACTTAAGACTATTAAATTATCCACCATTTATTGCCCAGATGGCCCAGTTGCCATCTGGGCAATAAATGGTAAGGGAATTCTGAAATGTGTTAAAAAAAAATTGTATCAAGATACTATTAGAGTAAAATTTCTGAGTGATTATGTGTTAATAGAAATCTAGTTAGCCTTTTGTAAAAATTTCTCGTGAAAGGAATTGAATTAAATTTCTTTTTAATAGGCCCCCGTCATTATTTCCTATTCATTATTGTTGCGATTCATTATCTTTCGCAATCAACTACCAATTGTCCATTTTTAATTACGCACGCATTTCCTTATTGTTAAATATTCGTTCACTAAACAATTATTATACGAACTATTTTCATTATTTAGCTTGAATTATTACTATTATCTCAGGATATATGTTTATGTATCCATGCTTATACCTTACTGATAACGATTGTATTGTATGGAATTATAGACTCAATTTAAACTCATTAGACACTTAGAGCCGCATATTTAATGTCAATACTACTGAATAAATTAGTTTTTTTTTTTGGATAAAATACTGTTGATTGTATACTATGTTTATCAATGTAAAATAACATGAAAAAATCCTCATCTATCAGATAGGATAGATAATATGAGTGCAAAAATTAATTTCTAACTACTTTATTCCAGATTTGGAGCAAAATAAAGTAATTTATTATTCAGTCAGCAAATGATAACTTTTTTTAATGTTTTCATTACTGGTTTGTTACTGGAACAACGCAGTGGAACAGTTGGGAATAATACGAAACTCGAGTAATAAAAAAAAAATCCCCACTGATATTATTTTAAAGTAATATCGAATGAAATAATGATGTATATATTTTATAATTACTGGTGACGTTTATTTCTTCCAAGATTTCATGGTTGAAGGTTGCAGTAGTTCAGTAAGGCATGTCATTCTCTGTTGAGTCCTTTACTTTCGAGAAAGATACATTGTTCTACATTAATCATCTGAAAAGTGCATTGTCTAAAGACACCGTACTTATAAATTCGTGTTGATAATGAGTTCGATCCCACAATTAGAGCGGAGTAATGGTTGGAAATCTACTTAGTCATAAATTTTGTTTGGATTAGATCGATATGGCAACTGAAACTTAATACCATCGCCTTCCTATTTAACATTTTGTGAATTCAATTCCCTCTTCGGGTGGGAAGTTTGTAATGGTTTTTAGTTTACTTAAACCACATAGGTCCAGTTAAGTGAGCTTTCATTTGTAGTAATTATAGAACTACTCCATGAATACCTGACGTGACTCTGCGTTGTAGAGTGTAGACCATTATATTGAGAACGTCTACACCCTTTGTTAATATTTCTCAAGGACTAATGGTTTTCTAATAAGCTGTATGGAAGTTAGGGTGCATAAAATCAGAAAGTAACAGCTGTTGTAAAAAACAAGACTTAAACACAGTAACGCTTGTATTTTTGTAGATTTATATTGCATGAAGCTGTGCAAGAAGCTGATGACGATGACGTGTTCATTTGTAGACAATGACTAATAATTTTGAACCACAGATAAATGTTAAGGTCCCTACATGAATAAAGTTTCACCATTGACTTGTATTTTTGAAATCACTGAACGGATACTGAATGAACTATTTTTATCACTGAATTTCCATTCAGTGATAAAAATAGTTCACAAACATTTTGTGATATAAGTTTTCCCTTCACAGACAATCAACATGTTGATATTTGCAGTTGCTATAAATGCTTCTTTCTATATACTAAAGTTTAAGTTTAGTATCTAAAATTATTATATACACTAAACTTAAAGTACAATACGTATGTAAAATTTTATCTATTTTTCTTTTGCATTGTAAATATATTTGAATTATTTTTGTTTGTTGCACCTAACCTTAAAATTAAATGTCAATTGTGTATAGCTGAATTAAACATATCTTATATTCTCTTTCGCCATCTGTAAATATTTTTTTATGAAATATTTGATAAATTATATGAACCCTCGGTGATTTTCTAAAAATATCTTTTTAAAAAAAACTTTTTTTATTTTTTTTTAACTAATTATAAATTCTATAAAAAAAATTACGGACTTATTTTTTAAATTAATTGCTACAAATAGATGCAAAATATCTGTGTTATGTAGAAATCAGTTGTTAAAAATGTTCAGCGTCCTGCTTTTAACTGAACAGTTTGTATTTTAGATTCACATATCGCTCGTTTAGCTCCTTGGGATTACCACAGAACAGCTTTGAAGTTACTTTAAAATAGAAATCCTTGTCAAATTAACTGAATTATTTCATCTGAATTGTTATCACTATAGCTTTTCAGTAATGATTGAGTTCGATTTCTTTCTCCTTCGGTAGAATTTGTAGAGATCAGATTTTTATAAAACTGTATTATAAGGTAATACTAACTTTGCTTTCACTGTTAATTTGGTACTGGTGGGCAGTATGGTGAACGCAGAGACCTCAATATTTAATTGGATTAGCCCTCGTGAAGAAAAAAATGACCGTAGAGCAACAAATAAAACATTTGAGGCCCATGAACTTTTTAAACACAGTTCATGGGTTAGTTTAAATTTGCTTAATGTGCGAGATATTATCATCGCAAGTATATAATTTTAGATCAATCCATATCCTTAATATAGTATTTTTGGAAGCAAAATAATTAATTTCTAGATATTGATCTCCCATCATTCTAGGCATAAATCTCCCGAACGAATATTAAGGGAAGAAATTAAGACATTTTTGACTATGTGAGAAGGCGTTTATGCAAGATTAACAGCCTTTTGAGTAGGTTGCCCTCCCGCGACGATCACTCAATCAATCGATGGATGAGAGCCTATCCCATTTCACGTCTACTTTGAAGATATTATGCGTTTCTGTTCTTACTCGGCAAGTGATAGACACACAAAAGAAGGTAATAAATGCAACACAATTTTTTTTCCTTCTTTCTATTGTCTTCATGCTGTTTCGAAGATGAAGAATACCCAATATTTTTCCAAGAATAGAAGTAAATTTCATGGATATTTTATATTATTGAAACTTCAGACAGTATTGAGAAGTATTAATTTCCCAAAAAAAAGTCAACCTTCGCAATAATTTCTCAATAACTTATTGCAGCTTAGAAAGTGCGTAATGTAATTGAAATTTCTAAGAAAGCGAATTGAGAATAGGACTTCTAGATTTGTTAGAATGACTCACATTTGTATTTGGAAAATGCATTGTGAATTATTCTTCAACTGCAATCTAGGTCGTCATTTTTTAAAAAATATTCTATAGATTTTTTCCTTTTCTTTCAAATGAAGACACATTCGTGTTGTAAGAGTGAAGGGGGGGGAAGCCAATGACCTATTGAAGCTCTAAAAATGATATTCAAAGACTTCAGAATTAGAAGAAGAAGCTTATTAATACTAAGATATCATTTTATCAACATTAACGTTTCCAATTTATAAGCATTTATTTTGAATCGGGAAAACAAGTCTTGTAACTTCAATAAAATCATTTATAGAGGTTAACAACGTGAAGAGTGTTTAATTATGTCTCTGTGACGCAAATGCAAGACATTTTGATGTATGAAAAATACAAATATGCAAATGTGTACACTGATAGCACATACGTTGCTTAACTCATACGGAATGTTTGTTATTCTTTTTTTATTTTTTTGTGTGTGTCTTAAATACCCAAGTAGCAAATGTTTGGTGCAAAAACTGTTGAACAATATTAATTTCCCAAATTAACTTAAAACGTAACTGCTTACTATTAATACTATTTCATTGAGAAATTAAAGTGGTGCACAAACTAATTTTGTGTGTGTCTATATATATATATATATATATATATATATATAAACACACACACACACACAGGCAGGCACTAAATGAGAAAAACTGGCTTACGTCAGAATATTTATTTAATGTTCCATTACATAATTATTGGAACATTAAATATGCTAACATCAACATGTGTTATGTTGGGTATTATGTATTATAGTAACATATAAGCTCTTTCCTTTATGATAATATATAAAGACTATTCATTGCTTATTAACTCATAGAACTGATTCATTAATTTTAATGTATAGAACCAAATAAAAGAATTGCGCATTATCATTTTTGCAGTAATATACCTATTAACTTAAGCGACTTTTTTAGTATTGCACCGCATTTTAAATTATAATTGTAGTTTTTGCTGTGTTATTGCGAATATATTAACGACATTGGGTTGGTTATGTGAGAATTATTTATGGTTAAAGAAGTTACCGTTAAATATCAGCAACAAATTCATATCCATGTAGGTACTTTATTTGACACTGTATGATGTCAGAATTATGTGACAACTTGCATACACACGTTTTACATTTGCCTTTTGGAAAGAGAAAATTTCTAAACAAATTCTTAATAGTTCTTCCTGTGATTTATCAAACATACCACGCCAAACTGCTTTCATGTGGTCAATAAAGTTTGAAACGGATTCTAATTTTCCATAGGCGAGCTGGCAGTCGAATGATTAGCGTTCTTGCCTTCGGTTCAACAGTTCGTGGGTTCAAATCTCACTTTATGTATGGGTGTTTGTAGTGGCTTAGAATCCACTTTAAGCCGTAGGTCCCGATCTAATTAGTCCTAGTGTGTAAAAAATGACCTTTAAGCATCAAAAAAAAAACTTTGGATGTTATAATCATTAAACATGTCTTTTTTTTACATATTTATACAATATTTATAATCATTTTTAGGTTAATTACAAGGTATTTTGAATTTCAACAATTTAAGACCCACTATATTTTTCTTGAATAAGTCCAGTAATTATATGTAGTAAAATTTGTAAAGTCACTAAAAATACCTTAATTGGAATGTTTGTTCATTTTTAACATTTTATTAATGAAAAGTTCACAATAAAAGTTGCTTATGTTAGAAGTAAAATCTTTTGTGTTTTTAATTTGTCACAATGGGCAAATCTTAATGAAAAGGTATGTATTTCAACTGGCGTTAATAGTGCCAAAAATATATTGAAAATTCCCATTAAAACTTAAAAATTAAACCTATTTTAAATAATAATTTGTTTCTGCTTTTGCATTTACTTTCCTGTTTTAAAAAAGTCACATTTCTCGCTTAAAAGTTACTTCTATAGCAGTCTTAATAAGAAATATTCTAAGTTTGGCTACATTGTAAATTCGTGACTGAATCGTTCTCAAGTTTTTCCTGAAAACTGTTGCTAATATCATGCTGCTGGGGACAATATTAATATAACTTTTAAATTAATATACTTTTCTGGCAGTGTAAAAAGTGAATATGTTCATAACATAAATGACATATGAAGAATAATATTATAACTATCGTTATAGAAAAAACAAAATCATTTGTATTCCAATATAAAACTTTTTTTTTGGGGGGGGGGATCATGTTATATTACTTAAACACCTGCCAAAATCGTCTGGCTTATATAATCTCTAACACACACACACACACACACATATATATATATATGTATTGTGTGTGTGCACGCGTCTGTGTTAGAGAGAGAAATTGATTGGTTATCTGTCTATTTGTTATAATAATGAGATAGATTTAAGTTATAACTTTCAAATTTTATTAACTAGACATCAATAATGGTTAATCAAAATATTCTCTAATGTCGGGGACATTCATATTTGGTAAAGTAAATGTTACATGAATTTACGTACTCACAACCAGGATTTACATGACAAATTTTATTTCCAAACTTATTTCTTCAGAAAACAAATTATTTCATTTATAACGACGAATTATCATTAATGTTTTTTTTAATTAGGAACGAAATAGTGTGACTAGTTTTCTAGGAAACTGATGACAAATTCGAGATTACTAAAAAGGAAAAATAACGAGATGTTACAATGCAGTTAGGAATAGGATGTGTGTGAGTAATTCTAGCAAAAAACTCGTAAAGCAAGTGTTGATAAAAAAAGAAAATGTTCATTTCCTCAACAAAATAAACAACGAAATCTCTTCCGCAAAAAAAAAATATAAATGAGCATATATATCAATAAATATTGAAAAAGGAATTATTTATCTTGATTACTTGATTATATTTAAATTTAAATTAATATTTTATTGTAGTATTTTTAAATACTTGGCCATGTTTTTATACTAATTTTATGTTGTGTGTGCACATTCTCTGTTTGAAAGTTTAACATTCTCTCATGTTTGAAAGGGACAATGCTGCTAGAAATAATATAAAGATAAAATCCCTTTGATGCTGCTTTACCGTTTTCAGAAATCTAAAAGACATTGATATCCACTAATGCACGACAACATAGTTTAGTTGAAATTTTTTTGCCATACTGAAAATGTTTGGCCATCCAGATCTCTAGACTATGGAGCCTACTTTAAAATATAGGGTAATCTTTCTTAAAGGGTCAGTGTTTGGAGCCCCGTGTAGCACGATTTAATAACCGAAATGGCAACAAACTTGGTATTTAGACAAATCAAAACATAAAAAAATGAGAATTCCGTAAAAAAATGTTAGTTCCAAAAATCGCCGCTAGGGCATTTTGGGGCGCTTTACAATGTATAAAAAGTGAGAAAAGAAAAATACTAGCACATACAATCGTACAGTTAAATTATTAATGTTTATTTACTACATTAATTTTCCCGGTGAGGAATTAGACCACATTCAATGTGAGCACCGTTCTCAGAAATAACATTGTGCATTCTGTGCACAACGTTCTCCACAGCCGTACGTAACATATCACGAGGAATATTCCGCACCGTCTTTGTTATGTTGTCCTTTAAAATAGTAAAATTTGATACACCAAAAACATAAATACGCATTCCGGTAACGTGAGAGGCATGGCCACTGGAGCTCGTTTACTTCAGCTGAGATTATTTGTCGGAGATGCCTACTACTTGCTTTTATAGCACCTATTACTGGCGGTATCATCGTACAATATTTGCATTTTTTTGATACCCGTGTTTTATGCTGATTCTTGTTATTGTAAACTACAGCAGCGCCATAAATGCCCTAGCGGTTATTTTTTGAACTAATATATTTTTTTACGGAATTTTTTTTTATGTTTTAATTAATCTATAAATACCAAGTTTGGTGTCATTTCGGCTATTAGATCGTGCTACAAGGTGCTTCAAGCACTGTCAGTTTAAAAAAAGATCACCCTGTACAGTAAAAAATTAAAAGTTGTATACTTTTGCAATAGTAATTTTCACAAAATTAACAATTTTTGTATTTGTTGCTTTGAAGATTCAATTGCATTAGAATGGAGATGTGATTTGCAATTTATCAGCCTTATAGCCTTTATATCTTGTCAAAATTTTAATTCCGATGTTTTCTTAACAGATAACTGACAATATTATCGTAGAAAACTACGGTATCTTTGTGATTCCTATAAGTGTTAACATCAATTAATGATGTCTAATTAATATCGCTTAGCAGGTTGAAACGTTCTGGCATTTAACTCAACAGATCACTTCTTCGATTTCTTCTCTTGTCAGGAATACATGGCTTCCATTGCGTAAGATAACGCCTAAGATCTTTTTCAAAGTTTGTTTGAATGTCTCTCGCATGTCTTCCGGAAGAATTTTCATAAGTGCTGATCCTTGTTCGTAAGCTGCAAGAGATGTCTTCTTGAAAATTTCCAAGCCTCTATTCGAATAACAGTGCATTCAGAAAGGCGAAACGAAAGCTCCATCTAACATTGTTCCATAGTGGCAAAATTCGAACCGAAGTATAACAACCAGAATACAATGATAATATGTAGTGGATCAGAATCCAATTTAAACTATACATTTCAATAGTCTACGTGTTGAAAGCGTGATCGTGAAACTATTAATCAGCCTAAAAACCTTAACAAACATCCATAATCCTCTAATTAATTAGACTACCACTTAATTCAAACAAAGGCCTAAGTAAAAAATGAATAAAGAAGGTAAGCGATTTACTTGACTTTTAAAATATGTTCAGTTCCAAAATTTAACGTTCTAAATATCCAATTCTTAAATACGCATTTGCTTTTGTTAGATAAGATTTCTAGTTTAAAACATACTGGCATTAGTTTTAATATTTTTTATAATAAGAGAGAGTTCAGACTCCCAAGGTGTTAGACTTAAGTATTTTATTTATGAATCTAGTTGGTAGCTGATTGGGTATATATATATATATATATATATATATATATATATATATATATATATATATATATAACAATCAGACCTTCTCTCTCTTTCTCAATTCGAATGTGCGCGCGATTTCCACACACAGCATTTATGTTTGTTGCTATCCAGCAGAATCCACTTTAAATTATACGTCTTGGACAAATTACCAATCTTGAGCAAAGCGTGATCTAGATGAGACAATACAAAACTTGACTAATTCATTTGTACTTTTTAAGAGTAAGTGCTTTACACTGCAGATTGTAATTAATCATATTAATTTTTTCCTCAGAATATGCTTAGTTATCATAAAATACATAGTAAATAATATCATTGATTATAATAGAAATATATCAAGTAAATTATTCTTAGTTGAATTTTTTATGTCAATAGTAAATTAATATTGAAAATATGCTGTTGTTTTTCAGTTCATTTTATTTGCATCTAATACTGATTAGTTGATAGTTGTTTTGTGTGTTTAATTATTCGAAGTCTCATTTTAAACTGTAGGCTCCTAGCCTAATTAGTCCTTGTATGTAAGAAAAAAATGTGCGTGTTAAACCAGTTAATTCATTTAAGGCAATTCATGGCTTTATCCCTAAAATCTATGAATTTGGTATACTGCAGTTTTAAATCAACATTCTAACAAACATTTAACGCTATTTTACCTATTTTACTGCTTAAATTACAAGAAAAATGATATTTTATGAAAAATTGATTCTTTTGACTGAAATTACATTTGAAATATTATAAATTGCTATCTTTACATTTTAAAGAAGACTCTTCTTCATTCCATTAATTTGCATCAAATTTTGAAACAAATCTGCTCCAGTTGAAACTAATGTAATCCAATTCTTTTGTTATCATTATAAACAGACAATGTTAGTGGTAGTGATGGACTAAAGTTGTACATATCAACACATGCATTCAACCATAGATCCGGTTTTATGAAGAGCTAAAAGGGGAAAAAAAAACTTCCCTAATGGGTATTGTATTCCCACTTTTACTTTTCTTACTGTTGATTACCTTAAGTAGGCGCGATCGTATTTCAAGTGTTGGATGCTTCTTGAAATCGATTAAAAAAAAAAAAAAAAATTGTTCCATAATGTGTTAGCTTCAGTCGCGCATAGAACTAGAGAAGGAAATTACCTTGGTTAAATGATTCATCATTGTGAAGCTGTATCATTTCCTTAAAATTTGCGCACCTGATTTTTCGTTCCAAGAAAATAAACTAATTTTAGATTTTGTGAACGGCGAATAAAACTATGGCTTTGGATATTATCAGTAAAATTATTCTAGCACTTGATTATTTAATGTGAATTGATAAATATGGAGTAACAGTTTGTACAGTAATTCTCTATTTTTCTCCAAAAGTTAAGATTACTCAGAGATCGATTAAAAGATACAAAGTCAATCAATAATATACGAAGAAGTGGAGTTCATGTTGCTGAAATAAAAATTGTCAATAGATAAAAAGGTGGCATTAGTTTAAAAGAACATAATATTGTATTCCGAAAACTTATTGAAATAATGTTTTCGAAATATTTTTTTTCTGCTGATGGATACTAAAATATTAAAATACAATATTAATATTGTTAGAATTTGTTACGATTTTTTGTAGGCTATTTCCAACTGCTTCATTACATTATTAATATTTAGTAATATCAGATTCATTGAATTGCTGAATATTTTTGATGTTGTAGTATTTAGATGGATTTTCCATATTTTTTCACTTTTTAATGGATAAAGTTATTTATGAGAATACCTTTTTTAATCATGTTCGTGTTTTTGCGCTTGTTATAGCAGAACACTAAAAGTAAGCTGCTACTGATCACTGGAGAAAACCAACATATACCCCTACTGTGCATTTTATGTCTGGAGCAAGGGTTTCGATCTTCAGACAGAGCACCTGTGATTCTGTACGCATCTCTTAATGCAGTAGTTTTAAAATATCTAAGATGTTTTTCATATCTGAAAGAAAAGAAATTTCTTTTACGAGCCTATATAAGTTTTTGTTATATTTAATGAGGAGAACATTTTACTGCTTTGAAGCCCATATGAGATCAACACAATAAAACAATGCCTTCAAAAATTAATGGGGGTGGGGGATGCTCGCTCGGAGACTTTATGGTAATCGAATTGAAGAAACGGCATATTTTAAGCGGTCTTCAATTATGAATATTTATGAGAAGATTAATATAGACCAATAGCAAAGCATTTTCTCAGTGAAAATGGACCTTTTCTCAATGTATATAGTGTATATAGATTCTATTTTCTATCTTTAGCATTATATTATAACCCAGAAAAGTTCTTATATTATTTCCTAAACAACTATCAATTTAACATAGGAAATTTTTGCTATTACAAATTACGCCTTCATCAAAATGCTCAACGCTGATTGGATAACATAAGTTTTCTAAGACTTTCAGGCAAAGATTTTGCGAACCGATGCGAGAAAATCCAAGCATTCCTATATGGAACTACAGCAGATAAATGAGTAAAGGCCTACTACGCGCGAGCTGAGCACAACAGATCCAAGATACGGGAACCGGCATATCTTTTCTGATGGAAAACAAAACTATTTACAATATGTTCATAAACGTCAAATGGCGCTTTTTATATCTAAAATCAACGAGAGAATTTGGTTTTGGTTCACTGGAAGTTGATAACTAAAGGTTAGCGCTCTGGCATTTATCCTCACTAGTTTGCCAGGTTCTCTACTACTCGGGTTATGTTTTATGTAGCGACTTATAAACAACTTTGAACAGAATTTCTTTATCGAATTAGATATCGTTTGCAAAATCGTTGCATCATTTCACAAAATATATACCTATAGTAGATGTTTGTTTTTTTACAAAATCATTATGGACCGATAATATAGTTCAAAAGCAATTTAGTATGCTCTGTATAAGAAACACATGCATAATAAAATTCATACATAAAAACAAATCTTATTTCATTGTAGTATTTCATTTGTTTCAGTGATGAAAAATCTCCGGCAATGTCATCACTTTTGTTTGAAAACTACATTTTTGAAAGTACACTTTTCCATATTTTTCATCATGTTCTAAATCATTTAACCATCCGATACTTAAGTAAAAATAACATCCGACTTCCCATATTCACACGTTTCTTTGTCGAAGTGATTTTAACTCAAGTCGTCAGGTGAATGATTTTAGCTGTTTTCAGTTATGATAGTTTCTTTTATAAAGCATATGTGTGCCAAAACGAAGATTCACAAATATATTGCGTTAAGAATGTCTTTCATAAGGTAATTCCTATTCACGGTCATTCCTTCTCGATATTTGCACTTGACGTTGCAGATTATACCCTGGATGGGTTTTAACCGGATATTAAAGTGTGAAGAATTCCTCATAAGAATTCTGGGTTTTCAATATCCGGGAATGCAGTTATCCATGAATCAAAGAACTTACGATTTTCCATTAAAAACTTCAATACAAATTTGTCAACCATTGAAAAAGAAAAGCATAATAAAGAAATTTGTAGAAAAGTTTTTCAAAATTTTACTTTCTAAATGAGAGTTGTGTTTGTTGGTTAGGGACCAGCCACTAGTTCATAGACTCATAAGTGTTCGTGAAACGAGGATTTACTAGTAAAGACAATAAGGGTGGCGTAGTCTCGTTTCAGAGAGGAGATCATAAAGTTGTGTGACATTATGTTTCAGACGCCATCATGTGTAGCAGTAATGAACATCGCGCATTTATCGTAGAGACATGTTTTTCTGGGTGCCTAATTTCAATGAGAAACAATTTGGAATGGCAAGGACGTTACGATTTGGTCCTAAGTAATTTCTCCGTGTAGGAATATTTAAAGTCACTTGCCTATACTGATAGCCCACAAACTTTGGAAGATCTGGAGAGAAAAAAAAGCATTCATAGAGAAATGGCGAACATACCTACCAATGTGCTGGAGAGAATGATGAGAACATCAGAATTCGGTTCACCCAGTGTATCGCCAATGGTGTGTGTTTTGCCCTATATGATATTTAAAACTATGTATAAACTAAAACTTTAAATATGTAATTTTTGTACGCAGCAATAAATAAAATACTTTTTTGTGTTATTTCAATACGAAATAAGGAAGTTGTCTTCTCACTCAAATTAGCCATCGTATGCAAAAAGTGATCATAGAGCCACAAACAAACTATCAATCCCCAAGTTCCAATGAAGATTCAAGGCAAAAGAATAATATAGAGGGGTGTTCTCTCTCTCTGTTGCCACATCTTGCTGAATATATTCGCACTGTCCTTCATTTTCTGCTATTTGGCCCAGAAGTAGGTTTAAAATCTTGCTAAATTTTAGCTAGTGGCTGTGTGAAACAACATAGTGGCATTTAATTCCTTAGTTCATGGGTTTGATTTGAAAGTCAGTGATTCAGAATGTGGGCAAAATGTAACAAACCAAGTCTATCACAAAATGCTCTATCACGATGATTTATCGAACAGTCATTTCAAGCGGAAAAAAAAAGTCTTGTAATCTCGCCATCGATGTAAAATTCAATTTTTTTTAAGAAGATATCCGTGACAGTCGGCTAAGCGTGCTCATGTGAAGATTCATCATTGTAACTAAAAACATTTTTCTAGGTTTTACATTACTTAAGAATGTGTAGCTTAAAGTTTAGAGTTTTTATCTTCTTCATGTCATAAGCAGTAAACTTAAACAATATATTTTTCCTGCTTTTCATCTCATTTGGATAAAAAAAAATTTATTTTACAACAGCATTTGCTTTTTCAGTTTTTTTTAAATATAAATGGATATCTTTGTTAAAACAATTTTTACTCTTTTATAAACAACTTTTTATATAATTACATTTTTCCTTTATAAAAAGTAATTTTTTTTTCTACATTTTTTGAGAAAAATTTAATTTTAAACTGAATTAGTTAAAAGTAAGTAGTAAAAAAGTTGTATTTAATTTAAATTGATGATTATTTTAATGCAAAAGTTTTAAACGCATCCAATAATCTACTTGTTATGGCTTTTCCACGCTTGAAAACCAGTAGTCAACGGTGTCTCCTTCAATTTAAGAGTTCGTAAGTTCACACTTTTGCTAATATGTGCGAGTGTAGTGTTTTGGAAACCATTAAATTGCAGTTTTTAGTCAAGGTAAACTTTCATGCATTACGTGACTGTTGAGCAACTGACCAAACTACAAAGTAAGCTTAATTTACGATAGATTAAATGCATTATTGTTAGTTAAATAAATATTTGCGCTCTGTACCACAAGGGAGGAAAATAACATTTAGAAGAACCGAAGTAGCCCAGCGTTGAAAAGCCAGAATATTTCTTTGCATGACGTTCAGTTGAAAGTAAGCGCAACATCGCGGAATCATGATAGTCATGAAGCAACCATCTCTTATATAAATTCTTCGAGGCGCTTAGCCTTTATTAATGTTTAAATTATATTCCCGGTGAGAACATGAGCATTTTCTTTTTTTATCATCTTTGCTAACAGAGCGATAGTAAGTAGAGAAAGGCATTATTTTCGTGTCTCTATAAATGTATCATATCGTATAATCCAGTGCAGAAAATCGTGTTTTAAAAATTAAAAAAAGAATTCAACTATCTTTCGTTATAAGTTAAAAACTTTTGAGTTGGACTTCAATTTTGAGCCTACCTCGGTCATTGTACATGTAATGGTTTGAAACACATTTTCAATTATATATAGGTTTTGCTCAAATTAGCCTTGCATGCAAAAAATGACCGTAGAACAAAAAACCCGTGGCTTAATAGTAGGACAGCGCACTTCGGAGCGCTGTTCTACCATTCCTGTCCTCAAATTCGAACTCAGCCACTATTGAACAACGTAAGAGAGTTGTTGCCTTCTTTCTGCATGCATACCTGTCGAGGTTACTATTTTTCCATATTTATTATGTTACAACAGCCTATAGCAATCAGACTGTCCACTGCGATGTTTCAAACGAGCTCACAGTGACTTAGTGGTAGGACACTGCTTTTCAGAGCATCAGGTCCAGGATATGATCCTAGCAACGGTTGAATAATGGAAGAAAAATGTTGCGCTTATGTCTTCTGCATGCACATCTGTCGGAGTGGTTGCTTGCAATTTTCCTACCTTTTTGTGGCAATGTACGAGGTAGATAATAAAATGCATCAACAATAGTCGTGGACTGTCTACTACGTAGTGCCAATAAAAACCATGAAGTTACACGTTTCTAATAATTTGGAGTTCAATTTTAAACTAGTTTCCTGACCAATTAAGTCTCGAATGTGAAAGTGAGTTTAGACAGAAAAACAAAACCAATCATCCTTATTTTCTAATTTTTTTCGAAAGTTTGTGACTTGAATCTGTCCTTATTGAGGGGAAAAAAAAAAATCCTAGTTTTTGTAGCCTGCTATCGCAAAGAATATAATTAACAATTGTGATACTTTATTTCTCTTAATGGGAAGACTTGAAAAATTTTGTGGACTTACTTCCTCCATAAATTACCACGTTACATGCTATTAGTGTTTTATTCCGATGATCACCGTAATTTAGTACTCCTCATTCGCGAAATTCTTAATTTTAGAGGAAATAGTTTTTATTTTTATTAATTCGTGTGTGACTTGAATAAAAATATTAAAGAGTAGTATAAGTTGTTTTTTTTTTGTGTTTAATAATTTCAGGTGACATAAGTAATGTTGGAAAAAATATAAAATTTTACCTTGCAATTTATAATATTTTAATTCTAAAAAAATATTTTTTTCCCAATATAAATACATAAATGTGATACGTCGTACTAGTAGTTTAAAATTACGGTTATAATTAGACTTTCCTATAAAAACGTTCATACGGAAAGTAGATGCACACTACCCATTTCTCACTATGAAATAGATAAGATCGAATTTGAGATCTTTTTTCCCCATTTCTATTTTTTTTACAATAAAAATTTTTTCAATTAAAAATCACGTTTGATACGATTTGATATTTCATATTAGGAACATCCTAACATTAAAACTGTTTTACGACTTTTGTTTAGTGAAGGATGTTTTACATCCTTCACTTAATATCTCAAAAGAGAATCATTATGGTTAACTTTCTAATAGTGGAACGTATATTCATATAGTAACGGAACAAAATCCGAAAAACTCCAAATGTGTACTGTTGCAGGAATGCCTATTTAACATTGACTGATTTCTGTTCACGTGGAGGTCTTGGCACATGTAGACGAGCTCGCAGTCGCATTCAACGCCCTTGCTTTCAGTTCAGAAGCTTGTGGGTTCGAATCCTAACATGAACATGGATATTTCCAATAGTTCGAATTCCACTTTAATCTGTAGATCTAATTAGTTCTTGTGTGCAAAAAAAAAAAATGACCGTTGTGTGAAAAGCAATTTATGCCACATCAAACTTAACATGTTAATTTGAAGTTTTTAATCGTCTTGACATGTAGATCATTGAATGGACAGTCAACTGAATGATCAGTTCTTAATTTTAACTGTCCACTCGTTCGACTCCCACATTGGATGGAGGTATTTTTAATGATTATGAATTTATTTAAATCATAGATACTGATCAATTATGTTTTTATATATTAGGAGAGACAAATTGAGTTATGCTGCAGGACATGTTTTAATAAAATTGCATTTAAATTTTTCCTTATTTGACCAGATTAATGTGTCAAATAATATTTGATACCGTCTCAAAATAGCAGAAAACAATCAAACTCACAAATAAAAACATAATGTCGCTAAATTTATAACCAGGATGCATTCTGACTTCCGAAAAGGCCGGATGTAGGACACCATTATGGAGAAGCGTGGTCAAAAAAAAAAAAAATGTTTCGAGTGGATGCAGGATATAGAATGATGCTCGTCTATATTTCATGTTTGTTTCGCTCAAATCTCGAAAATAGGTAAACAAAGAAGTTTCAAGTGGGAAATGTCCCTCCCCCGGCAATTGCTTCCTGGTAAGTTCCTTGCAGCGAATTCGTCTGAGTCAGCCGCCTCCATTTGAGATAATGTTTGTTTGAGACGAGCGAAATGGGGTCTTTTCGCCTCCTCAAACAGTACGCTTTGAGCGGTGACTCACGCACAATAATCTCTTGAGTTGGATTGCTCAGGAAAAGCGTGTCGGAAGGGGTGATTTTCTTGATTTCTTTATTCATTCTTCTTCCATAAAAATGTTTTGAGAATAAAAACTATAGGTTTACATTTCAAAAGTTTATTCATACAGTGTAGAAAGCAGAAATGCAATCATCTCTACAAGATATACAAGATCCGGTCTAATTGTCCTTGTGTACAAAAAATTACCATTGAGTAGTAAATAAGCTAAATTGTCTATTTAAGTCACTAGGATTGCTTTATGTCCTTCCACTCCAAAGAGCCTGTTATGGCTACTAAGCTATGCTAAACATTACTTGCGAGCATCGTTAACAGTTCCGTAATGATCAAATTAAGTTCTCTTATTTTCAGTGGTTTTACATCTTAACTACGTTGAATCTTTCCTTAGTAACACTTTTAGGAACCGACCTGGTAGTTGAAAGGTCGGCACTATTCTCTGTCTATCGAAATTCACTTTGTTGATTCGATATCCACACTTTACAGTATGGGTTCCAGTCTGAATCATGCTGAAAACCGTTGGGCGATAGACCAAAGAAGATTCTAAGTAAATGAATTAAAGATCGAATAATTTTTGGGCATGGAAGTTTTACGAAAAGCAACACTGGGAAAAGTTTTGAATAGGAAATGTGTGCAAATTATTTAAGTTAAATTACTAAAGAGAATTGACAGCTTATTAATTTCCTATGTCTATACTTACTTAATGAGAATTTATTCAAATTTCTATATTGAGTTATGACACTTTGTGCGTCAATATATGTTCACTTCTGTTTAACGGAGGCTAATTCGACTAATTTGCTGTTTAAAATGTATTCCAAACCACATGTTGTGGGCTCTCTTCTCATGCACGGATTCGAAATGATTCAGCATCAAAACCGAAGTCAGCATCTGATCATTAACAATTTAGCCAAGCAAATTTTGTAAAAAATGTTATCAATATTCTTTTTTTTCTTTCTTAAAAATGTATATATATATTTGCCTTTTTTATCGAAAATAATCAAAATTATATATAAAAAATTTTATTTCTCGCTGTGTTGAATGATTTTAGTCTTTAGAAATAGCAAGTAAGAAACATTGCAGAAACCTTGTTTCTAAAAAATGGTTAATGGTACTAGTGTAATATATACTAAGCTACATTTTGTATACCATCAATAATCTAACACATCATATTTTTAAATTATTCAAAATTTAATATGTATGTTATTATATATATCTTTGATCGAAGCATGTTTTGTTATTATTTAAATAGATAGTTATATAAATTTAGATTACGTGGTTTAAAAATTTTACCATTATTTTAATTCCCTTTTATGCCTGATGGGGTACCTTTGGATCAACTTCAAAGATTTGAAATAATTTAGTTATTGTTTCTTTGTGAGCAATAATTTGAAAAACTGTCCCCTAATTTTGTCTCGTGTGTTCTGACATGTTATTGACCATGTGTTCCCTCCAGGAAAAACATTTCATTGATAGTGAGTGTCGAATTCATGTACCTTAATATGGAAGAATACTGTAAAAATTGGAGACACATGACTTGATAAATGCGCGCGCAGAAAATGGAAACGTTATACCTATCTCTTGTTCAACAGCAAATTCATTGTCCTTTAAGAAGAGTCTTCTTCTTCGTACTAATCCCTCTGATCTGCATCAGATCTGTGAGGTCGTCTACTTTTAATCTGAAGATATTAGCGAACTACTCATAGCCAAGGGAAAAAATGAGCAGCTGCGTTTGGTGCAAAGTACCTGGAGCACCATAGGGTTGAAGTTTGACTTTGCTCCTACGCCTGTAGTCTGCAGATCGGTTCCTAATGTGGAGAACTGACGCTGGGATTTGGATCGGAGTTTTCATTCTCCTAGGTATCTTTTTTGGTCTGGCTCCTACCGAACGCAGACCTGTTCGGCAAGGAAGACCCTGCCAATAGTTAAGCTACCGCCGGTATAGCTCTCTGGGTTGCTGAGCTTGTAACCACAACCACTACGACAAGGTGAAGATACCATCGGGCGTATACGAAGGAGTAAGTGAATAATCTGCACTCTTCGGTTCAACAGTTCGTGGGTTCGATTCTCATTTCAGGCTTGAATGTTTGTAAGGGTACAGAATCCACTTTAAAATGTAGATTCTGCTCTGACTATTCTTTGAATGCAAAAAATTATGGTCAAATGATAAATAAAAACTAAGCAGACGAGTGGAGTCTCATGAGGCTGTGATTGGTATACCCAACAACTTGCTTACATTTCTATGCATAGGAAATTTCAGTGCTAGTTTGAGCCCAGTAATAGACAGTTTGCAAACTAAGGCTCTTGTGAGGCATTTTTAATATTCATCGCATAATTGATTTCTAAGGGGATTTTCCAGAGTGGGCTATATTATTCGTGTGTTCAGGAAAAGAAAATTTTTTGGAACTTGTGACCTGAATGGTAGAACTAAGTTTAACATCGATTTTATCGATTTTCACAGTCAAAATGGCAGCGCTAATATCACATTTCACTTGCAGGAAGCTTGACTTACGTTTGAAACGAAGATTTCTAAATTTAACATTGTATTATTCAGGCGCCAGTTTAATAAATACGCATTGAAAATAAATGAATACCTGGATTTTTAAGCTAGAATGGGTTCATTACATCAAATGTTAGATCTCAGGATTATTCAGACCAAATTAGTGGTTGAATGATAAGTGACCTATTCAAAACATCATGCTAAGAGATAATATGTATATTAAATATTTGCAGTGTACGAATGAAGGCTCTTTATCTGTTGGTGTAATAAAGAGAAAAAATTTGCAACCGAATATATCGACCTGAACAATTGGCTGTTAAAAAATGCGGTGCATTTAACATAGCTAATCTATTAGTACTGTCTTGGTGAACCATCAATGCCACTAGAAAGATCTTGAAGTGCTTTGTTGCTGATTGGCTTTTATTTCAACAGTTTTGGTTATCTCCACTGAGGATGTATTAAAAGTTATTAATGATTCAGAAGTATATATTAAATACATCCTTGTGATTTCAGCCGAGCGCCAATGGTGTGCTCTCTGGCCCTTTGGTTCAAAAGTTCAAGGGTTGTGAGTCCCATCTTGGGTGTGGATGACCATAGAAGTTCGGAATCCATCATAAGTTGTAGGTCCAGGTACATTAAACCTTCATGCCTGTTGAGCAACAAACCAAACTCCTGTCATGTGATAATCCCTGAAATCTTTTACTGTTGAGTGACAAATAAGCAATGATAAACTTTAATGCTGTGCAATTTGTAATCATTTTTCTCTTCAGAAAAGTTTTCTTCTCAAAGAATTACAAACAAACATGATTCTAAATTTTTCTGTAAAAAGTATAAATTCCTTTCACATTTATCATCGAAAATATAAAAATCGAAGAATCAGGAAGTAGTTCAGTTTTTGAAAGAACTCTGGTTCTCCTGTGTTTTTTTATTCTTTCCTTTCTTAATATGGTCCGTGAAGTAATTTGTTTCGGGAAGAGGTTAGCTTTTGTACGAAACTACGGACGCGTGTTCAGATGAATGGATAGTCTTCTCTTTCACATCATGACTTTTATTTTCTTGATCTGAGAACAGTTACGCTTTCTTGAACAAAACTAGTCCTCCAAAGTTTTAAAATTGTCTTGCCGCATCCTTCCTGTACGCTCGGTTGGCGCTAGCTCCTCTGTCAAATCTCATCTGTTATCGCCGTTGGCAAAGGATTATCAAGTTGGCGAAAGTATTATAATTTATAGTCCAGATTACCATCAGGTTTGGGATAACGATGGAAGGTAAATGATGTGTGAATCGTATCGTATCGTACTTTTCCATCTGTACATAAAAATTTGCCTTCACAATAATATTCCCATATTTGATTTGCTTTAAACGATAAGGGAATTGTGTGGGAAGTTTGTACAGATAAAATGTAACCCCATTATATCGGCGCCAGATATAATACGATATTTAGATTGAAAATTTGTAAATTTCAAACATCTCAATAAATATTTAATCATTTTGGATAATAACGTATAGAAAATGAACTTGAATTTAGCTGAAATAATGTTTTAAGAATTTTCTGTAAATCGAATTTTTTTTTTCAATAAATGTTGTGCATAAATTGCAATAAAACCGAAATGTTTGACGTAAATAGCTGTTAAAATAATTATATTTCCATGCTGTAAATGAAAAGCCGCAAAAGCTGCTGAATGTTTAGTTTTCTAGCCCTTAACGCAACTGTTTGCGAATTCGATTAATACCTTTGGGTCGTGGATGTTTGTAGTGGCTCAGAATCTACTTTTAGCTATAGGTTATGATCAAATCAACTCCTGTGTACAAGGAGTCGAGCTGGTAGCCGAATGGTTAGTGCTCTTGCTTTCGGTTCAACAGTTCGTGGGTTCGAATCCCACCTTGGGTATGGATGTTTGTAGTGGTTTGAAATCCACTTTAAACCATAACTCCCGGTCTAATTAGCCCTTATGTGCAAAAAATGACCATTGAGCGACAAACAAACCAAACCTTTGTATAGAAAGTGCCTTTGAAATAATAAATATTATTCAAAACATGCAGAGAAAAAAAATGAATGTTATATTACTGATTTTGTAAATACAGAATAGTTTATAATATCTTATTACCGATTTATTGAGTGTAAGGGCCACATCACTGAAATCCTCATAAGAAATATTGTTTTATAGGATAAATTATTTTTTAATAATACTAATATTTCGTTACATTAATTATTATAAATAATTATTTCGAAATTTGTTATTGAAATTCAAATATTTCTTTAACAAATAAAATATGTATAATTCATTCAAAATGTTTTTATTATTGTGTTTAATCAAATTAAAATTTCTTCATTCCCCTGAAATGTGTCCAACACCACTAAGAAGTTTTTCCCTACCTTGAGAAATATCGACTTAGATGAAGAAATAAAGACATTGGACGATTCCTTTTAAACATTGTTATAGTGTCTTAATTGTGGTGACATGTCCAAAAGAATGAAGCATTGTTGCTCGTTTTATGATATGTACTTACAGATGTTTCCAAGTATGGCCATTTGGTTCATGACAGAAAAACATCAATTTTCTTAAAGTGGTCATAAATTTCTTGAATTGACACTCTGGAATTCTCGATTGAACAATTCTTTGGTTCCATTCCTACTTCTGCTTTAGATGTTTGGAATTCCCTTGTCTAACTAGCTCTCGTGCAAAAATTAATCGTTGAGGATAACCAAATCAAATCCAAACTGTTAATTCAACAGACTAGTTTGATCCTATAACCATGTCTGTCAGTGTGGTTCTTAACATTTCCTAATAAAAGCTGTAGTCCCCTAGTCCATTAGGGAGTTGTTCTCATTAACCGAAGGTATATTGAGTTCGAATCGCGGGTTAATTGAAGATCCGTAGTGATTGCTAAAAACAATTGGGCAACGTTAAATATGTCGTGGTCGCAATGTCTTCCAAGTGAAATACCTCAGTCGGTGGGAGGATAAATATTGGGAATCTTCTGTTTGGTACCGGTTATATATATATATATATATATATATATATATATATAAAATGAAAGACTCTACCCGGCTGCTCTTATCTAACTAAACTCAGGGCTAGATACAGGAAAGCATTCTGGTGTAACAAACATTCCCTAGTAGTCAACACTAGCTTTTGCATTTCTGATTGAAATTTTTAAATAAGCGGAAATATTTTTTTTTCAATTAATAATTTTGAAGCAAAAATCATAGTATAAATGCCACAGTTTTTTTTTAGTATAGCGCAATGAATGGAGGATATAATTATTTCCGTTTTTACTGAATGAATTTACTTGGGATAACTAAAAAATTAAAAAAACCCATAAAAAATGAGATAATTTTTTTATCGACCATTAAAACCGAATCAAAAACAGTTTTACTTATGAATAAAAGTTAGAGTTATTAATAGAATAACTTAAGTTTAAAGAATCTGATGTGAATTATAAAATTGTTCACCAAAATCAATTATTTTACTTTAGGAATAAAATGTAAATTAGAACTCTATTTCCAGCTCCTTTTTAAGAAGTCCTTAGGCAAATGTTCACTGAGCATGTAAAATTAAAGTCATTAGAATTGCGGAGAGCCTTGATTCATAAATTAAAATTAAATGCATTAAAAGATTTACAGAAAGAACGAAAACCGTATTTTTTATTCTTTATCTAAGTTTACAATAGCTTGAATCAAGATTAAAAATAACTGTTTCCGTTCTTTTAATTATTTATATTGTAGAAGAACCTATCGAAATCATGCGTTACTCGATAAAGAAAGCATGGTTACATATTCATCGTCGCGCTTTATTGACTTGAATATCCATCTCCAGATTTGTTTTCCCAACTCACTTTGTTGGAATATTGCCATTCGTAAGTTATCTTCAGACTATGACGTCACAGGGAATATTCAGGTAAGAAAGTTAATCACTAGTCAACTAATTTCTAATTTCCTGTTGCAAGGTTGCGTAAAAGCTGCGTCTTAGCCTGTGTGTACGAACTTTATTTGAATGCAGTTTTTGATTGCGAGTGGCAAGCTTTTGTTTGAGATAATTTGCCGCATTCAATCGCTCATGGCAAAAGAAAAATGAAATATGCGCGAAGTGTCTTGTGTAACAAACAGAAAACCGGCGAAGCGTTTATATAAAGTATAATCAGATTACCCAATAATCAAAGATAACAGAAGCAAACTGAATTTGCAATGTTTGAAATTTCTGGAAATTTTTGAAAAATTTAATTTAAAGGGGGAATACAATCAGAAAATGTTTTCGAATGCAGATTATTTTCAGCGCCTTTCAAATCCTTTACATAAGTTATAAGAATAAAAAAAAAAATTTTTTTTAATTTACTTAATGTTTCAACTTTAAAAAAAAAAGTAGTATTCAAATATGTGTTTCACTTTGTAAGAAAAGTGGCATTCATTTACCCAAATAAAAAAAATAAAAATATGCAAATGTAATTTAAAAAATTCTGCATAAGTTTACGAAAAACGTTTGGTCTACTGATGACTTTTGCAAATGAAGGCCAATCGTATAGGAATTTACTGTTTAGAATGCATTTCAAACCACCGCAAATTTCCATACTGGTGAGAATCGAACTCTCGAACTGTTGAATTAGAACGAAAGAGGGCTAACAATTCAATTGCCATTTCAGGTTGCTAAAAAGTTAGAAAGAAAGAATTAAAAATAAAATCTAATTTTTTTAACGTTAATTATCTAAATGTAAAAAATATCGCCTAAAATGGCCGTTTATTGGTTTAATTTTATTTTCGAAAGCAACCGACTGTTGTGTAATAATTTCGAAAATATTAAAGCATTCTGGTTACTTTCTCGTTCCTAATTAAATATGCGAGAAATATTATGTCAGGAAAAAACAGTTCGGTCCCTTTTGATGAAAGCATAATTCTTGTCACTTGATGATGTTTCTAGTTCGAAATCGCAACCTAATCATAGATCCTTAGTTTTCATGATCCCTTCTCATTACAAAAATTCGCTGCATTGGTTTGGTTGATGAAGTGAGGATTTCCTCAATTATCAAATTTATCAATTGATCTTAATACAAATATACATAATACAGAGTCTTAGACATTGCCCACAACCAATTGAGTGGTTCATGCCATATATAGCCTGCTAAAGCGTTACTATCAGACTTGCTCTTGTCACTTGTTACAAGTGGTAACATTTACATTTGATACGCTAATGATGAGATGTAAGATATTTTACAATTCATATGAACTTGGTTTCATCTTTTTATTTACTTATATATTTTGATACGAAAATTTACATTTACGTGAATTTGAAATTCTTCAAATCAGTTTCAATGCTCTTTGAGAAACATTGTTAATTCCAGCAGATAGAAAACTGATGTTTCTATGTTAGCATCTTAAGATTATAAAATTTACCTTCTTCCAATGTTAAAATGGATTATGTGAGAATTTTTACAAGTTCTGTGAATATACATTTTTGTAAATATTGTACACGTGCCGTTTTATAGACTTTTTTTAATTTTCGTATTTTGTTTTGTGACTTATTGAATCATTTTTATTTCCTAAATCTGCTCTATCAACACGTTCCGATTTAATAGAACAGAAGTTATTTCTTTTTTGAGATTAATATATTAAGATTTTAAAATCAAAACATGTTTAGTTTTTATGACTATGTGCATTGAGTATTCAAGCTCTTACATAAAGTTGATGAGTAATTGTTTATACGTTTTAACCTTCTATATATTTCAAAATTTTCATGAATTATATTTTCCTGGCGCAGCTTGTCCTTACTTAGACCTTGCGCCATAAAAACCAACAAACCGAATTATATTTCCTCTTTCTTTTGTGATACTACAGATCTTCCATTCCAGTTTAGATTTGCGTGCATATATCCAAAGCTGTAATGCGATAAATAAATTAATTATGGGTTTTAATTCATCTAGAAGAATTACTTCCTGTGAAATATGCTCTCATTTTGAATTGTCTCTAATACCAAAGAAATGTCATTTATAAAATTTCCTATTTTCATAAACGGATTAAGGTCATCACAGTAAACAAATGCTGCAAAATAAATATTGAAATTATTGTACTTGGTTGCCATGAATTTTGTTTCGCGAACAGAATCTCTTAACGTCAAGAAGCTTTTTGCACATTTGATCACTCATTGCTTATTTGCCTTTTATAGTGATACCATAAAGAATGAAATGCAGAAAACTTTCAAACACACACCAAATATGCAGAAAGCTTACCTACTTTATCCTTTTTTAATAGAGGCTGAAACTGATCTTGGAATTTTCTACTCCGATAAAAACCACTGATGACCTAGCGTTAGGCCATATGGAGCTCTTAATTTAATATTTAGACTTGTGATGAAAAATTCAGTAATTTTGATTTAAAACTGGTCTCAAAGCGGAATTATATATCACTGGATACTAGTTTTTAGATTTTTGGCCATTCTTTTGCAAACTCTTCGAACTTAATATAAAAGTAAACAATGTTACACGTTACCAAGACAAGCGCTATTTTTAAAGTTTTAAATTGTAGCGCTAATTGTTTTTTGTTATATTTATCGCACTTTCTGATCCAATATTATTTTCAAAGTGATAATTTGGAACATTAAGCAAAACATAATAACACCCACTTTGTTAATGCTTGATTTATTTATTAGACTGCTAAAACTCTTGTTTATATTTTTCCTCTAATAGTTTTATTCATCAGCTGGAATGAAGGATGTATTTTGGATGGTTTCAAATTTAAACTGTACACATGAATCTAATTACAGATAAACTAAATTTCGCATGACATATCGAATGAAATTTCAATAATAAACAATGCATTATCTGTCAAAAACTAATACTTAAACTTATTTTCGTGAGCTGTTTATATAAATATTTACTTTTAAATTTTTAGTAATTTAAAATCGATGTTAATTTTAATCTCGATTTCGACCAGCTTTTTGATACGATCAATTGTTATTGAAATTTATTTATTAGAATTGCTGCGCAAAATCAAACCAAGCAATGGGACTGAAGTCATATCCTTGGCAAGCGTTAAGTCATGCAGAAAATTACTTATGCTTGGTCAAGTTCATTAGTCCACTAACGACAGGTTTGACGGAGACGCACTCAAGTATTGCTTTACCGAAAATAGTGTTGCTCTTTTCTCTCGCTTCCATCTCCCCGCTATAAAACACGCGGTCATGTGTGAAGTCGGCCAAGACGGATTTCGCATCTCTTTCCAAAATAATTTTTTGAAACATTTTGCTTAAGGAAGTGCTGCTGTCTAGAAGTAGTCACGGCTCTCCATTACTAATTTTATTCATTTTTTGGTATCTTTTTAATTTGCTTGTGCTCTGCTTGGTTTCAAATTGTTGACACCACGTAGTGGACTAACGCTCGGCCTAAGGATGCTGTACGAGTATTGATGTGTTCAAGGAATGTAAATCTAGAAAACTCTCAAGCACTCACCCTGATGGATGTGCATGGATCCATCTCCTTTTATCAATAGTTGCTGAAAAGGGATTTCCTACAACTAACCCACGGTGTCCGTAGTTTCAAGCTTGAAGAATTGTATAAGTTAAGGCACTTGTCAGGGCAAAAAAATAAATTTTGATCTTATATTTTCATTACTTAATTCGGTAAAACATAAATTTATGTTATACTGTGCGGAAATATCTTCTAGTTAATGGCTAAATGGCTAATTTTGTAATTTATACTTCTGCATTTCGTGAGTTTGATTCCTATCTTAGGGAACTGATAAGTGAAAGATTAATGATCTTCTCTTCTCTTCATCAGTTTATGAATTGGAGTCTCATTAGGTTTGATATTTGTAATGGTACAGAATCCATTTTAAATTGTAAATCTTGATCAAGTAAGTAATTGTGTGCAATAAGTGACTATAAACCGAACAAACAAACCAATGTTCACATTGATCATAGGTTGTATAAGTTGATTTAAAAAGTATTTTAAGACGAAAGTCATCGTCAAATTGAGATGCATATGCAAAGAGTGGGCGTTATGTAATAAATCAAACCACATACTTTCAACTTTTTGAAACACTAAACTTCAGCATTTTCAAAGCTATTTTCATAACATTAAATAAAAATAACATACTTTAGGTTTTATCTAGTATTACATTTTATATATTGTCTAAAATATGTTCACTGTGGACACAAATTTTATTAGTATTTTTAAAGGTAAGTATTTTCTTTCATTAAGATTCTCTGGCGTACGTTTAAACGTTGATGTAAATATACTGCTAATACAAAATTATATGCATAACATAGATTGCACAAAAAGTATTGCGAAAACTATTCCATTCTAAATTAATATTTACTTATTAGGAATTCTTATGATACACCTGTCTTTGAATGCATTAACCTGTTTATTATTTTTCTACAACCCTTGACTTGATTTTCAATAACTATGACCATGGGGAAAATAAATGGATAAGCAGTTCTCCACCTTTAACGTCATAATTTTCTTCAGAAAACACTCATCGTCTTGGATTCTATTTCTACCTCTTGCTGGTCAACGATGAAATCATTTTAGATGCCAAACTAGTCATATATCCATTGTTGTACAGATCGCACACAATTTTTTCTTTTTCATTGGTCCGATGTGTCTCATGGCTGCAGAACCTGACCGCTTTTATTGTTGTAAAATGTCCTTTCTTGTGTTTAATATATCACTTCCTTCCTCAAAACACATTTGTGGAGCACGACTTGGCACTGGGTAGCGTTTTTCCTGGACTTCAGAAAAATGAGAGATGCTATCTTTCGCCGTTGACTTTCCATTTGTTCTCTTTCTGCTCTAAGACTCGTTTTAGACCTCGCGTCTACCGTTGTCTCTTGGAAATTCGAGCTAGGTGAAAATAAGAACGAGCAGTTTATAAGACTTTTATTTTGCGATCTTGACAAAATGACTTGTATTGCGTATGGGTAAGTATTTTTTAAACGCTCTTCAACATTATAATTATTATAAAGTATTAAGAATATATTTGATCACTGATAAGAAAGATTATAGTATTTAGAATTTCCACCGATGTAAACACAATAAAAATTTAATGGTAAATCTCAAATTTACGGTAAATTTTTTTCATTGAATTATCAAACGTAGTTATCTAGTAATCAAAATAGTAAGTTCCTAGTTTCCGTTTTATCGAGACTTCAACGAATTTGTAATTAAAAACAATTCATAGAAGTGTAACTGTATATGTAATTTGAAATAGATATATTTTAAAGTTATTTCACATTTTTCTCTCATATTTTTCAATACGATTTAAATTCGTGCATACTTTAATTATAACTTAAAATTTAATTTGAAATGTAAAAGTTAGTTTTAAATGAACTAAAATAAAAAATGATCGATAAAAGATGCTAAAAATAAGAGCTTGACAATTTTTGCTCATCTTTTACCAAATAAATTAAGGATTTTCAATGAAAGTTTCTTTTTTATTGATCGCATACTCGTGAATTTATTATAATCTAACCTTTTTAAAAAGAAAAATTCTCGGAAAGAACATTATGACACCTGGATCTTGTACTGATAAGGTGAATCTATCTGGTTTGCCTAATCTTCATGGCGACAGTTAAAATGACAGCATTGAAATTTTCTTCGAAATCGGATTAATTTGAATGGGAAGTATTTGATTTCATCATTTATAAATTGTTTACAAAATTTCTTATTTTATGAGTTTAGTATTCTTGTATTCATTCTTTTCATGTATTATATATATATATATATAATAATATTGGTCTAAAATTCGTTCTTTAGGTTAGATGATTTGAAAAACATTAGCAAATTTTCACTTATGATGCTTTAAAAAATCACCTTCCTATTTTTATAATTGGAACTGATATGTATTTCTGGTTTTTAAAAAAACCTCTAAAACATTGGATTAATACTTTTCCAAATATATCATTATGCATAAAGCGTTTATCTCAATTTCGTTGTTTCTTTCTTGACGAAATTTACATTATTTTGATGAAAGTGACAATTCACATTTTCTAAATTCATGTAAATACCTTCTACTATTGTTATCATTGATTCTAAAATTTTTAAATATTTTTAGCATTTGAAGTGTTTTATTTGTATTTCTCTTTGTTTTGAAATGGTAACTGAATGTTCACCTTTGTGTGTGTGGGGGGGTATATATTTCCAAGTTCGATTCTTAACTTGGGTACAGTATTTTGTAGTGGCTTTTTAAGTTGTTCTGGTGTTCAAAGAGCGACTGTAGACCAATGACTAACCATAGTTTTAAGCAAAGGAAACTAAACGCAAGTATATGGTGAATGAAACGTATTAGAAATAAACAAAAAATGCAAAAATTGCAACTCTTTTTTAGTAGACGTGTAGGTAATATTTGTGTTCAAAATAGCTCAATTTTCATTGAAAGTTGTTTAAAAATGTATATGACATTTGACTTAAAAATTTCTCTTTAAAAATATTTGTACACTAATTAGCGCTTGTCGTGTTCTGTTAATATATCATCTAATTATAGCTGTCTATATTTGAAAGTAGAAACTGTAATATATTCCATCAATTTTTTTTTAATTAATCATATTTAAGTGAGAAAAAGAATCATAATTTTTGGTCCTACATAATGTATTTTCGTTAACCTTGTAGGAAATATTCTTTTGCGTTAGATAAATAGATTTTCCCTCTTGAAATTTAAATCTATCGATTATAAATCACAATCCTACAAACTGATAAATTAACAGCAGAGCATCGGGCAGCAGTTGGTTGCATAAGTGAGCAGCGACGATCGCATGTTCTTATTGGAAAAAAAAAAAGGGATAATTTTTTTTTATTGTTGTTATTCATTGTGCGAAGGCCAATTACGCTCACTAATGAAGTCATCTGTGATGTCATCGTCATCCTGAGAGGGGTATTGTGTTTCCCATTCATTCCATGGAAAGGACAGGCCCTATCTCGATCCGTCGTCGCTTGCTCTTTCCGTTCGAAAGGAAGTGAAGAAGCAAATATGCGTGTGTGCGTGGATTGTTGATGCACTCCAGCTGCGGAGTCAACATGGTCAGCAGCGTTCGTGCAGATGTTTGATTTCTGCGATGCCTGGCCGGATGCGTGAGCAATTATGTCGTGAGTACCTCCACATATAAGTTATCGATTCATACTTAAGATTGCGCTGATTTTTAAAGTTGCATGAATGGTATGATGTGTGAAAAGATTAACGATGACAAGTTCTCTCAATAAATGGAATTCGATGGGAATGTAGAAGAAATGGGGCAGGGGTGAGTTTGTTTACATACAACTTAGATGCCATTATTATTAATTTGCAATTTAATACTTAATGTAAATGAATCTCTGCCTCTCTCTCGTAGTTTCACAAATTATGAAACATAATTTAGGACTTTAAACTTTAAAGTGAATACATATGTTTAGCAATAATTTTATTTTGAGATGATTATTAAAGGATGTATATAAATATAAAACTTGTGCTTGTGTTTTTTTTTAATAATAGTTAATAGTTTCTTATTGAATAATTCTTGACTATAGTTTTCATTTATTTGTATATTACTATATAAATTTAAAGTTGATCATTTATATATATATATATATAACTAATTTTATATTCATCAAAATTTTCCTACCGCTGCTAACATGCAGCCCGAAAATTTATTTTGTATCTCCTGCTCAATTTTTAAGAAATAATATTATTGATTTATGATTATTAATAAGATTTCTTGTGAGCATTGTTTATTTCTGGTGTTGTATATTTTTCGGTTTTTACTTACTTTGCCACCCATGTGTAATATAGTGTTAGTATATTATTTCTCTTAATTCACCCGATTGGATTTTCTGTTATAATGTCGGGTAGTTTAAGTTCAAGAGTTCGTGGGTCCGAATCCCACCTTAGCCCGGATGTTTCTAGAGATTCGAAATCCACTTTAAGAACTCTGTCTCATTAGCCCTTGTGTTACAAAAAGTGATCATCTGAGTGAGAGAGAAGCTGAATAAACCAAACCAAATTTTTTAATTCAAATCCACCGATCATGCATTTGTAAGTGCTTATTGGGAATGGTACTTTATACTGTAGATATAAGTCGGATTAGCTTTCGTTTGAAAAAAAAAAGTGTAGGATGGCTAACCATTCAGAATTGTAGTTCAATGCTCGAATCTTGTTTTCAGCTTAACTGTTCGATCGTGAATGCTTAATGTGGTTAACTGGACCTTGTGCGATTTAAAGTAGTTACTCTTGGATACAAGATCAAGTGATGATAACTTGATGAATCCAATCACAAACAGTACAGATAGCTTATTGGTAAGCCAAGACTAGTTCCATTCGTTTTGCTGCTATTGTCAATCATAAAAATACTTTTAGCAACAAAATATTTTGCAGTATTTGTTTTCATTGTATATTGTATGAAAAGTTTCAAGAATATGAACAATATTCATTTATAATTGATAAATAGTATTTCATTTATATTGATAAATATTTAAAAGTATATATACAAAAAAATGGCAAAATGCTATTAAACTAAAAAATTTTAATGCAAAATTAGTACTTTTGCAATGAGAAAAATAGTACGTATTGATTCAAACTCTATATTGCACCATAGTGAATACTGATTATGTACCTGGTTGGGTTTTTATATCAATATATTTATAGCAATATGAGATTCTTTTCACTTTACTTTAAAAATGGATTTGAAAATTAAAAGCTAGAAATTAATCTGGACACATAATTTTTTTTATTCATTTACTTAAATCTTTTTTCACTTAAAGATAATACGTCTAAGCAAAAAAAAGTTTTTCCTTTTCTTTTTTGACTCAGCTTGGTAAATAGCCTTAAGGTTCACATTTATCGAGGCGTTTTTAACGTTTACAGAAATTTTTTTCCCCATCTTATTGAGAAGTTGTATTTATGTATTGCATGGGAAGAAAACCAGGAAATTTTCTTGAACTCACCCCAGAGATATGCAAGGAGAGAGCAAAAACAGACATGTGACTCCTTAATTCAACAGTGGCTTGGATTGAACCAGGAGCTTTCAACTTAGAAAAGTATTGGTTGGAAAATCACACATGTCTTATAATTTTCGTATTCTGATATCCTTCATGGACCAACCTAACAATCTTGGGTCAGCTGTAAGGCATTTTAATAATTTTGTTCTCGTCATTCAATTGAACCCCTTTGACTATATAAAGATAATTATTCTTGTCTGATCTCTGAAGCCTGTTGAACATCTTTTTGATATGTCCTGCCGTGTTAAGTGTAAATGTTTTCCATCACAACATTTTACCACCTTGGAGCTGCTCTACTACAGAAATGGTAAACTATCATACACTGAAAAGCGTAGTTTTATAAGGAAGCATGCTTACAAATCCTATTTTTAATACATATTTTGAACTTCATTTTGTTAAATGACACCAATATAGTGTCATCTTGTATTTTAAGAAAAATTCAGTATATTTTATTTTGCATGTAATTATTTGTTTCATAAATACATATTTGCTACTCTCGTACCCCACTTCCTGTCAGTAAAAGCCACGCTTTTTAATTATTCCACCTTTTATCATTTTAGTAAAAAATACAACAGAATTAAATAGGTTGGATAAGATTAGAAATTGTACATGCTTTCAGAATTTGATTTATTTAAAAGTATTGGAAAAAATTTTTGTGGTTTAAAGTCATGCTATGCATTTCACCTGATTGTTTCAAGAGAAGAAAAGTCATCGGAATACGACAAATTTACGCCAAAAAAAAAACATTATAATGGAGGAATCCAACCAGAAATTTAAAATTTGGCCATGCGAGAGATGTTTGATGGTGAAAATGTGTATTAAACAGATTTATTTGTATTAAATTCAAATATATCATAATGCCTCACAATTCCGTAAATTGCGAAAATTGAAAAAATGCAACAATCACACTAAAATGCAACTAGTGTGGCGACGTTTGTTTCAATGATAATCAGACCTTTGAAATCATCACCAACTCAACCGCATTATGAGTTGCCGTTAAGGTAGACAGACTTATGTTATCCATTCCGGGTTCAAATCTGGTTATTTAAATCATCGGATGAATATTTTTACTGTGAACGATGTCCTCGTGGTGATTAGTCTTATCGTCCATAACTTGAAATAGACTTAAAACTCTAAGAAAAACTAGAAAAATTCAAGTTTGAGATTCCACGATTTTGTCACACTGTTTCATAAAAAGTATGCTTATTGATTATGCTAAACCAGTAATTATACAGGCAAATATGTTTTTAATCTGTTGGATGATAGAGTTCATTTTGATTGCTTCTAAAAAGAAGTTACAGTATTCTTAATGTTTAAGATTTCTCATATATTTAACAATCTAAATTTTTTATTAATCCATCATTTCTTAATTTTTTGCAGCTAATTTCAAATATTATGAGTAATTTTTTATTTTTTTATTTATTTATTTTTTTTTTTTTACTGATGAGTTAAAATCATTGAAAAAAAATTTCATTTTGTATGAACTTGTATGGAATTCAGGTGAGAGGTACGAAAAAGTTAATTATTATGAAACGGTATAACTTTAAACATTTTATAGTCTTAATTTTACTCTCGATAATTTTAATGAGATTTCTTAGGATAATACTAGACTCGCGTTCACCCCTCAGATACTCGAAATAACGAAACTATCAATAAGAAGGGGGAAATGTTATTGCATTAAATGTTATTGTCAGGGCATATATTAAAACTGTAATTTGTTCTTTTAATTGTTCTCAAGCTAGACATTGACTGTCTTCGAAGTTTTGAATATTTGTAACTGGGCAATTAAAAATTTTCAGTTAATTCCCTTTAGTATATTGAGATTAAATTTGTGACAAAAAATTTAAATGTAATAATTTTAAGTAATGAAGGTGTAAGTAATATGCATGTGTGTGTATGATATTTTAATGTATTACATGTATGTTTGCACTAAATTTGCATGTTTGTGTCAAGTGCCAAATTTTTAAATTCACATTCACACCTGCTTAAAATAGCTAAAATAAGAACACATTTTACCCCACATCTTCTGTGACCGGATGCCTGCCTGAATGTGAACTCCTGCAGGGAAGAACTATCAATCATTTCTAATCAGTCACCCGACCGGTGTTAGAGTTGAATATTTATAGCAGAGAGAAGCTGTTGTCCATCACATACATGTATTTTAGTTAGAAGAACCGTGTTGAAAGCTTAACTGATTTAGTGAAGAGACGAATTTTCCTTCCACGAAAATGAAGGATCTGTTAGTTTTATATTAAACGATTTTATATCGCATTAAACTTTTTTACAATTTATTATTTTTTTTAAAAAACTACTAATGAGGAGATTTAGTACTTAAGCGAAATACTTTTATCTCATTTAAATGAAACAATTTAAAAATTAATTTTCATAATGATAAATTCTAAAAGTATATTTAAAAGTCAGTTAAATATTTACGTAACTGACTTTTAAATATACTTTTAATGTGGCTTTTAACTGACTTTTAAATATAATTTAAATATACTTAAATACCCATTAATGTGGAATGTTATCCTTCTCGAATTATTGTGTTACATATACTCTTAAATCATCGAAAAACATTCTAAATCTTCACTAGTAGTTTTGCTTATTATCGGAACTGTCGTATAAGTGAGAGAATGTTTTTATATTGTTTATTTTCTCTTGATATAGGCATGAAGATATTCGTCGGTCTTTAGAAGTTCTCGACAATGTTTTGGCGGAGTTCGATGATTGTATCGATACTTGGGAATCGCCTATCTTACATCGCAAAGATTTTGATTCATCGCCAAATAATGCCAAGTAAGTTGTTTGAGATTTCTTATGGAACTAATGTATAATTATGTTTTTTCTCATAAAATTTATTTATTTTTATGATTAATTTGCCTCCAATCTTTAAGAAAAAATTCATATATGTATACTAAAAAATATTATACTAAAGATTTTATTAATAACTCTTTTAGACATGATATTCTATTAATCGATGAAAGCAATTTAGTATAGCCATATATACGAATTAAAAGTCATTAGTCTTTTTCAGAAAATAATGATGCCGAATTAAAAATCTTTCTTTAAAAAAATATTCCAAGTGAATAACACATTTGCCCTTTAATAACTTTAATTATTAAAATAAAATAATTTAAGATAGTTTTCTGTTTTGCGTAAGTAGAAATGCTTATACTTGCTTTAGTCTTACTTGTTTCCTAATTTCTTACAACTTGAATGTAGTTCCTTATATTATATCCAACAAAAATGATTTATTGTAACTATTTTTAAAATAGATTATATCTTGGGTTATTTTTAAGAACGTTTCTGTACAGTAATTTTAACTTCTATTAATAAAAACTTAATCACGATGATATGTTTTGTCCTAAATTTTCGAGTTACATAATATACTTGGAAAAATATTCAACTGGGGTGAAGAACGTTCATGTAAAATTATTAGATTTAAAGCAAGAATATATTTTAATTATTTTTCTGCCACATAATAATTAATGTTAGGAAATAATTTTATGATAAATATTCCAATTCAATTGTGTAAAGAGTTTGTAGAGTTAGCGATTTTGAATTGCCTACTATTAAGCTTATATTACTGTAAATTTAATGTTCTCCTTGAGTTTTATTTAATATTCAGTCTAATATTTCAAAGGGTCAATGAAGAGACAAAGTGGAACGGAAATTTCTCCTGCAATTCTATACAAAATCAAGATGATGTAATCTTTCGCAGTCAGCTGAAAGATGGCAGCCCTAGTCAAGATTCCGCAATTATCCAAGACCAGGTTATACTTCTTACGATTATAATTATTTTTAGAATATCCAAAAAAAAAAAAAAAAAATGCTTATTATGTAGGTCGTGTTAATTTATTTTAAAAATATGTGTCAATGAAATGCGCTAAAATAGTCTGAAAGGAAAGCGTAGGAATTGTAATGAAGGTATACAATTTATATTTTGTTAAAAATTCTCGTAAATATTAAATAATAAAGTATTGTTGCTTAGTTATATTTATTTAAAGGAATTACGTTATTGTTCGAAACTTTAATTTCAAAGTGATTTCTTATTCCTTTAAAGTATATTTTTATATTACTATAAATTAGTTTTGTTTTTCAATGAGATAATTTTTTTAAGATTCTTTTGGTTTTCTATTGTTGAAAGTTAGATATTTATCTTTTTATACTTTTTATTTTTACCTGTTTTTATGTTCCAAATTTTTATGTACTATATGTATATATTTTTTATTAATAATCTCTCTCTCTCTCATTCATTTGATATGTTGAATCATTCTAAAAACAAATATTAAAGTGTGATGCATTTAATGCTACATAAATGGCTGATGACAATGCACGGAAAATTTTAATTTTAATTTTTTTAATTAAAATGTTAGCTTTAATTTTAAAAAATTAACATTTTTTTAATTTGCAAAATACAGGCATAAAATAGTTTTATTTATTGTGAATTTTTGTGTTATTGTTTTTTCATAAAATAAAGTTGCTCAAAGTTTTATTTCCAAATACAAAGCAATAATTTTCACGGATATTAAAGGAAATATAAGTTTTAAGATTACCCCATTGATAATTGTAATACCTTTCTATTACATATATTTTATAGTAAAAAGTTAGGGCCTATCTTATTTAACGTTCATATGTTACATAATTAAAATTATTATAGTTAAAATTATTCTTATTATGGTTAGTAGCTTGAGCTTATATTCATATTAGGTGATTTTTAATTAATCTAAGTAATTCGTAGATTTTTTAATAAAATTGAAAAACTAACATACAGGAATTTCACATTTATTGATTTAATTATGATATTAGTTATACTTTTTAATTATTGTGTTTTAGGGTCCAATCAGTCCTCCTCCTGTACCAAAGAGAAATCCTACCACTAGATTGAGTGAAAAAATCGAAACGCATTTCACCTTTCCTTCGGATAACACTTCCTTAGACAGCTATGATTCCTTTCGCCTAGATTCTATTGAAGAAAACGGCTCCGTCTTATCACCTGCACACGTGCATCGACCGATAACGTCCTTATCACCTGAAAAGAATGACGAAAGTGGTGTATTCAACAGTCTGCCCGACCACTGTGTTGGTTGCGGCGTTAGTTTATCACCAAGTACCAAGATGGATACAGTTTCGAACAGCAGTGATGAAGCATCTCATTTCACTTTGCCAAAGAAGGTATCCGAAGACAATATCAGCGAGACTACTTCTTCTGTAAAAGAATCTTCCCCTTTTCAGAATCCAAGCTTCCGTCTCATCGAAGGATCGAACCATGCGGAATTCAACTCGGGATCTTCTCTTGGAGCTGCTTTTGAAAACATCGTTACCACGATGTCTGCTAAACTGGATTCGCCGAACTGCAACGAGCGCATCAGTCAGCTACATACTAAATTTAAAAGGGTCCTGGAACTGTTGAGGCAAAATAAAATTAATTTGGATTTGAAGCCACCTTCTTTTTTACCTCCACCGCCACCTGTTGGCCACAAAACTTCAAATGGATTCGATACTAGTTTGTCACAGGTTTCTCACCTGAAAGTTAACGTCGATGACGATATCGATAATATAAAGCAATCAGCGTACAATGAATCGCTAAGTATTAGCTTAAACGAACTTAATTCATTCGCTTCGACAACTGACTTTAACTCCTGTTCAGAAAATTTGAACACGTCCAATCTGTGTAACAAGTGTTCTAGTTCTCTTTCCTTTGGCCTCGATGGTACACCAGATCTTGTGGATGTCTTGGTGAGGCCGCAATTTATTTTATCTTACTCTTTAGAGGAGGACATGTCTCCTGGAGTGAAAGAAATTCGCCAAACTTCAACTCCCAAAAGCGATGCTTCTTCGCCAAATTTCCTAAAAACCAAAGAGTCTGGACTGTTGTCAACCTTCAGTAATTCTGTTACCAGTCTGGGATACGCATCTAGTCAAAGTGAGTTAGAATTGAACAGCCTACCGGAAGTGCCTAACAAAGTGCCAGTGACTTCTTTCAAGTCGGTGACACTTCCTAACGGTATGTCCTTTCACCATATTACTTCCAGGAGAATTTTAGAATTGCTTTTTAAAAGAGCAGTCTTTGTTACCATAAAAATTGTCAATTGATTTTCTGTTTTAAAATTCTAAAGATATTAACAGTATTCACAAATGAGTAAAACCTCTTAAAATCCATTCATCTGAAAAATATAGTGTTATTGAAGTTTAAAGGTTGTATTTATTTCATTACCATAGAATATAAAAATATCCACGAGGTCATTTGTTTTGTCAAATCTTCAAATGAAAGTATGAAATCAATCCATACTTAAAGTTTGTCTAGTTATGAAAACATTTTTTTTTAAAAAATTATTTGTGACAAAACATATATTGCTATTTTAAAATTTTAAATGTCTTTTATTTTAACTAAAAATTTATGGTTCTTTCTTATATTTGATGGTTATTTGGCATATATATAATGAAAATTATAATATCCGTTAGTTTTTTCAGACGTAATATTCTAAACCACGAAATAGTATTGCTTTATCTTCCTTCCTTTTCTTCAAAAAAGTGTTATATCTTGGTTAAGTTGTTGAAATTTAACCTTTAGCCTAGCACACTAGGCTAAATGTTAAATTTCATTCTCTTGATGTAGAAAGATTGTTTTATATGAACGTATTAAAATCTAAGGAATTCTGATGCATCCTAGATCAGACACTTTAAATTTTGAGATTTTTGGCGATATCTGATATATAACACTAATCAAAAATTTTGTTTATTGGTTTATCATTTTAGTACGACCATAAAAACATTACAGATATATTTTTCTGTTTTGATATAGGCTAGTGAAGACAAACAGTTGGATTTTTACGTAACATTTTTACGCTATTCTGCATTTAGAAGTTATTATTTGTAGCAAGAGTATTCGTGTACCGATATACTTTCCATACCTTGGTCACAGTTTGTCTCTACAAGCGAAGACTTGTCATTTGTTGACCTTACTGCTTTTAGTGAACATAATGGGTCTCTGGTTATGACGGGATTCGAATTCACGGTCTTCTCATGAGATCTGAACAACCAGGCACGATGGCTTTCCACAGATAGTTCCCTCACGTTCATGTGTCACATATAAATAGAAACCCCTACAACTCAAGCAGTCACCGTGGCGATTATACATTCAGAGAGGGAAATGTCGGCGTTGATCTCAGTCTTCTGCAGAGGCCAGATTTGAATCTGTAAATTGCACTCTGAAAAGCACTGTGTAATTTTAACTCGTAGAGGATAATAGCTTTGCAAATCAGAGCTGTGGTAAGGGATTTTTTGTGCGCATTTACATCATGTAATTGCATTGCAAAATCTTTTTCATTGACAGTAAGTTATAAGAGTAATCCAAAATTCTCCCAAGCATTCAGTCTTTTAGGAAACAGAATGAAGACTTGCAGGAAACAAAAATGCAATAATCATGGCTGAGGAAAATTTTTTTTATCTTACTTTTATTCTGAATCATGTAATGACTTACGTTCTAAGAATATTCTGAATCGTTCATTTCACGAAAATGTTCTGAAGCTATTAAGATTTTCTTTCTAGAAACATTGTTAAATTGAATTGTTCTTGAAAAGGTTGCATACTCGTGTCGTTGAGTCAAAAGACTAGTTTGAAACGTATCACCGACACACTCGATAGCTTCTAAGGAAACTTTTATGGACAGAAGTCTTCTACGTCGATAGCTTTTAATCCTTTTAAAATCGATGTGTAGCGACGTGAATGATAAATCTTTTTTTAGTTGTTGCCATAGGAACAAGACGAATGACAGTATTATACTTTAGTGATCTGATTCCATGGTTATAAGCGCGCAGTAAAGTAATTGATTTTAAAACTTCAAGTTTAAATATTTGGTTTGTTTAGTTCTGTATCTATTTTTGTAGATCGATGCTATTTAAAACATTTTTAGCCACTCTGTTTTGATAAATGGTCAAGTTGATGAAAAAAAAGATTGCTAGTGAGTGTTGTAGAGTTCATTCGCACTTTTTCACTTCTCAAAAACAAACGGACATATGAACTTACGGAAGTTTATTGATTAATTAACTGAGTCTTTATATTAACGTAATTTGCTGCAGCCTTATTTTTTATTGTAGGAATTTAACACCTGAATTCATTAGGGATAATACAAATTCACTTCAATAAATGTATTTCTTTAATTGAAAATACTTCGTTTGACTTCATAAATCAATCCTCTATTACTCCCAATAATCTATTAATTAAGGTGTATCACAGATAAAAATAGGTATAATAAGCCACGTAGCTTTATTAATAATAAAAATGTAGTAAATGTTCTCAATATGTCATTGTTTCATAATATATTATTAAGATTCTTAATTGTACATTAAATTTTTTACTTAAAGAAACTACGTGTTCTAAAAATACTATTCATTTTTTACTGTTGAGAATGTTTTACTCAATCATAAAAAATACTTTTATGCATTATAATTAAATATGATACTTGTATGTAATTAGGGAAAAAATCCATTTCTCTAGAAAATGCGACAAAATATATTACTATTGAGTTAATTACAACTATGATAACTTTCTAGACAACTAAAAGACAATGTCACTGATGTATTTATTTGAAAGATTATTAATACATTTAAATAAAGGTATTCGCGTAAAAAGTAAGCCCGGAAAACTCCCAAAACACCCCCGCGACCCATGTAGAAATAGAAACGCTAAATCCACTTTATCGTTGGTTTATGGTTAATATCAAACCCAGAATCATCTATTTCGAAAAGTGATCTTATAGCTGTACTAGGCTGAATCGTAGATCACGCACAATATTTAGCATTTTGATCTCAATTTTGGAACAACCAAAACACCTGGATTCAAAAACTGGATTCACCAATTTGAGTTTTTTAATAATCACGGTTTAATAGTTTATGAATTTATCAGACTAAAGGTATTAGTGAGGAAACTTTATATTAAACATTATTGATGTGTAGATTCTTTTTAATTACATTTATAATAAAAATGAAAAGAACTTTCTACAATGATTTTATGTATCTGATGTTTGCATATGATTTACAAAGTATTTGCAAAGTCGTATACGTATATTTAAAACGCTTTCTGACACTGTATTTTTATATTTAAAGGTATAAGAGCGTCAGTGCTCAACAATGTTTATATTTATTCTGAGGTTGATAAAATTCCCCCTTATCGTTTTCTTCATAGATTTCTTACAATGAGTACAATCTACTATCTAAGATACCCACATCCGCAGTGATATTTGAAAGGTTTAACATCTTTTGGCTCTATAATGCAGTTCAAAGTCTAAAAGATATCTAAGACCAAACTGAATGTTCTAAGAAAATAGAATTTTCTTATTTATGTCTTTCTTGAACGTACTGAAGAACCTTTAGAAACTAGCTCAATGTTTAAAGTGCTTTATCATTGTTATACCTTTTTAAATTGTTTTGAACGTGTATAATACTTAAGCTTCGCTTTGTTTTTCAAATCACTCTTTTCAGTTTTTTGAAATTAATTGTATAATAAGGTTGTGTGTGTACTTCAATATTTTTTCATGTTTTTTTGTGTACTAAAATTTTTTCTAGTATTTTTTTAATGTTTTTTATATTTTTTGTTTTTATCATAGCGCGCAAGTTTTTATTTTACTTATATAGTGTTATGCAATTTTTAATTTTTTTTATATTTACTTTTCCTTTATTTTTGCATTTATTACATATATATATTTTTTTAATTTGAAGTTTTCTTACTAACGTTTTTAATTTAAAAGTATTCAACAGATGCACAAAAAATAACTGGGGATTTAATATTAATCCTAATTTCTGAATCATTTAATTTTTTTTCATTTGTGATGTCCATTTTTACTTCACATTTAATAATAAATGAAGCAATATATTTTAAAATGACACCATATAATGGTTATGAGTGAAATTATATGTAATTAAAATGCTTATTACATTATTGAGCTAAAAATTGCTTATATAGGTTGATGCATCTTCAACTAATTATTATATGTTATACATATTTCAGGCACTTGTATGTAAATTCTGGAAATATACATATCTAATATAATCATGCACACGTGATGGTAAATTTTGAAACGTATATTTTGAAAATTCTTACATTCGCAATAGGCTGATAACTTCAAGAAAAAAGCGTAAATATACAGTCATGTTTGATAACAGTAGACAATTTATAAGGTCTACTATTGAAAATTCCTCTTTAAAGACATTTTACACAAAGGGGAACCATCGACACAAATTGCAAAAAATAAAATTAAGCATTCACTTTCTGCCAGTTTTTCTTGTAGAAATCTTAGTGAAGCACTAAGTCCCCTTTATTAAACAATAATCAAGGTCAAAGATAAAGTGACTTACTGAAGAGAATGCATCTTACTTCTAAGCGATGTTTAAAATTAGAAGAGAATTAATTATATGAGAGTTAAAAATAATTCTGAGACAGTTATTCTGTCTCAGAATAACTGTCTCAGATTATAAGTTATTCTGTCTCAGAATAACTTAATATCAAAAGAATTGCTTGAGAAACTGCTCTACAATTTATTCATTTAATCGCGTCTTAAATATCTCTACCACTTCCTCTTATAGGAGTTTGAAAAATAATTGTTATGCTACAGTATCTCTTATTTCCGCCTTCTAAATTTCACTTGTATAGCGTGTCGCTTTCTTGGTGTAGCAGTTTCAATGATCCCCAGTTGTATTTATTTGGTCGCAAATGTATCGAACTAAATTACCTTCACACATGTCCATTTATTAAGGATAATCCGGAACGTAGAACAGTAGTTTACGGAAATCGAAAGCGAAAGGAGAAATGCGACATGTAGAAATATCACTTTGTATTGAAGCATTATATACAAATTCAAGAAGGCACCTGATGGCGACGAGCGTACGCTATAATGACATAAGTGTAAGAGAGGAGTATATATGGACCTGTGACAAAGAAATTGTGATCACAACCGATTCGTACGGCGCTTTGAGCGACTACCGCATACGTATGACCCAGGGAACACATGTGGATGATGTTTTAACGAGGCGAAATTATCGGCAGAATAATAGCCGAGGAGCTTGGAATCGTCTAAAGTGTCATCTCTAGGCTGGGCAACGATTCCAAGATAATGTAAATAGTAGACGTTACAATACAGGTCACCCCTGATTGACAATGCTGAATGACAGCCAGTATTTGGCAGTAACCGCCAAAAAAAGGATTGATGGAGCAGAGCAGCGGACATGTCGCACCAGTTATCGCCAGCCACGAGTACCGTCGGTTTTAAGGGAAACAATGTACATGGGATAGTATGCTCGCAGGCTTGTCAGATATGTTTCGTTCTCCTGTCGCCAGAGGTTAGCCTGGAGTAGAAAATATACAACATGAATACTGTCGCTGTGGGCTTGTTATGTTTACCGACAAGCCGAGGTTTATCTTGCTGTCTGATACACGTCGGTCGTTCATACTGAGATTACCACCAAGACAACGTTACTGAGCGCCAATGTTGCGGTGATGCAAGAATGCTCCTTTAGAGTAGATCTATTCTGGAGCTCAGTATGCATGTTCGAATCGGAATATCAAATCCATCTGTTGAGGGGGCTATGAGCGGTGAATTTGTGTTTATGCTTGACAACACCCATCCTTGCAGTTGATACATCGACTGCCTTCAATTGGACGATATCACCCGTAGGGATTGTCTATCATTCTCACCTGAATTGAATTCGATAGAGCATGTGTGGGACATGCTCGGCCGACGAATCTCAGTCTGTCAATCTCCTCCTACATCTGTCCTGGACCTTCGTAAATTATTGCTTGCTGGGTGAATTTCCCTCCCTCATGTGCAGCTGGTTTGGTTTCCCTCTAGACTTGTGTAAATACGACTCATCTTCTCACAAAGTTCCCCACGAGGGCATTCCCTCTCCAGGTCGCACTTGTAAAGGTGACGTCCACTGTGTGAGCCTCACCTCGCGTACCCCGAACGCGAGATGTCATTGCCAATAAAAAGTTAAATAAACGTGGGAAGTGTCCCGAACGCGAGATGTCATGTCAATAAAAAGCTGAATAAACGTGGGAAGTGACGTATACGGGCGTAGGATTGGTGGGCTGGCTTGTCTGGTTTGTTTCGGTATCGAACCTAGAGACTTTAGATGATTGACCAGAACATCGATCAGGCAGAGTGATCCCGTCTGTTCGGAGCCCGGCTACTGGAACGGCTCTCTTTTCCGGGCCCGACAGGGGGGTCTCGTTGCCTCTCTGTGATGGATATATTACTCGGCGGACATCAGCAGCATTACACTCGCCCCGCGAGTTAGCTGTGCAGCTGGTTAATGTGACCCTCCGCATGTCCCGGCGTTGTACGAACTGCATTTCTTCTTACGGGTGACATACGATGCATCATACCAATAACGTATTATTCTGTTATTGTACTGGTAGTATGTGGTGTAAGCGCTCCCTGGAATTATAATCGTGATTTGTATGCCTGGTATCATACATACATCTCTTTTGTTATTTTTTTCTTTGTTCATCTGAGCTGGTAACCGAATGGTTAACATCCTAGCCTTTGATTCAGCAGTTCGAGGATTCGAATTCCACCTTGGATTTAGTGGTAGTGGTTTTGAATACACTTTAAACCGTAGGCTCCAATCTAATTAGACCTCGTGCGCAAAAAATGAGCATAGCGCGACAGAGAAATAAACCATTTAATTTGTTTTATACATGGACTTTATGAATAAATCACGTTTGTTTTGTTTCTGCACCTTTTGTTGCCAGTTTCGTCATATCCTTAATTTATGGACATGTGTAAAATAGCTATAATATTGGGGAAAAAATCCACTTATGTATTCTGTAAAACATTTTGAATGTAATGCGTTATTCTAAAAATCATACTGAAAAAATGTGATTTTTATGCATAATAAAAAAAAAAGTTTCGTAATCGACATTGAAAAAGACTACTGTTATAAATTAAATTTTTGGAAATACTTTTTTGATTATAGAATTTCTAATATCGTAAAATGATCTAAAACTAAGCGCGTGTGTCACAAATCGCTTTCACAAATGTGATCTATAAATTATCCGAATTACAGTCTGACTACTAGGCCCACATAGCGGCGATACCACTGGAAATGAACAATGTGAAAGTATCGTGATCTAGCATCATTGACGTAAAAGGTCATCGTCTCTTATACAATACTGCACTATGATTGGCAATACAATTGGTTAACCAAAATGAGCTAAGAAACTTCCAAGTTTATATGTAAAAATGCAGTTTATATCTAAAATTGCAGTACACATAGAACATTTTTATGCATGGTATACCGAACTATTTGTGAATAAGAAGATATCAGGTTATCATAAAATGTGACAGAATTCTGTAACATCGTTTCAATTATTTCTTTTTATTAATTATTTGGATATATTTTCTCAAAATATAGATTTAAGCCATATCCATATAATAAATGCAAGTTCTTGTACTAAATGATTTATTACTTGTTTTTATTTTTGTCATTATTTCTGCTACATATTTTTTTTTTCACAGTGAGTCCTAATTATCTAAAATTTATGTTAGGCTTGGATCGATCTGCATTTTATTCTTCCTCTCCACCAAACAACTCGAATTTCTTGCGAAGATATAATTCCAACTCACCTAAAGAACCCAATTCCAACAAGGCCCAGAATGGTAAGAACACGAGACACTCTTGCTCTGACCACCTGGATTGGAGAAGCTCCAGCACACCGCCTGAACTGGAGAAACCCAAGAAAAAAGAATCGCCTTTTCACTTCCGAGGGTTCAGTCGTAAGCACAAGAAAGACAAAAAGTAAAATGGTAAATAAATACATTGATGTGAACTTTAACTTTATTTGTTTTATAGAAATAATCGCCAAGATGTTATTTTTATTCAATTTCCTTATACATTTGAATACAAATTTTGTTATGAACAGGATTTACCGCATGTTTTACATATATTTGTGAATGTGTTAAAATTCTATATATGAATATTACAGAAATATTCTGATTTTTCTGTTATATTAGTAAAGTTTTAAACCGTGTCTAATTGCCTTATCTTCAGGTACCAACTTTATATACATCACCAGAAAGATAGTATCTTAAAATTTATAAGAAAGATGTGTACTTTCCTCCTATATATAAGAGTAAAATTTGTGTAGATAAGCATTGCTAACATTTTTTTCGCTGGATGGAAAGAGCGTGTGAAAACTGTCTTTTTCGTGCAGAAATTTTCATTAATTCTGCCTTTTTTTTTTTTTTTTTTTTTGGAAAATTAGCTGTTTTTTTTTTCTTTCCTTTACTGGAAAAATGGCAATTTTTTTCTAGCTGACAAATGCGTGTCAAATTATTTTCATTGTGACGTAATGTGCAGGGTTCACATTGCTGAAATGTTGCTTACCTTTCGTTAAGATTTCCAGGGGTTTTCGATGTGAATACATCTGTGGTTGTCCGGTTGATTTTTGGTGGGTTGACGTATGAACCTGTGGCTTGAGCATTGAGACCTCATAGTTGTTACTTACGTCACTTTTAGATATGTCCTCGACTTTTTCGGAACTAAAGCTTAAGTTCGTTTACAATATACTGCCTAAAAATTATAAAAAGAACCACATTCAATTATGTTGTTACATCAAATGCATTAATTTATATCCGGCTGATAGTATAAATCATCACATAGCTAACTATATCAAAATATAGATCGTAGTAATGCAATTTACTCCCAGAAGTTGTACCCTTAAACATCTTTTCTTTCATTACGAATTCACTGATTCATTAAGAATTCAATGATAGTAATTCTACCGCATTATGTACTAAGTACTAAAGCAACATTTTCTTTTTTGATGATTAATGCATAAGTTTTCTTAAAATATATTTATTTTATCTGTGTCATTAAATCTTTTTTTATAATTTTTTAATAAGTATAAATTCTACTATGGGATTTAATACTGAAAATACGTGGGGGAATTCATTTCCAGTATTAAGGATTGATATCAAAAAGACTTTTGCATGGAAATTTATTATTGTGAATAAGTCGAAATATTTAATACTTTAGTAAATTCACATTTTTATTTGTTAATTATTAGTGATGCAAAATGTTTTTAGCAATCATTTATAATAAAGTATTTTTTTTCTTTTAATTTTATATTCCTAAAAAATAATAAAAAAATTATTTTTTAGTATTCAATTTGTTTTTATTTTTTTAGTCATCTTATTTATTTTTCTAGGCTTAGGCTCAAAGTAATGGAAGATAAAGGAATTCCAGCGGACTATTGTGCAGCTTCGTTTTCTACGCTACCAGTTGTTTCCTCAAAATCACTCCAAATATCTCCGGAATTCATGAATACTCATGGTTTTCGACATTGTTTTTCTCTTCATAGCATTGAAAACAGGTAGAGAAAATTGCTTGAAAAATCTGAAGAACAATACGTTTTAGAGGTCATTTGTGAAAACGCTACTTTTTGAGATTTTGCGTCTTAATTTTATATGTAATACATTGTTCAGAGTAAGTAGTCGAAAATGTCAGTCTTACGAAATCACCTTATTTTTTATGAATGTTACGATTTCCAGCTTTATTTAGAAAAGAAAGTTCTACTCTTGTTTCTGTTATGAGTCCGATCCCAATAATTTATCACGAATTATTGCAGAATTATTTAATTACGTACCCTGTTTCCGAACAAAGGGACTTGAATTCTTGATGATTTTTAGAGAAGCTTTCAATACTTGTAAGATGTGTATATATGACTGGCTGTATCATTATGTTGCTCTTCTATATTGATTTACAATTAAGATATAAATGAAGCATATAATGCAATTTAAATGAAATATGCTACTGAATTATTTTACTTTGAATGTTCAGTGACAAGCTTTTCTATTGTTTGGAAAATAAGGTGTTTTAATCACGTTTTCAATAAATGTATTAATGTAATAATAGTAATAAGTCGCAGTCATATCTTGAAACAAACGAGCAGATGAAGTGATATTTTTGTTGTGAAGAACTGTTATTGTATTGTTAATGTATATTAAACTATCATTGTCTGATTTTTGTTTCATTTCAACATTTAATGTTTCAGGATTATTTTAATTTTGTGCAAGGAATTTATATATATATATATAATATACACACACACACACATATACATACATACATAACTGGTAAAATCTCTTTAATAATAGTTAAGCTAACAAATTACATTGTTGATAAATAAAATATTTTTAATGACAAAATAAGATTCACATCAAATTGATCATGAATTTAAATTTTAATGTAGTGTCCTAGAATTTCATGATTTTACATATGATTCATGAAACAAAATATGCATTAGAAAATTATGGATATTTTATAGAATTTGTTATTGCGCACAAATAGAAACATACGTCATATTTACATATGTTTTTAAAATAATTTTAAAACTGGGATAGTTTAGGATTTGATTGCATAAATTTAAAATAAAAATGTTGATAGTTACTCATCATAAAAACTGCTTTCATAACTAATTTAAAGGTGAGTTTTTATAGACATTCTACGAACGTATATTTTGATGATTAATAATTTATACAGTATAATAACTATAACATTTATCCATAGAATAACTTGTATAGTTTTTGTATTCTAGTATGAAAAAGTTTCTATAAATGGTTTTCTTTTTCTGCTTAAATAGTTTTTCTTTTGTAAATTTCATCTTTTTCTGTTATTATTAATCAACAAATTTCTCTTTTTCAGTTTAAATATTCCTTCTTTCACTGTCCACATTAAACAATTGACACGAAGCCTTTTGATATTAGTAAAAAATATTTATAGAAGAAATTTATCAAGTATTGGTGACTTAAAGTTTAAAGTTAGAACCGTAGTAACCTATAGGCTTGTTCGATCCTGGCTTAAAATCTATTAGCATCTTTATAATCTCCATGAGGTCTCTTGATAAGAGGCAAGTTTTTTTCATCAATCGAACCATTAATGATACGAAATTTATTTTTATTATATGAAGTATTGAACATCCACATCACGCCTATCAATTATGAAAACCATACCCTGTAACCACACAAACACACATATTAAGAATTAAGGTATAAACATATTTACAATTTCATTAAGCATTTCTTTGCATCCTTTACATATCATCAGTTAAATTATTTGGGGTGTCGAGTCTCAACAGTTGACTGTGGTGTGGAAGCAACTTAAAATTGTATCAAAGCAATGAGTGACAATGCAAAATGTGACTGTAAAATTATAAATAAAAGAAACAAATTCTGATTGAATTAGTTAGCACCTGTGAAAATCAAATAACCTTGACATTGAGCCTGTAGCCGACCAACTTGTCTAGTGGTCAGCGTGCCTGACTACGGATAGGGAGGTCTTGGGTTCGAATCCCAGTTCAGGTATGGATGTACTTTCTCTCTCTCTCTATCCTGTCTTTGTCCTTTCCTTGTGTGTGAATGAAGTGGGAAATTTCCTACCCTATAAATGGGTCCCTATGACATGTGTGTGTACTGAAGAAGTCGGATTCCACACCAAATACGGTTCAGTTGGAAAAGTGGAGCAGTGCACCCCAATTTGTCAGCCTAGCTGGCACACGAGAACAACATCGAACCTGTAATGTATCTATGTTGTACTGCACGATGCTTGAAATTTTAAGATAAAATGGATATTTTCAAAAGCTCCAGAATCAATCATCTGATTGTATCCTTCTAAACACCAGCCTGAAAATTATTGAACAAGTCTGAGATATCTTGCAACATGACTTTCAAAAAAGATTTTGTTATTTCTAGATTTTTAGACATTCGTTGAATCTATGTTTTGTGTTATAGCCATTTCTGAGTGATCTCTCTCTCTCTCTCTCTCTCTCGGTGCTGTATGATATTGAAAATAATCTATATACTCGTGAGTATATTTGTATTTTATTTACATTTTTAGATATAATTGTCGAATTTAAGTAATTTATAAGCGATTTATAACGTTTCATTTGAACGGTTATCGCATATCAATGTTATAATAATTTCAAACATTTGAAAGTTTTACAAATAGTATAAATATGACTGTTTCTTTTTTTGAAATCGCTTTTAACTCCTAGAAATGGAATACAAATTCCATTCATCAATCAATATGCTAAAAACAGACATCGAGTAGATGTCAGCTTTATAAATTTTTTGAAGTTGCCATTGTGAAATTTTAATTTAGTTTGCTTTATACATCGCTATCTCTTTTTGTTTATGAAGCCAATTTCAGCAAAACTTATAAACTGCTAGTCACCGTAAATTCAATAACCTGATGGAGGTGTTTTGTGAATCGAATTTGGCTCACAAGAAGTACCTGAAGGAGGTATGCAAATAAAATGGAATTTACAACATGCATTATCGGAGGTGAGATACACAAATGATTAGAGTTTCAGCGCAGGCGCACATCACGCGCGCCTGTAGCGCCACTTCAAAGCGTTGTATAAGGCTTGGAGATTTCGACAATTTAAAGATCGCATTGTATTTTTTTTCCAAAAAAAATGATTAATTATGTTTTGTAGAAATCGGCGATCATTTTTTGATCAAGTATCCGAGTTCGACAGAGGAAGAATAGTGGCCTACCGAGAGTGTGGATTATCTTTCAGGGAAATCGATAGTCGTGTTGGACGAAAATAAGCAACTGTAATGCAAAAGGGTATGACGGACCGACGTGTTCGATCGCATCCACCACAGAGCACCAATTAACGTGATGATGGGCTAATTGTGCACATGGCAGTGACGGATAGCTCAGCCACATCATGAACCATAGCACAGCACATTCAGTATGTAATGCATCATCCAGTGTCTGCGCGCACCATGTGACGCCGTTTAGAGCAGAGTGGTCTGTCCACAGGACGTCCATTGCTTCGTCTACCCTTAACGCAAAATCACAGACGTTTGCGCGATCAATAGTGCAATGGAAGAAGAATGGACCGTAGAATAGCATAAAATTGTCTTTACTCACAAGTCACGCTTCTGTCTGCTACAGCACGATGTCGCATTCGAATCTGGAGAGAGAGAGTTGAACAGCTGCGTTATGCAGCGCCACACTAATCTTGCACCTGGTATTATGGTATAGGGCAGTATTGGATATCACTGTCGCACTCTTCTAGCACATTTACGAAATGTTGGAGCCAGTTGTCCTTCCTTACCTTCAAGGTTTGCCCACAGCCATGTTTCAACAGGATATGCACTACCACGCGTGGCACGCATTGTCCAAGTGTTCTTCGTCAATCGCCAGATTGAATTGTTTTCCTGTCCAGCTGGCTCTCCGGATCTTTCGCCGATAGAAAATATGTGGTTTGTGGTTGGTCAACGATCGACCCAGATTACATCCCTAGCTGCCACGCCAGATCAACTTTTTCAACGTGTGTATGCTTCTTAATCTGCTGTACCCCAAGAACTCATCCGAAGTCTCTTTGAATCAATGCCGAGTTGTGTAGCAGCAGTGATCTCCACAATGGCGGCTACTGTTGCTACTGATTTTGGCAGGAACCACACTTCATAGACGTCTAAAAATTCAATCATTTGATACTTGGTCAACATGTTATCTATAAAGTAAATATTGTTGTGATGCCTCTTATCTGTCTTGGTGTTGCAATTTGTGTGGACAGCAGTGTAATTTCAAAATAAATATAATTTAAAATTCATCCATTGTTTAAAGTACATTCCGAACCATATCAGCGATCAAAATGAATCGAGAACCTAGGAACTGTGCACCTGAAAGACAGAATGTTAATCATTCAACCGTTAACTTGGCTGTTAAATTTCAGAACTTAAAAGTCAAATGTTTGACATTCTAATTTCGTGTTTGGAAAAAATCTAAAGAATATTTTTGTAAGAATTCGTCCAACGGATATGAAAACTAATCTGAGGGAAAATCCGTACAGTGTGATATGATATTTTAATAAATTACGCGAAATGATAAACAATTCTACAGGTTTGACAGTTTTCATTAGTTAACACGATAACTGCTAAATTAAAGATAATACATTACAAAACTTTCTTTTATTTAGTTATTTACTGACTGAGTGTCCACGACGTATCTGCCACGTCGCTTAATTAACGGGAAGAGATTCGTCAAAGCATTACTGACGACGCGAGTGATACGTCCAAGATTTTTAACCTAAAAGTGGCCACAACGTGTTTATTCTCATAGTAGAAACTACTTCCTTTTTCTTCCTCCTTATAGTTGCTTAGATTGATCGATCTTAATTACTCCAACTACATAGCTTGAAGTCTTTGAGCCAAATATCTAAAATTTGTTCTACAAAACTCACTTTTAAAGTTTAATCAGACATAAATTCGCTATTTTAGAAATTAAATGTCCCCACATTATACAATAAAAATTGTTTTTAATTTTACTGTCTCTTATTAAATCACGTGATTTTATTTTCAAAATTCTAAATTTCTCCATATTTTTAATTTGGTTCTGCTAATGCATGATTTCTTTTCATAACTGTATACATCTTTTTTCCTTCTTTTCCGAAATGATATACATTTTATTTAAATTAATTCAGTTTTTATTTTGGAGAAATTGTATAAAATATTTACGACTTGGTTGAACGAATAAATTTTGTCAATGGTTATTCATCTTCCTATGAAAGGATTTATGCATATATTAGTAAAATCAAAAGGTTTACCATAATTAAGATAAAAAAAATTGCCGGAGTTCTAACTTCTCATATTCATTTAACTCCTAGCTTTATTTTTGTGCATTAGGAAAAATTTACAAAATGAATTTAGTGCGTGTTACATTTTACTTCTTTATCGTTTGAATTTCTTTTAATTCGCAGTTAAAATAAAACATAATTAATATAACATTGATTTATGTTTTATTTTAACTGCGAATTATGGCATGATGTATTGTCATCTGAGTTGAAGGCCTTGATAATCATACTTGTATGTTGACAATCATAGCTTTTAAAAAAACAAAGTTAAAATATGCCAGCAATATTTATTATGATATTTTAATGTATCATTATTAAAATGATACTATTTGTTGAATGTCACGTGAAAAAAAAAATTCTCTCAAGTAAGAAAAGGAAATTACGATATTTCTATCCTCTCTATTCTGCGCTGTTATAAGTTATTTTATTCTGCAATTTTTATTTCACTTCTTGCAAATATACACATATTAACTATAAGTTTTCTTTTATATGATGTAAGGATAATATTTTGGAAAATAAATATTCTATACAAGAAATTTGTAACATTTTTAGAACAAATTAGATTTATAATGAGTTTAAACTCATCAAATTTTTAACACTCAATTTTTATAAAACAAAATAAGTAAGTTTTATTAAGTATTTATAAGAGGGGTTAAAATTTTTAATATAAAAAATTACTGACTTAGCTCTTACATTTTAAAAGGTACTCTTTTGAAATGTAACCTACAACTTTAAACCTACAGTAAGCAATTATTATAAAAATCGTTTTATGTAAAGAATATAAGTAATTATTTTACTAAAAAAATTTAAAAATGCTTCTTTAGTAATTATTTTATTTAAAAATTATTTTAAAATAAACAAATTAATATGTTTATTCTACACACAATTGTTTCTAAAACAAATATTATTAAATATCAAAATAGGTATTTAAATCTAATAGTCTTAAAAATAGAAATTTTTGTTGCAAAATGGTTATCTGTCTTATTATTCTTATTTGAATAAAATATTAATCAGTCAGGTTTACTTCTTAAGCATAAAATGGTATATTCGAAATGGAATATACGATTGCGTCATTAAAATGTAAAAATAATAACATGCGTGTTATATATTTCAAAGTAATTTCTTTAAGAATTATATTAATGAAAACAAAGAATATTCGCTTAGTTATCTAAATGAAATAGGAAGAGAAAAAAGATCAGAAATCATGGAGTATATAAATTTAGTTTTATTTCAATCTGAATAACATTCAAATTGGGAAAATAATTATTTTATGTTTCCTTAAAATACATATAGAAATAAGAACTGCTTTAAGTATTTATTATAAAATAATAAATATTTATATATATATATATAAATAATGAGATCAGTTTTTCTCCAAAAATCTGAAGTTATTTGTTTAATACAGAATTTTTGTTAGAAAAGAAAGTCAACAAAGCCATTCAACTTTGTAACATAATTATTATGTGATAATCTAAAAATGTAATGTTAAAAAGAGTTTTTATATATATATTAAATGCTATTTTAAAATTTGTAAAACTGATTAATTTAGAGTTAATGGTATGCGCTGTCAATTCTAACAAAAATAAAATTTTCCCACATTAAAATGATGTAACTTTTCCACTTATATAAATTTGGGATAATCTTAAATAGATTTTTTTTACCTGAACTAACATGTGCTTGATATATTTAAGAATAGAAAAACGAATGCTTAAACCAGTTATTTTTGTTTAAGATATGATGTCTTAACAAATACATTCTGTCAATTAAAAAAATTATTGCTTTTTCAAATTTTATCATTTTTTTCGACTTTTATTCTTGATTTATATAAATTGTTGATATTCATAATAATAATAATGCTGTTTTAGCATTTTTAAATAAAATTTCTTACAAGCCTGCCCTATCTTAATGAAGGTTTAAAACGTACAAATAAATTCTTGTATTTTATACTTAGAAATTTCTTTGTATTTTTGCAAACACTAGATTGACAGAGATAATTTTTTACAAAAGAGACTATATAAACTAATTCAAAGTTTCTGATTTAATACATCATTAAGGTAGCTGTCTACCGAATCATTAAATGTTTTATTAGAATACAATATTGTTCGTTAAGAAACAAGTGAAGTAGAAATTGCTAGGTTATTCTGTTACAAAAAATAAAACGCACTTAAGAAAATTAATTTTAAATAATATAATTTTTGTAATTTTCTGGACTTCAAAATATTTTTAAAATTTTAAATAAACTGGCCTTTGAAAATTTTCTATCCAAAATTCTACTTTATAAAAGTAGAATTCTTCTAAAGTTTAGAATTTTTTCATAAAGTTAAGATTACAATAATATAATATGATTAGATAAGCAAAACTTTAATATCCTATTGTTTTATTATTAAAGTTTTGTAGATAGCTGCTGAAAATTTTTGACATTTTTCATTTAATCTATACTGATAGCATTTCATTAAAGTATTATGAGGTTAATAACCACAGACAATAGATGAATATTCAAGGCTATTAAAATTATTTTTTCTACAATTTTGTAAGTATTCGACTGAATTTTATACTATTTCAAACACCTCCCCATATTTATGAAAGGAGTTTGTTTCTAGGAAGATAACTCATCTTCCTAGAAACGTGTGACTTCCGGTACAATTAAGGATGTTCCAGTTCACGGAAGAGAAATGAGTACATTGTTATATGAATTGAAGTGTAATTCAATAGAAAGATACTCATGTTATCGTTTTCTTTCGTATAAATCTGCCACCTTTCCAAAATTAAATAAGTATTCTTTTGTTTATATTTTTAAATTATATCTATAAATTTCAATTAATTTACGCTAGAATAATATTTGAAAAAATAACTTGTTAGAGTAATGCAATTATAGAAACAAATTCTGCCATGTATATTGAAAAAAATTGACCGTAAAAGAGTTTAAGTTACTTTATCCTATAAAGTTCAACCAATAAAGTTAATATTCAGACTCTTTTTTTCTATAAAATATGGTACGCAATATTTCATCTAAGATTGTTCAGTTTCGAGTTAAGGAAAAGCAATTTAGTTAATAAATTTAGTTTTTAATATTTTTAAATAAACAAAAATTTACATTTATTTATCAAAAAAAAGGGCAGGAAATATACGTTTATAATTGCAAATTAAAATTTTAAAATTTATTAAAAAGTGCCTAGTTTATTTATTTAGACTGAATTTTATAAAAATAGTTAGTAGTTTTAGGAAATCTGCTGAAAATATAATATTAATAGGATTTGAAAAATATTTGAATCATTTAAATATATAATTGTATGGTAACTATTTCAGTAATTTTTAAAATAGAATGAATATATGAGAGAATAACGTTGCTTGTGTAATACATTTCTAATTTTTTTTTCAATTCAATTGTTCAACTTCATGTTGATACCTTAGAACTGATAAAAGAAAACATTCCATCACACATATTCTAGTAATATTCCATTGTTCAACTGTTAGTGCCGCGTATTTTTCATTTCACAGTAATGTCGACCAGATTGTTCAACTTCGAGAATTGAAGAAAACTGATTACTGGGTGAAATAAAAAATATAAAGATGGTAGTAACTACATGAAACGTTTTGTAAAAATTCAAAAATGCTCGCATCGATTAAAATATAATTTAAAATTTCTTAGTGTGAAATTTTGTAATAAGATTTATTTTCTATTTATTCAGATTTTTTACGTAATAATAAAATATTAATTTTTTTTCGAATTATGAGATTAAATACGTTGAATGCATTAAAAAAATGTTTTTTAAGTAATTAATCTTTCGTGCATTACTTGGAATTGTGTTTTCAAATTTCAAACACATCTTTTAGTTTTATAAATACATTTTGCTGGCAATATATGAAAAATATTTTTAAAACAATATGATAAAATTTTAAATATAAAAAGAAAAAATTATTAAAGTAACAAACGATCTTATTGACTTAGGGCATAAATATCGTAAGAAATGTCTAATATAAGTAATGAGACAATCAGCAAATTTTTGTAACTGGGTTAAATTGATTATTTTAATTTATACAGAACAATGAGAATGTGCAAGTTTATATATTTTAAATAATAAATTTATATTTTAACTAACTATACATTGGAAAAAAATTAATCCGTTTCTGCATATATATATAATATTGGACTTTGAAACAATGTGTTTAAAATATTTTAGTATAGAATAAAAAATGTTCCGGGATACAGTACATTCAAAGAGTTCTCTCAAATCATTAAACATTAGACACAATAAAAAAAGGCTTATGAAGGCAGTTATGTAAGTTTTCTATTATCACGTTGAATTTAATTCAACATATTTAAATATATTAAAATGAGGTTTAATATCTTTGAAAAAATTACGTTATTTAAAAAATATTTAAAATAATCAAGCTTTTTTTTTCATGGAAATAGCTAACCACATTAATTATTATACACAAATAAATTCAGATTAAATTTTGTGAAAGTTTTCATGTCTTAAATCTAAATTCAGTGACAAAACAGCCGATATGGCGGTCAAGGCCTACAATGTCCATCTCTATTTTCATGACCGATGGCCCTGGAGTGCGAAAGCATGTCTCGGTTAGGTGGTCAGACGTGAAATCATCTGGGTTTAATTCCCAAGCATCTTTTGTGCTCAATTTTATCAACTCAGTAAAGGAGTGAAAAGTTGAGTCTACTTTGCCCAGCCCTCCGGACTTGCGCCTTGGGAGCACGAAGAGCTAAATCGACGTCACAGGGTTTTTTTGTGTTAAGTAAAATAATATGAGGAAATGCACACATTTAAAATCTCAGTTTAACTTTTGCTAATAGAAATATGAAAAGCATTTGTCCTTTTAAAAAGGAAGTTTCCATTGTGCACAAAAATTAAATACTAGAAATAAATGAAACATATCTAAATTTGTAAACAATTCAGCAAAGAAGTAAGTTTATTGAATGTAAGTTGCATAAAAAAATGTAAAACATGATAATTAAAGCGAATAGTAATTCTTTTTGTGTTTTATATTATTCATTGAGTCAAAATGAATGTATTGAGGAATTTCTTTGTTCATTTGAATCTACGCTAAAAAAAAAGTTTTTTTTTTTTCTTTATCTAAAAGTTTATAATAAATAAGATATATGTGTTACTTTTAATCACTATTAGTTGGATACACAACTCATTCTAACAATTTACAAAACTATAAAATGTAATTTAATGGTATGTAAGTGACAATAAATTCAGTTAATCTATTACGATGTGACAGATTTGAGGAGAGCGGAAAATTTCCTCAGTTTGAGAGTGGAATAACCAACGATTTTTGACCAGTTCAAGGAAAGTGGACATGGACCGAAAATGAACATTAGTTGGTTTCCAGGAAGGATAAATTTTTCCTATTTCTTTAAATTTCTTCAACTGCTGGGTTGGTTAATTCGTACAAGATTATATGAAAATATAAATCGAATTTTTATGAAAATATCTTACTTTCTTTAGGAATTACAGGAAAATTCATTAAACTGAAACGTCATAAAATCGAAATTCTTTTATTTGATAAATCAAAGAAATATCTTCTTTTCTTACCATTGTTATTAATGTATTTAAATTAATATTTTAATAAAATTTTAAACATTAAATCTTCATTTTTAGTTGAAAATTATTATTAAATCTTTTTTAATACTTGTCAATTGCTAAAGTTATTGTAAAAAGATTTATGTATCAACCTTTTCTTACTAAATCTTCATTAATTTTAGAAATTTTTCGCATTATGTGAATTTTCCATTCTCAAAATTTTCTGTTGAAGCTATTTTATTTCGGTATAAAGCAGTTATACTAGTTTTTTTATTTTAACTAAATTTGAATTTAAAAAGTTTTCTGTATGGCAGGTTTTATTTTCTTTGCTAATAATGTCAATATATTTGAAAAAGTAAACACATTATCTCTTGAAGCATCGTAAGTACAATAATATCCGTAAAAGTTCTAGGCGATTATAAAAATTATATGGAAGATGCCAAATCAGTGATGTATATTGATGGAATTTTCAGACACAAATATCAATAAATCCTACTTTCATATCGAAGTAAGATATTGCATCATATAATTAATTACTAAAGGAAGATGATAAATTTATATTTATATATCAAACATTATACATAAGAAACTTGAAATGAGTACAAAATCTCTATTTTAGTCTTATAAGAAAGCGTGATTGTTAAAAAATTCGGAAAATTAAATTAATATTTCTGAAACATTTTAATTATCATACACTGATTGGTATTTTAAATGCTTTCTTAAAATAGATTAATTTTACTTCATTCAAAATGTGTTCAGATCAACTTTTTTTTCAAGAAAAAAATATGATTTGAAAATGATTATGAAAATCTGACGTTATTTCCAAACAATATTTTTAAATTTTAGCGAGATATAATTTACAGCGGAAAACACGTACATTGTTTTCGGAGAAAAATAGTGATTTGGAAAGAGAACGATATTTACTACTTTTAACGCGTTATTTACAACTTACTTAACCTTGTTTAAAACGTTGTTTGTGCTACAAAATCAGGTCATAAAATTATATCAGTTAAGTGCTAATTGAGTTGGGTGTAACATTTGAAAAATTTTTTATATGAACGCGGATTCCTTTCATTCGAGTTCTCAATGCATTTTCTATTGACAGTATATTGGGCGAAACATAAAAAAGTCAATGAATGTGTAAAAATTATTCATTTAAGAAAAAAAATAGTTAATATGATTATTTTTAAAACACAATTTCATTGTGTGGGAACGTAAAAAAAAGGGCATGGCGATGTTTTACATGTTATCTTTATTCCCTGAGAAGAAAATTAATTGTACGTTTACTATCTTGAAGCTGGAAGAATTTTAGAGCGGAATGCTACATCGCTTTAATAGATTATTTTGGGGCGTAAGTTACTTTATTAAAATTTCAAACTTTAATTGCATTTCAAATTAATTACAAATACTGCATTCAAAATTAAGAAATGCAGAACAACTGTTATTGACTAGTCAGAGATGAACTTTCTCATGAGTTTCCTTCCATTTCATACAGTTATCCTCACTTCAAATTCGGCTGACAAACTGAATAAAGCTTTTATTTATAGTTTACTTTTTTTTTTTTAAATTTTATTAGGAATTGAATATTTTTCTTTTCTGTGAATTAAACTAAAACATGCCTTGAATCTCATAATGAACTTATTTAAAAGACATTCGAAAAACTTTCTTTTAATAAAATATAGAAAGTACATTTATTTTATAGGTAAAAGTTTAGATTTTAGATTATGAATTTTAATTTTAATGTATTAACAGGAATTAATAAAATAATCATTTATGATAACCATTTATTCTTTTTATCGTTTCTACGCTGAGACAACCGGTACTTACCATGCCTTTAGACAATTAATTAATTGTGCTAAAATTTGACAATGATTAGAATTTGTAATGAAGAAATTTTGAAATAATTCATTAATTAAAAATTATTAAGAAATAATTTTCCGTTAAAAATTTATAACATGTAAGAATCAAAACTTATATTAAGCTAGCTCAAAATAGGATTAAAATAAACTGCTGGCCATCCAAATACTTCCTTGAAAGAAGCATACAAATGTTGTGAAATTTACATTAAGCGATTGCGGCGATGAAGTATACAAATCATTAGTATGTTTTTTCCTGCATTTCTACAAGCTGTTTAATTATATCTTGTAGAATACATCGAGTGTCTTTCGAGTAAGCTTCTAATTTCGACTGAGGAAGAATGGTAGCCTACGGCAATTTCGGATTACCTTCAAAGAAATTGAAATCGTGTTAGAAAAAATTAAACAGCTGTGATGTCGATCAGTAATCTCTGGTTACAAGAGGGAGCAGCAGAGCAGAGGTACCGATCACAATCACATCTTGGCACCTCTACAGGTGGTACAGGCATATAGTATGCAATACAGATGGATCACGAACCATAGCACAACAGATTTAGCCTGCTAAGCATAATTCGATGTCCACTTGTTCCATTCAACGTCCTTTGCAATTGAGTGAAATGCTTAGAATATGTCATTGCTTGATTTACCCTTGACTCAAAACCGCAGACTTTTGTGCTACCAATGTTGTGATGAATGACTGACATGGACAACGCAATGGAAAGACATTCATTTTTACAGATTAATTTTTCTTTTGCCTGTAACAAGTGACAAATAAGTAGTAAAAAAAATCCTTAATTGTACCATTTGGTTATCTGTTAACATTGGCTGTAATGGCACGATACTTTGATTCGAGTCTAAAGATACTGTAGTGAGACGTTGCCGAACTGTTGAATTTTTATTGATTGATTCACTCTGCAACCAGTATCACGGTTTAGGATGGTATTAGATTTCTCATCCACATATCCTTAGTTGCTGCTGTTGCACCACATAACACCATGTTCTAACCCAAAGTTAAGTTTTACCAGTTAGTGGAATTATTTTAGAACTGATTAAAACCAGTGATCAAGCAGAAAACGCCATAATACTCGATCTGTGACTCCATTAGGTATCCTTTCGTTTGGAGGACTTCACGACTACGACTTATTTAATACAGGTTAAAAACCCAACAAATATTCGTTCAAGAAGGGATTCGAGTTCACTACCTTTCGATAATGAGAACTACTTCCTAACCAACAAGGCCAACACAGCCTGTATCTCTCTGGTCACTCCGGTACAATGAACAATTCGCGTTACATATCTAATGTGTTGGAGCCCGTCATTCTTACATACCTTCATTTCTTGCCATCAGCCATAATTCAAGCGTTATAATGAGCAATTACAAGGGTAACGTAGTGTTTAAATGTTTCGAGATCACAGTGAATTGCTTCCATGGATTGTTTGTCTTTCTAATTGATAAATAATCAAAAACATGTGCTTCATGATTTCATGTCTAAAATACACAATCTGCTATTACACCAGATTAAGTGTGGCAATATATGGGAGCTACATGGATTGGCACATCCCAAGGAATCTCCTAAATCCTCTTTAATTCTACGTCGAGGTGTGATTACACAAGTTGCTCTAATTTCAATCATTTGATCTTTATATTACATGTTGTTTATTAATTAAATTTTGCTGCGATGTCTCTGGTTTTTCTTGGTGTTTGCATACGTTTTGGATTACCAGCAACCAATTTCTGTTATGATAAAAATTGAGTAACAGATTTTCTAATTAATTCTTGACTTAATGTCTCTAGAACATTCTGCAATCTATTGTATCTGCCTGTTACTATCTATGAATATGAATTTCTTATCGTTACAAATAAGAGATTACAGAAAATTTGAGAATTCTGCTCTCTCAGGTATAAAGTAAACCAGTAGTCTGAAAGAATGACACTAATATTGAAATAAATGTCAGACCGGATACATATTCTTCTTTTCATAAAGTTATTGCTCGTAATTTGTGAAAATTATGAAGAAAAATAAGTTTCACCAGGAAGAAAAATAAGTTTTGGATCAACACAGCCTGTGCTGCTCTCGAAGATTATTATTTGAAATGCTATCAGTTTATACATTTATCTAGGAATTTATCCATATCTTTGAAAATTTTCTACCTTCCGAAAATTTATTTCATAACTAAGAGATAATGTTCTGTTACATTTCAAATACCCCGAATTCTAATGTATATAAAATAAAGATTTTTGTGGCGTCTATGCTTTTATGACTTCCGAAAACATTTTTGATCCAATAAAGTCATTATTTCACAAGATAATCACCCATTCACTTTTCTGTTGCTTTAACACGAACAGAATTATATTAATACATTCATATTATAAATGGAAAAGATATAATTCCTTTATGTCTGTTTCAGTAAACATAGCTCAACTCTATTTTAAAATTTTAATTTTAAGAGATTAAGATACATTTCTTCTCATCTGTTTTAAAAGTCCTAGAATTTCATATTTAAATTTTCGTTTCAAAAGATTAAGATGTAATTCATATCATCATGTACTAAGATTAACAATTTTATTTTCATACTTGCATTTTAAATCGGGAAGGCACACGTCTGTAGCATTAACAGAATTTTGATATTGCACTTTACTTCTAACTGGAACAAGTACAATTTTATCTCGTTGTTCTGATGGCAATTGTGTGAATTCTGTTCTCCCATTCACATTCCAAAGTATGTGATATAATATTTCAGATGCATTAATAATCCATAACGAGTTCTAAATGCAATGCAATGCAATCTAAATGTAAAAAATGCTAATACGTATTCATTATTTTTATTCGGCTGTCTGGAGCAAAAAAATTTTCCAGGTGTCAAAGAAATGACAAAAAATTATAATAATAATAATAAATAAACTGCGTATTGTTAGATCTTTGTAATTACACATTAATTCAATATGTCGAAAATCAGCTGTGAAATATTAAAAAAAATTTTTTTTTAATGTTGGAATAAGCAAGGCAATAGTCTTAAGATTCAAAAGAGATTGCTTACAATTATTGCAATTATTAATTTAGAATTCTATTGATTAATGAAATTTAAATCGTCCTTATCTATTTAAACTAACTATGAAGTGGATATTTTGTTATATCTTTTTCCTGCTGTTTCTATTATCCAGGTGTTATAATAGCTTAAATCAGTGGAAAACAGCTTCTCAAACTGATGTTTTGCTCCTTATACAAGAAATCGTTTTATTAACAAAATGAAATTCGACATTATTCTCAGACATTCGTTGATGAACTTCGCCTTGTTTGCAGCCGCTCGATGAATGTGATTTGAAAGCAAGTAACAAATTCGTCGACAAGTTGGATTTACAACGTCGTCTCAATACGATATGACGTAAATGCAACATTATCTGACGTAATGGATATTTTAAACCACTGAGAATCATGATAAACTAGCGGACTTAGGATATCAACAGTAATGAAAGAAACAACCATTTTATGGTTAAAAAGAAAAACGCTTGTGTAAAGGAAATGTTTTGTACAAATCATAAATTGTAGAAATGTTGAATTCTATAATGTTGATGATGATTTCATAATAAGCACTCGTGCAGCGAGTAGACAAACTTATATTTTTCGCCGTAATTCAAATATACAGGGTGAAACTCCAATATAATTTCACAAGTGCCGTAAAAATAGAATGAATAAAGAAGAAAAGTAGAACATATCATAAATAAAGAATAAGTGAAATAAATATTATTAAGAGTTATCAGATTTAAAGCAACACTATTTATACAATTATAAATAGTGTTACAGTGCTTTGCTGAAAAACTTTTGGCTACAATTAGCCAAAAGTTTTTCAGCAAAGCACTGTAACGTATAATTCTCTCGTAAACTCCGGGTTACCTCTAATTTCAATCAATTTTACCTTTATAATGAACTGGGAATATTTTAAACGATTTTTTGTCTCCCAGAAGATTCTAAAATAGAACAAATATGCAGTGGGATGTTTCCAGAAATATTTTCTGTGTGCCAAAGTTTTTGCAACAGTTGCTACGAAATCTGGAAATCCTATATCACTATAGGCACTTTTTGGCTTATTGAGGGCTAAGTGCTGCGGAGCTTAATTTTTGCGTACAGGCTGTAATGAGAAGATGCTCTGAAAATTTTGCTAAAACATTTTTGATATTATTACAAATATCACAGATGTATTTACACTAGTATAGATGTACAAGTATTTCTCTACTAATATGTAAATAAATTTCTCTCTTATGAATTGTGCTAATTTAATTCTAACCTCTATGATGATGATCACATATTCTTTATTTGATTCTTCCTACAACTTTTTCTGTTCACATTTACGTAGTTGATTCTTTACATAGTTGATAAATTTTTTTGTACTCTGTTATGTACATAACCTCATATATTTCCAATAAAGTATATGTCATATAATATCTTAAAGTATATCATTTCTATAAATCAATTCAACAAAATATATAATATATATCACACAAAATATAATCATAGTTTCAATGAAGTTAAGTATATAATTATAGTTTTCAGTAAAGAATAAACAAAATCTGTAACCACATTTTGAGTTGGTATTGTTTTATTTCTGCTACTCTACTTTGTAGTTTAGGAATTAGTTAACTACCAATATCTTAACTGACGCTGTAGAGAGAGAGATTGATCTCATCCTAACTGTGGATTTAGCATGTTATTTTATAGTGATGTGAAAGTCTAAATTATTACGAAGTTCTATTTTTCCATAACACACATATTTGCATACAAACTGCATAAAAATCTAAATATTTTATCATGTTACCATGAGCATAGAAAAAATATATATATAGAATAAAATATTTGAGAAAATCAAATAAAGAATGCATGATTGCTATTATGATCAAAATTATATAATTGTAACAAAAATGTTGAACTTTAAGTTACAATTTAACTCGAAAATTATTCTGTTACATATTTCATTTCGGTCTTTCAGTCTTGTTTTGTTAACCCTTTTAGGATATTTTTAGCTTTAGCATTATATCTTAAATTTTTGCTGACTTTTCAATTGATATTATTTTGCTTAATCTATATTAATTTTCTGCAATTTTATACTGAAAAATAAAATGCTTGGAAAAAACACATCGGCTAAATATTTTAGATTAATTTATGAAATTTATTTTAAAGCACCAATTTCTTCAAAAAACAAACAAATAAACACTCATACACAAACAATTCAGTTATCCATACTAAGTATTCAATTCCACTCTAAAAGACAATTTTTGAATCCGCATGAGGGCTAAAAATTCAATTACTTTAATACTATTGTTTATAATTGCATTTATTTCCAAAACACATTTTTCTTTTATTAAAAATCATTTCCCTTGAAAATTTTTCAGTTATCAAGTAGGTTGAATAAAATCATTATTAAATTAAATTTTAAGACACAAATTTATACTTTACCAGCATTTGTCTCTTACCAAAACATCCTTTCGGTTTTTCAAGTTCTTCCAATATCACTATTATTTTAAATGTGCATGCATTTAAATAAAATACAAATTATATTTAATATTGAAAAGTTATAAGCAAACTAAAAATAAACTTCAACGTTTTCATGGCTAATTTACTTGAATAAACTAAATCAAATGATTTGCTGTTATAGTAAGCAACCAAAAATATATGATTAATTAATGATTTTTACAATATATATATATATATATAGCAATTACGTCAACACTAATCAAAAATTCTATTTTTTATTTGTGTTTCGATATATGTACTGTAAGAACATAAATCAGATCTTATTAAAATCCACTGCAACATATTTAGTGCTTTAATTACTCGGATAAGCATCTTTGATGGCTTATCAGGATTTTTTTTATGTCATCATATTAAAGGAAAACTTACAAGAGGAGAAATTTATCAAAATCTACTTCTAGTTGGGGGCTTATCAATCCCATTTTTCTAGTGACTTATTGCGTAGCTGTTATCAGTCTGGTTAGCTCACTGAAGAGAGTGTTCCGAGCAGAGCAGGTGGAAGGTTTTGGAACATTCTTCGAACAACACGATGACAGGCATCACAAGACAACATGCAAATTCGGAATCCATTCCACTACTTAGCTCCAGTTGTGAGGAAGCCCACTATGTATATTCCTATCAAAACAGGTGATTAATTTGCTGTGTAATAATTAATTCTTAATTGCTATAAGGATTTTTCCCCCAAACAATTTTGTTCCAGAGAAATCTAAATTTCAAAAAATGTATTCCGATAATGGCAGTTTCCTAAGCAAATAATTTAACATACAATTCTAAAAATAAAGAATCATTAAATTGTTAAATAATCAAATCATTGTTATATGACTAATTTTAAATTAACTTCATTAAAAAATAATTATTTTCAATTAAATATTATATCAAAAAAATTATTTATTAGAGTCTAAAACAAAACTATATAAAAACGTTTTTTTTTTATTTTTTTATTTCCTTAAGCCAGCGTTTTAAGTTAGAATTCTATATAAAACCAGTAAAAATATCATGAAAACATTCCATTACTACATAAGTAGTTTTGAATTAGTGTTTCTAAGAAATTAGAATTTCATTTGAAGTACTAATTTAATTAGGAAATTCCAACTTTTTGTGTAAATAATTAAAATGCGATTCACGTTTAATTTATCGTTATTTCGAATAACGAATTTAATTATTCCCGTAAGAGCTTCACATTTGACAAATGTTTCAGAAAATAATGTGTAACCTATTTCATAACTTGAAGGAAATAATTGTTACTCATTCATATTTTAACTCATATGATTTTTTTTTTTTAATTTTTATCACCAAACTTAAATTGCTTCTAATAAATTTACATTTGTTTCGCTTATTTTAAATAATAGTTAATAAATATATAAAAGAACAATAAATTATGGTGAATTTTTTTCAAATATATTGTTATTTTCAATTAAGAACAGTATAAATATTTATTTACTTTAGACATTAACCAAGAACTTTTAAATAAAACAAAAATATACATTTTTTTTACCAAAATCCTATGATGCCGATTTTTTTATGGATAAATATTCTCTATAATAGCTATGTTATGGTATTCCTAAAAATAAATTATCTACTTTTTCTTCTTCAAACTTTTTCTCGTTCTAAAATATAAGTGATACAAAACAAAAAATTATATATAGCATTTTAAAAGTTATTTCACCATAATATAACCAACCTCATTTAAAAAAACACATTCCATATTATGATGATAATTTAGAAATTAAGAATAAAGTCGAAATTTCAATAATTATTTAATTTCGGAAAATGAAATTCGAATACTATTATAACATCTGATTTTTTATTTGTAAAACATTTAATTAATTTTTCATATTTAATCTTTCTCTTCTTTATTTGGATACAAAATTAACGGAATTTTCATTTGTCATTTTTCGTTTGTACTTTTCTTTAAACATAAATGAAAACTTTTATGACCAGATTAAATGGTTATTTATATTTATGTTGTTGGAGGAGGCGCCAATGTTTTGCATTAATGTCAGTTGTTTTTTCTTGTTTTATGAGCAATAATGTTACTTTGAGATTAATTTTTCTATTTCAATAATATTACATTTTGAATGTATGAGAATACGTCTAGTGTATCTACATGCTGTAATGAGTCATGAAATGATAATATCACTTATATATATATATATATATATATATATATATATATATATATATATATATATATATATATATATATAACTTTTTAAACGCAACAACTTAATTTATATCAAAAAGGACTTTTTTAGGAAACTATATTTATCAGAATTTTCTTTCTATATTTTTCGTCAGATTTTAAACCAACTGTATTTAATAACAAATGGTGCATTCATAAAAAATTAGGTAATTTTAGACAAAAGGAAAAATATTTATTTTCATATTGTTGATAATGGGACTCTTTGATTAAAGAAAAAACATCGAAATGATTTATGTAACATTTTTATTCCAAGAATAAATTTTTACTTTATGGAAAAGTTGGTAACTGAATACTTAATTTGAATTAACAATTTTTAATTTTTATAATATTAAACTACTTCAATATCTGATTATAGCATGATAAGTTTATCATCTTAAAGGCACTACACTGGAATCGAACTTTTTATTTCAATAATTTATCGTATATCTATTCTAAACTATCCACTTACAATCACTAAGCTATAGTTTGAATTCACTAATGTATGTTAAAGTTATATAAATTAGTTTTAACGTACGTTTATATAATCAATGGTAAATTATACAGTAATTACTAAATTTCACTATTCATAACAACTAAATTATAATTATTAACTCATAGTTGCAAAGACAAAAATCTATGACAAAACAATAACTTTGTTTCAATACATGTTTATCTGTGTATTGGAAAATAATATTATTATAACATCATATATATCTCGGATTTATTTTACTAAGCCACATCAAAGCATAAATTAAAATCAAAACTTATATTGATTGCATGTTTTTAATTTGAAATTATTCAATTTTAGCTCGCAAACATACATAAAAGATTTAAAATGTTATCTATCCTAAAATTAAAGTTTTCATTTTTTTAATAAATATTTATTTATTTTATTAAAATTTGTGCATGCTTTCTTAGTTATCTTTAATAAATTCTCCATTTATTACAAATTTATAAAAATTAAATTAATTACAAATTTATAACTAACTGTAAATTATGGTTGTAATATTTACACATGCATAAAAATTATAAATTAATTTTAATACATGTTTACCAACATTTTGCAACTATATATATTTTTTTTATCAAACTACTAATATTTACTTTTAATGCTTATAATTTGTAAAAAACTGATAAACTTAATATCTCACTCTAAATTTGACTAATTTATATTAAATGTTGATTTTTTTCACGTGAAAATAAAAATAATCTTAGAATAAAAATTTTAAAAAAGCATAGCTTTTGAATGAGTTTTTCAATCATTGTACTACACTTATGAACTCTGACTTAAAATATTTGCAAATAGAGTTTATGAATTAAAATATTTGCAAAAAGGATTGCATTTTTATTACATTATTCTTATTTAATTTTTAAAATCAAATAAGTATAATGTAATATAAATATACAATCCTATTTACAAATATTTTAATCAGAAACTTCTTAAAAAAGAAAGGTGGTAAAATATATGAAAATTTTCAATAGTTTTTATGTATTTTCTGATTCAAAGTTTTCGTTTTCAAAATTGTGAAAAATTAATTGTAACATTAAAATCTGGCGAAACAAATTTTCCATATTCTATTACCAACGATGAGTTGTTCATTATTTCATTTGAGATTCACAAACACAAGAATACACTATATTAGACGCATGATTAAAAATTTGAATGTTAAATACCAAGATATATTTAAAATTAAATTAAATTTATTAAGCAGCTCATTGTAATTTTTTCTTCTAATTATTTCAGTTTTTCCATCATCATATGGTAATAATGACTTATGTTAATCTGTCAATATATATATATATATATATATATATATATATATATATATATATATATATATATATATATATATATATATATATAATATATATATATTATATATATGTATATATATATATGAAATGTAATGTAATGTAAAATTTCTGTTTATGTTTACTAATACTTAGATACATTATTTTCTTATAATTAAACGGAAAAGATTTCATTGTTTTTATAAACACAATAATTTTTAATATCACGGAAACGCTTACTAACAGGAATATTTTCTCAACATAAACAGTCGTACTTCCAAAAATTTTAAGATTAATGAATATTTTCCAAACTAGCTTTCAGTTATTGGATTTTAAAAAGAGAAAAAAAGAAATCTAATTTTTCTATGGATTCTGAACACTAATAATGATGTTTATGAGAACTTTTCTATGTTCATGAATATTAGACATTAAAAAAATCATTTTTTATAATTAACAATGATGTGCAATTCATTAAATTTTATTTCTTGAAAAAAAGTTTTACAGAATTTTTAAAATTATTTTAGAGAAAATTTTTAAACTTTCCTGTTTTTGACGGAAATAGTAAAAATATTGTCCTAGGAAAAAAAAAACTGAATATCTAAGATTTGGATTTTTAGTAGTTTATTTTCATGCACATTCTTTATTTTCATTCATTATGCAATTATATTTGGTAATCATCTATCTATCTTTTTTTAATTATTGGGTTCAAAGGCCTGCAGTTTATATTTCGTCTCAAAATTTTTCATGTATTCTCTCAAAGTGGTCCAATTATGCTAAAAGAAAAGATTTAACAAATCAAATAATGTTTTTTTTCTTGTTTATACGATCGAGCTAATTTTTTTCTCATTCTCTTCACTATTTGCTTAATTTTATTGGTCAATAATTTTTCTGAATATTAATTATTACTATTATTATTGATTAATAGATTTCTTCATCGCTACTTGTTAAAGTACAAGCTACCAAACACTTGTTACTATAAGCCTGATAACAGTTTTATAAAACGTAATTTTAAGATTTTTGGTTAGAAATGTTTTTATATATAAATTATTGGTATAAATAACAGCACTTATTATTTTTTTCTTAGTCTTGTAAGTAATTTTTAAGAGATATTATTACATGAACCAGATAAACACTTGATACATTTTCAAATTTAAAACAATCAATTATAAGTACAGAGAAAACATTAGAATAGTTTGTGGCCTAAGTTTCATTTTGAGATCATTTCTTATAAAATTAATATTTTCACTTGTCCTAATAAATTGGTCAACAAAGAAAATTGATATAGGTCTACTTCTATTTGAATAACAATATAGAATAGCTATGTATTATTTCTTCAATCATTTCAGCGAGAAAATATATATCGCCTGATTAAATTTTCTATAATATTGAAATTCCGATATACAAATTGTAATATATGAATCAAAATTAATTTTTATCTGTTTCAATAAAAATATAAAACTACTCTGTTTTTTACCTCATGTTTAAAAAAATTATTAAAATTTGGAGCTTTATAATTAAGTATCGGAGTTACTTGACAGAATTATCGACATATTTTTAGGTACAATATCAACGCAATAATATGTATATATAAATAACCTTTATAATATATTCTTATAGTAAATGCACAGAGTATTTTAATAGAATAAAACCTCTAAAATCCAACTCATGAATCAAGAACTGGTATTTAATTAAATGGTGGTAATAAATCACGTTGACTAATGTCTATATTGATAGAAAAATCATCAGAAATCTCGTTTTATAAGATAACAGAGGCCATAGATACTTATTAAGGAAAATTATAAATTAATGAATTAACTCATATAAGATATATACCAAAACAAGTTCTATTGATTTTATCAAAAACTTACTTAAAATAAAAAATAACTTAATAAAAAAATATATCGATGTTAGTCTTAAAATGCTTAAATATATTTCAAATAATATGAATTAGTTCTATTATAGAATGACTATAGCTCGAAAACAGCACTGATATTATCGGAGGATATTCTCAGCAAAAGGAATTTTTTTTTATAAATTAAGTGAAAATTTGCTAGCATAGCACTGAAAATGCACTTTGTCGGCTATCTTTGAGTTTCTGTGCCAAATGGACGAACAATGGATAGACCAATATCAGAAGATGTGTAATTGCCTATTTATTACTAACGACATAGGATGTCAGAGGCTCCCCATTTGATAAAAATATATCGATGACAAACAAATGAAGACTGAATACAGAACAGATCAAGTTTCTTCTAAAACGATTCAGCTATGTCCGTCAAAAACTATTGTTTATTTCATATTACCAAGAAAGTTAGCCTCTTACGTCCTATTTCCTTAACCATGTATGAATGTATGACAACATGGCAGCTGCTATTCAACTCAGCTTGAGAAAAGTTGAATGTGATGGAAATTTCGTTACAAGCCTTCAGGATTCTTTATCCTTTGTCTGTCAAAAACGCTTTGTTCAGTATTCTTTCCCATGAAAAATATACATATAATCATAGGAATGATACTTCTCCCATTATCCAACTTAATCACTGCTTTCTATTTATCTAGGTGGATTGAAGCAAATGGTGATGGTCACAGTGTTTTAACTTTTCAATGTACACAAATAATTAAACAAATGACTTCATAATCATATGAAATACGACTAAAAGAAAATGAATAATTAGGAATTTTATCAGATTAGTTTACACTTTAATGTCTTAAAATCAGTTATGATTTGTAATTTCATGTGTTTATTATCTAAATCCAAAGAGATTTAAATCTGCCTCTACCTTTAAGTCAACTGTGGTAGTCTTTTGTGTAGATAAGCATACATACCGTGGAACATAGGATCTTAATGTTTTCATAAATAATTTTTTAATTCAGACTTTCTAAATTTTAATTAAATCGTAAAAATATTATTCAGCTTCTCGATCCTGTAGTATTCAGAAATAATGTTCTTTATAGAATTTTATTGTATTGTATGTTTTATATCTCTGCTGTTTCTTGGTATTGTATTTTGGGTGTGCAGTAGTGAGTATTCAATCTTTCTGTCGAAGCTTATATTCTAATAAATAAAAATTAAGTAGCATCAAATTAATATGAGCAAACTTGATCAGCTTGGTAACCTAGAAGGATAAGAAGAAACGAATACCTTCTGGTCTCATTATTGCAAGATATCCACATTATTATCAACCGGGTTATCAAAATTACCCTTTTTTAAAAGAAATTTAGGTCATTTAAAGACTGATTTTCGTAATAAATCCTTAAATATACTAATCGTTAATCATGTAATTTAAAGTCTTTTCAACCAAAATTTATTAAAACTTGGAGCAAGAATGCACAATTACATTTTTGAATTGGTAAAAGTTAGCTGTAATAGCTTTGTATAAATACCATGCTCGGTCATCACACAGATAGATAAGAATGATGGTTAAAAAGATCATTAAGGATCCCACAACCATATTATTTTATTTCAATGCTAGAAAAGATATCATGGAAATTTCACTTCATTTTCTTGATACCCCCACCCTAGTTCCTTTATACGAAACTTACCCAGGAAACGGTTTCTTGTGATGATTCGAATGTCATTTCAAATTGCAAGTAACTCTGTAATTAGACCACACAGGGAAAAAATGAGAGTGGAGCAGCAATCAGATTTTATTACTAAAATTGTTTTTTACTGAAAAATGTCGGTTGAATGATCAACTGCTCTGTTGTTAATTCCAACAACTTGTGAAGTTAACTCTCACTTCTGTTATTGACACTTGTGATGATTCATCATGCATTTTAAAATGTATATATAAGTCCAGATGAAATTTATCCTTCTTTTCATTTAATGGTAATAAAGTGAAGTTGAGATTGCATGGTGTGGAAAAGAACCGTTCTTGTATGAGAAGAAAAGCGCTGATAAGCGAAGCGGTCTAGAAGGTAACGATTTCGACATTCCTGATTCAGTCAAAAACTACAGTACTTATAAAAATTTTAGGGACATTAACTTCTAGAGTTTCATATCCCTCCTTTGATGTGGTATTAAAGTTTAAAAATAGTGATAGCAACTTATATGTTTAATTCCTTGTTTATGGTTCCAAAAGGAGAGATAGTTGGCTGTGCTTAGCAAGCCTTTTATAGCCAGATAATCAGAAGCGTTTTGCTATAACTTACAAGGAATCACATTTCTATTGATTGAACAACACTTTGGCAATTAATGCTGAATTGAGACATTTCAGATACTTTTTTCAAATAATAATTTTTGAATAATACAATGTGTGTGGTAAATTTATTCGCAAATATTTTTGGAAACCCTAGAGTAAATTTTATAAAAAAATGTAAAATATTATGAAAAACAAAAATTTAATATTAAGTGAAGGTCAGCACTCGTATGAAAAAAATCATAAAATATGAAAATGAATTGCATTTTTTATCTATTTTGAAGTTACCATGGAATTAATGTCAACACTACAATCTGTGTATTTTCGGATACACTCTCATCTCTACTTTACGATATTCCCCTTTCATTAATTTACATCAAATGTACATTGTTGTTTTGAAAAGTATTATATCATCTGATTATCTGAAAATTTAACCTTGAATAATAAGAACATATTATCTAATATTTAACGGTGACATACATTGCCTCAATTGTCGGCAGTATCTACTGTTAGGATACATTGTAGCATTTCAAAACCAGATCACACCAGCTTATTTTTAGTAATAATTATCACCGAATCCTTTGATATATTTGCGCTTCCGATAAAATAATATATTTTACTCACATTTAAATTATGTTTACCCGTCCACTTAAAAGAGAAGGGAATTATTTTATGAATATATGATACACAAAATGTATTATCATAATTGTATCATTTTAAATTATTCGCAAAATTAAAAGTTTTTTGTGTGCTTTATGTATATATGTGAGTGTATATATAATATCATATATACATGTGATTGGTAAATGTATTATGCATTATATTAAAATTCAAATCTAAGGGTCAGTAATACACAGTCAATAATAAAATATTATTATAGTCTTTAGACATATGCTAGTATCAATACAAGCATGGGTAAAATTGATTTAAATTTCTATGAAAAAAAATTTTTTTTAATTTTAGAAAAAAAAAAAAGTTAGATGAAAAATGTTTATAATTCCTTTCTAAATTTTAAATTCATTCGAATTCAATATAATTTAATAAAATTTTAATTCTTCTAAAAGATACATAAATATATTTCAATTTTTTTAAAAATTTATTGAAGTATTTTTATAAAAAAAGTTACTATATCTCCATTGATGAATATCATAAGCTACACTCAGAAGCACGACAGCCCATATGGGGACCAAGGCCTCCAGTACTCATATCTGTTTCCATGTCCTCATATCTGCTCATATGTGTTTCCAGTGCTCATATCTGTTTCCATGTCCTCATATCTGTTTCCATGTCCTCATATCTGTTTCCATGTCCTCATATCTCTTTCCATGTCCTCATATCTGTTTCCATGTCCTCATATCTGTTTCCATGTCCTCATATCTGCTCATATGTGATATCTGTTTCCATGTCCTCATATCTGCTCATATGTGTTTCCAGTGCTCATATCTGGTTCCTGGGGTGTGAGGCATACCTCCCAATCAGGCAACCAGTCTTATGTTTTATTTGTCGCCTTATGGCAAAACCCTCAGAGTTTAGTTTCTAAGCATACTTGGTACTAAGTTTTATTGGACCACCAAAGGGGAAAAAATGTCGAATCAACATTGTCCAGCCAAGGATCAAACCTCAGACCTGTGCCCTGGGAATGCGAATCGCTACCACTACGCCAAGGGATTTCATTTAAGAGTTTTGAGTTTACAATATGGTTGTAGAGTTTGTATGCACAAAATAAGCATTACATCCACAAAATAAAATTAAGAAAATTTTCTTTTCAATATTCTGCTAACATTTATAATTATTAAATTTAGTGCATAATCATTCAATATTTGATAAAATTAATATGAACTGGAGTTTTGGATACTGACTTGTAATTTGATTCGATTTACTTTGTCATCTTATGGTTATCTTTCACATGCAAGACTCAGCAGGAATTTAATATATAAAGTTGGAATCCGAATCATTAGAAACTTCTAAGCATGAAATGATATTCAAGATAACAAGTGTTCGCGTGGCAGTAACTTTTCAACTGAAAGCCATAATTGATCCTTCAGTTACAAAGATCATCTAGTGAGTTACCAACAACAATCTTACTATACGAAATACACAGGCATCTACAACAGATTAATAATAGTTTACTGGCTTCTTCTCAAAATTTAACATATTTTAAATACATTAAGTGGGAAAAATTCCCCATTTGGATAGTCAAACATTTTTTTTTTTTCATAAAAAAGTTTTGTTTAATATATACCTTACTAGACAGTTACATTCCTAGGCAAAAATGCAGTCATCTCCGCTGTACTAAAAAGGTTGGTATTCCACATTTTCATTTCTTTAAAGGATCTAGATTACTCTAAAGCCAAATCGTGAATTTCAATAAGCAATGAAAGTAGTTTTTCTTTCCTAGATTGTGATGAGTCTCAAAAATTTATAATATTTTGAAATTAATTTTTTTGCATCTAATTTTTATGGGATAAAAAAAAATCCTTAAAATTTGAAAAAACATTCTTTATTAAATAAATCTTTTCCACGTCATAAAGATTTTCTAATTAGGTTGTGGAAATAATTAATAGAACTTCTTAATATTTTAAAAAATTCTGCTTATAGCTTACACTAAAAGATTTTATACAAGTTTACTAATAAATTGGAAATCAAATTTAATTAAATTCATTAAATATAAGCGCAATTTATATATAACGTAAAGAAAGAAGAGTTTTTGAATAGTAATTTTTATGATCATTTATTTCCTTGAGTTCTTTTTCGGCTATATGATTTTTATACTGATATGTATACAAACTTAGAAAATAATTTCGAAATATTAAAGTAGGGTCGAATGATAAGCTCGAAACGTGAATTAGCATCCTCCTCTGGAAACATTTACATTATTTCAACCGAGGGATGCTAGATGCAAGGAAAGTTTAACATAGGATTTCTTCCACAATTTCCTTGGTATCTTTCACTGAAACTGCTCTCTTTCTGGTAAGAGAACAATGATTTTCCTTTTCAAATTACCGTGGTGGTATTATTTATAAAATTTACTTATAATAAGTGGTTATCATTATAGCAAGCTGAATAATAATACTTTGAGCAAAGAGACAAATATTCAACTTGGTATTTTATTAGGCTAGATTTGTTGCAATACGTTTTTAGCTCTCTTTTACTCACGACGAAAGTTATTAAAGACAAGTAACCTCGTCATAATCTTGAAATAAGGTTAAATAACATGGTCGAACATAACTCAGAAAAGTTCATGATGCAAAACTTTTCCTGTTTTTTATAATATTTATTTTTATTTTAGCCGAGAAGAAGAAGGTGAAAGAGCCATTCTAGAATTAGGGACATCTATCCCAAAAAGCGTAGATCACGCTACTGGCTTTAAGATGAAGTTTAAGTTAGTGAAAAAGAAATTGAAGCTTTTTGTACTCACGATAATAATGCTTTTTTGTGTCGTAAGTACACCGTTTCCAAGTAACTTATTCAAGTTCTTAATAATATATAAAATGCTTAAGAATTTATTTAAAAAGGCCATGAAATGTAAATGTAATGAACTCACATAATTTGTTGATACCCTTTTAAGGGAATGATTCAATATTGAAATTTATTGCGTTGACAAATAATAGTTTCGCTTTGCACACAAAGATAGAATAATAAAAAGCAGAAATTAGTTTTTTGTTAACAAATACCTTACGAGAATACTCTGAAATTTTGCTGTTACATTTAAATTTATAAATTTATATTTTACATACAAAATTTTAAAATTGTTCAAAGTAATCATCACCAGTATCCATGTGTTTCTATAATGGATCTTTAGTTATGAGCTTATAAATGATGCGGTAGAATCTGTACTAAAGTAATTTAATCATTTGTTAATTGGTTCTCTCCTCTTTTACTCAGTTAAACGAAAGGGAATCCCTTATCAAACAATATTTTCTTATACAAATCTTCACGAATAACTTTATGTACGGTGTTTGATACATTATTAATTTAGTGACACATTTATTATCCTTCTGCATCATTTAAAAGGAACAACAATGATGGACACACCCTCCAGTACTGCAGCTGACAACGAGTCCCTGTATGTTCTTCCTTCTGAAGAGAACTGCGATTTTTGTGAAATTCTGTAAAATATTAGAATACATCACAGTGCAAGATCGGTCTTTATTTCCAAATGCTAATTGTATATATTCAAAGCTTTCTTTTTGCTCTAAACCAGCTTCAAACATCATAGAAAAACCACGACACGATAATGTTCCCAAACAAATTTCGTTTTACCTTCCATCTAAAATTAATTTTTTTATTAAACTACTCTCAATTGCTGCTTTTAGTTTATTTTCTCAAATATAATTGTAAATTAAATTCTATAACTTTCTGTATTCACATATTTATGCGATTGCAAGTATTTTAATATTTTGAATTTTGAAAAATGTTACTATATTATAGATTTATTACTTATTCATTAATAAAAATTTATTTATTTTCTAGTGTTTAAAACATAGTTTTACAACTTGCATATTAAAGTAGGAGAGTTTAATTTATACCTCATCAATCACTCAAACAGTAAAGCTATAGAGAGATAAATACAATACGTATAAAAATTAAACACTGATAGTTTTTAATGATCTTAGATTCACATGAAAGGAGAGATTCTCTAAATCAACTTAGAGTACAGTAGTAAATTATGCATTCAAATTTTAAGTAATATTTTAAAAAGAATTATATATATATATATATTATTATTATTATTATTATATATGATTTTTATTTATACCATTTTATGAAATTTCACGTGTTAACTTTTTTCAAATAATTGTTTTAGGTCTCCTTAAGTTTCATAAAAGTTCATGATTATGGGTGGAATTCTATTGCATTGGTAAAAGGAAAAACAGTCAGTATCCTTTGTGAAATTCCTAACACTAATGATTTGACAATGAATGGATTTTCATTAAAATGATTATTTTTGCGAACTATGTTATTTACTGAATGGTTTTATGACGAAGCACATATGGTTGTTTCAGTTCAAATTAAAACGGATTGATTTTATGATTAAAAAAGGCTATAAAGAATAATGTCTAAAAATGAAAATATCGTAAAACATTTCTTATGTGAAATTCTATTAATGTTATACTTGTTATCAGAATTTTCAAAAAAAAATATATTTAGATTTTAAAGAATTTTTTGTATTTTGTTAAATTCTAATAACTGATTTTACCTAGTTAGAAATGTCCAATTTACGAGGAAATTTTCAAAAAATATTACAAACAATTTTATATAAAATAAGCTGAATTTTTTAAAATTTCTAATTAATTTATTCCAGCAAATTTTTCTTTCTTATTCATTTAATCATAATGTGGTTCTTATTTGGTATCTACAAATTGATTTGCCAAATGGATTGTTAAATAAGAGCAATACATTTTCAAATAATTTTATGGATGAATTTTTAATCTTGCAAAATAAAAGATTTTATTTTGTAATATTACGTCTATAATTAATGTCTATAATTTCTGATTTAATAAAATAAATATGCAAATTATAATTAATATCACAGTTAGAGTGTTATATTGTATAATGGATAATTTGAAATTTAATCCCATCAGTAAAAATTAAACTTTTTTTATAGCAATATTATACTCACATTATTATCACGCAGTTATACACTGACCAACATTAAAAATGCAACACCAAGAAGGACTTACCAGAAAGTGTAGAAAATCGTCAAACAGAGAGAGACAGCAATGAACAATAAGTGATCTGTATTTTGAAATGATATGCATAATATAGTGCGAGAACAGGGTCGGATCAAAGGTTTGTAAGACCACCGTGGACGGCGATACACGAAGCAATACGTCTAGGCACAGAGTCAATGAGAGTACGATTGCGTCTTGAGGAATGTCTCTGCATTCTAGGTCAATCATTTGTAAAAATGCGTGTTCTGAAGGAGGCACGGTTTACAAATGACGCCCAGTCATATCCAAAACGCATTCGATTGGGGAGAGATCTGGTGAGCACATTGGTCAGAGAAACACCTGTATACCTTGCAGGGCATGTTGGCTGATGTGAGCCATGTACGGTTGAGTGTTATCCTGTTGATAAAGGGCATTGACACCCCTTGAAGGTATGAGAGTGTCATCGGCCGCAGCACACCATCCACGTAACGCTCGGCTGTCATAGTGCCGTAAATATAAACTGGAGGTGACCTGGAATCTTACACAATGGCAACCCAAAACAAGATGCCCGTTGTGGCGTTGTGGGCCGTTCCACAATTGCTATAGGATCGAATTAGTCTACACGTCGATCCAACACTAGTACGCGGTGACTATCACTGAAAAAACAGAAGCATGATTTATTTGGGTAGATGATCGTGTGCCACTCCGTCGTCCACATCGTTCTAATCCGGTACCATTCCAGATGTGGTCGTTTATGTTATGAGGTCAAATGCTGTCTTCTTAACGCCATAATCGCAGGCCACTAGAAACCAATGGAAGCAATGATGCAGCTCGATATGAGGCCATTCAGACTGCATTTCACATGTAGCAGGAATTTAGTGTACTTGCTTTGCGAGGACGTCATCTTCTCCCACGCGTCGATCCACTCGCGCTGACGTCACGCTGGTCGCTACGGTATCCAGGAAACGTCCCACAGTTCCTTGTTTCACCACATCCGGAGCACTGTGGATGCGTCCAGGTGTGTGTCAGCTGCGATTTGCCTTAAGGACCAACCTGCGCTTCTCAGTCCGATCACGATGCCCCTCTTAAACTCGTCTGTCTGCTGAAACTGACTCCGCCAACTATGGTTTGGCATGCTCTGCAATTACAGGCATCCTTTGCGAAAAGAACAAACTTTCAACGATTATTTTCCAAGCAGGAATAACGGCGTGAATATTGCTCACTCTACCGGTTCCTTACCTTATATCTTATCCTACGAGAACTAGAGAGCTGTGCATTTCACATTATTTGCATAATTTGGTAATGTGTGCCTACCCTGATATTTGAATAATTTTCTGGCCTTTCTTTTTTGATGTTGAGTTTTCAATATCTTTCAGCATATATTAAAGACAAGTAATATGACTCAACTACAGAAATAAAAACTTTATTTCCGTGGTTGAGCTATATTTTCAAAGTTACTCTCTAGGATTCCCTTAATATTTGTGTTCGTTGCATCATTATTAAAGATGCAATTCTAGAAGTCACATAGTTTGCTTCACACATTAATTACACAACTTTAGCTTACAAAAGACGGACTTCATACCCCTTCTGGAGTCCTCTTTTCTCTCACTTCAATATTACTTGACTAGTCACAATTTCCATAATTTTATTTCAATGAAGCAGATTTCCAGTCTCTGTATATTTAAATGACAACTGTAAGCTAGTTGTCCACAAACTACAGTTTGAGAAATGTTGTTAACCATTGTAGCAAAATATCCATTTTTTTTAATACAATTTTGTAAGCTGGATATATTTTGTATTCTATTCATCACAAGAATAAAGGATTAGTTTCAAACTAAACTCGTTTCTAACTATCATAGCAGAAGGGTGATAGTACCATGTAATGATATTTCATTGGCTACGCCTCTTACTTTTTAACATGGCCAGTAGTCATAATAATAGTCATTTCCATTTTAATTGTGTATTGAAAACAATATTTGAAATATTATTGTGTTCTTATCATAAACTGATAGAGCTGAATGTGACGGGTGATTCCACCTTCAAACGCGAAATTATCCACATGATTGTGAAGGGACCTTTTATTCCTGGTAGCTACTCCAGTTCCCAAGACTACGTTAGCTTCTCCATTTCTAGGATTAACAGTAATGGAACATATAGAGTAAGTACTCTACATTTTATTATGGATGATATTTGTGACATTTTGATAAGCATTTGGGTAATAATTTTTCCAAATATTCAGTTCTAGCAATCTGTAACAAATAAATATAATAACATCAGAAATGAATTTTATAATTAAGAGTTTTTTAGCGATTCGCTTCATCAGCGTAAGTCATTAGATTTGCTTCAGGTAAAGAATGATATAGTTACTTACGAAATCATGCATTTGAATTTAATTGAATTCACAATATGTAAGTATGATTCTAATGATGATGATGATTAGGAAATTCTTATGATTAAGTTAAAAATAAACAAGTAGAAGTAGCGCCGACCAATACCAATATCAATACACAATGTCTAGTGGTCAGAGTGCCTGACTGCGGATAGGGAGGTCCTGGTTCGGGCATGGATGTACTTTCTCTTTCTATCTATCCTGTCTTTGTCCTTTATGTTTATAAATGAGGTGTGAATGGTTGCCTACCCTATAAACGGGTCCCTATGGCATGTGTGTACTGAAGTAGTCATCAAATATATGGTTCAGTATGAAAAAGTAGAGCAGCGCAGCCCATATTGTCAGCCTAGCTGGCACAAGACAAAAAAAAAGTAAAAGTAACAGAAAAAATAAAGTTATTTGTAAAGCATTACTGCTTTATTTATTCTTATCACTAACTTCAGCTGAAAAGTGTGTGCTCTGACCATGAAAAATACACAAGAACTTGAATTTTATGAATTCGTTTATGTGTATACTGAGCATAATAATCAATATGAAAGAGAGGTAATAAAATCTTTAATCTTAGTATAAAGCACGTCTTTATTTCCGATTACTATCATCATCTTCAACAGAAAACTATGATATCAAATACTGAAAATTACATTTATTCAAAAAGATATTACCTTAATATCTATATAATTTAATACAATTAATTGAAATATGACAAATACAAAATATACAGAGAGAAATATAATTAAATCGCGTTAGTATATAATTTATTTTAGTTTTTATCAACGTCAGTCGTAGACACATCTTGTTGTAAAAAAAAGTACACTTATTCTAAAAAACATATACGTGATTAGTTTTAGTAGGATTCACACACACGCATAATATATAATCAAAAATTCATTTCTGAGTAAAGTATAGAATAAACATTAAGTAAGTAAATGAAGTCTTATAATAATGGTTACAATTATATTTGGTGGGATTCACTTATGGAACGAATTATTTCTGATTTCTATCATAAGATCTATTTTATCATAAGTCTGATTTCTGGAATTAAAAAGTAACATTTACTGAAGAAGTCATAGACATGACCTTAATATAATTCATAAAACATGACCGGAAAATAATCGTGTGAGCTCTGCACGAAGCATTCGAATTCTGTCTTATGGAAAATCTAAGACACGCCATTATCGACTTCAGCATCAGCAACTAAAAATATGGCTTTAGATCCATCTTCTCCACAGAACGCGCCTTTCGAAAATTTTAACCGTTCATGAAGCAAATTTAAAATTTCAACAGGTACATAAGGCTAATCCTTCTCGAAATCAAAAAGTGTTTTCCAAATATTTTATAACTCAAAAAATCCTTAGCTGGTCTTAAAAAATAATCCATCATTAATAACTGCACTGGAAACTGTTTGCAGGAATCCATGAGTAATCCTTTTCTCCAGAATATTTTCTTTATTAAAATCTAATAACTAATCACATACTTCCATCTTAGTTTTGGCAGATATCAAATTACTAGTGATGAAGAACCCATCAAAGAATCTGTAGTCAAAGAGTTCAGAAATCTATCAATTATGTAACTAAGTAAATTATCTCAACATCTAACTCTCAAATTATCATCGAGCAAAAGAATAAAACTTTAAAATACAATACTAAAACAGCTTTTAAGGGTAATAGTTTAAAAATACCCACTTTTATTCTAGATATCCTGACTGACCAGTGACTGCCAGTTCTACAACACACAAAATCACTTAAGTCAAAAATAAATCTTGTTGCTTAAAGACACCGAAACATAATAAAGGAAACTAAAATAAATTACTTGTAAGAAAATATAGCCTACTGCTCATCTCAGTGAATCATCCTTATGAACACAAAAATAGTCAACAACTTAACAGATTTCAAAAGCATTTTTCCCTTCTCATCACAAGATAGTATAAAATTATAAGCAATAATGCTTCTCCTTTTAGCAAGTTTATCTCAACAGTATCAGTATCTTGTCCTAGAATAAATTGCCTTAAAAATAAAAGACCATCATCTTCAGGAATTTGTCCCACCACCTATAACACAACCACCATTTAAATAGTGGTCAGTATGAATCTTCATTCAATAAAATCTTACGATATTATCTTTTACAACAAAAAGAAAGGACAATTTCTTAATCAATGAATAAAATCTAGCACTACATCACAAGTATCTACATCTCAACTATCACAAGATCACCATGCTTCAATATCTGAATTACATTAATACAACGAGACATAACTTCTAAACATGGTCATGCAAAATGCGATTACTGATTGTTCGAAGATTGATTTCCCAGTTTAATACAATGAGTTAGAAGAAAAAACTAAGAGCTTTGGAAAATCTTTTGAGTCTTTTGCAACGATATATATGTAGGATAAGTATGATAATTTCTTCTATCCTTTAACAGAGAAACTTAGTGACTTTCACGACTTTTCCATCAGCAAAGTGGACATCGCTTGTCGCGGGCAGCGAATAGAAGGGTGGCCATATTTTCCTTCCCTATGTGGCTTGAGAAGTTAGGAACGTGTCTATGTTAGAATGTAACGTCCAAAGAGTCTTACCATTGTTGTTGCGTGGATGTGGAGAGCAAAGTGCCTGCTAAAGTGTAATTTCATCATTCAACTGTGAATCGAAATTATGAGATTATTATCATTATTATATATCATGGCTTATGATAGAACGAATATTCCACAAGCCCATTACTTTTAAGGTACAGACTGGGGACTTTTACAACGATATGTATGTATGCATGCTGTTGTTAATTTAACCTCATATTCAATGAAATAAAATTGTTTATTATTACTCTTCCATAATAGAATTTATATATCCTCTTGTTGATTAATTTATAAATCATTTGATATAATGTTCAAGTTAAGTGAGTATCGTGTTATTAACATAAAGCTAACAAGGTAAAAAATGGCAAAAAAATCTTTTATTTTTCGCAGCAAAAAAAAAGGTATTGTACTTTAATAATTTGATTGCGAATAATGTAACATAAGTAAGTAATATCACATATTATATAAAAGTATGAAAATAACTCTTTCTTTATCTGATTTATCTTATAGAGAGTTTCGAAGCCTTGGACCGTATTATTAGGAGAAGATACGCATGAGAGTGAAAGCAATTCCATAGTTCTAGAACATAACTTCAACTTGAAAGCAGATGAAATTTCTGATATGTAATTTTTCTTCTTCGTTATTCAATTCCTACTTTTAGTTCATATACCCAACCTATTTATATATCTTGTTCAAATTTTCAATCGTTAATGAATTACTTTTTATTCCTCCACTCAAGTTCAAATACATTTTATCAAATTTGTAGTGGATGACATTTGATGTTTATGCAATTTTTTCAAATGTTAATTCGTTAATTAAATTTAATATATAAATTTTAGTTTTATATGGGATTAAAAAATTTTTTTTCGTTGTTGTACTAAGTAGGAATTGATTTTAAATGTTTTTATATTACTTGTTTTTGTGGTATAAGTTCCTAGAATTAGTATAGCTTCATCAAAGTACACTGCTCAAAACAATTAGAAGATATTGAAGTTATGGGCTGATCTTGCACCAGGAGAATTGTTTAGTTGATTGATGCATTATTGACAGACATATTTGGTTATATGCAATAAATGTATCATTTGTTTGGCAGAAAAAATGCGCTCTGTTGACAGTTTGGTTGTAAAAGGGAAAAAAAAACCTAATTTATGAGTATGAGAAAAATAATAAAAAAGTGTTTCCTTAAAAGAAAATATTTTTAATACGAGGTATGGTTTCCTCAGACGGTCAGCCAAATTGAACACATTCGAGATATTCAATCAATTAGGCTGTTAATAAGAATTATTTCTCCTCCAGAAGAGCTTTTTCCAGTTCTTGAAGAGTATAGGCGTCGAGCAACTCGTCTGCACAGAATGTCCCAAATATGCTATATTGGGCTTTTCCATTTGTATATTCCTTCAAAAGGAAATCATTCACCAAGATAGCATAACAATGCCCGCAATTTTAGTCTATTAACATGAAGTTATCTCCAATCCCAAGACTTAATTTTTGTGTCCCCTATAATCTTTCCTTTTATATAAAAGTTTTAACTATATGTTAAATTTTTTCATAAAATAAGATGCTGATGCATCTAAAGTGGTATTCATTTAAGCACCAAGTTATCAAAGTAAGTTTCTCAGGTATCAAAGAAAACTTTAATATTTAGAATTATTTTTTTAAAAAAAAACTAATCAATATTTAAGTAAAGGTAAATTCAATTTTTGAGATCTTAAAGAAAATTGCATCAAATTGAACTCAATTATTCGATAACAGAATTTTGAAACAAAATACAAAATAAGATGTGTAATATTGGTTATCATTTATAATTTATTATACTTATGTATACTCACTTATGAATACAACAATAACTTACATCTATAATTTTAATTTTCTTCAAGCTTCCCTTTTTTATAAGATGCTTCTATACCTTTCAACTCAGTCCCTATAACTTATAAAATTATTTAATATTCACCTGTAAATAATATGTTGTAATTAAATGCCAGAGCTTGCATATTTCCTCAAAATTATTTCTCCTCATTTCGGCGCAATAACAGTATTACAATTTTATTAACATATCATTCTGATTTAAATTTAGTTTGGAAACGTTATAAATTTAATTCTTCTTTTATACAAATGACAAACCTACTTTTAAAAGAATAATTATGTTATTTGACTTTTAGATGTTTATTTTTTTCTGCACGTATCATCAGTTGACAAAAGAAATTTATTAGAAATACTAATTTCTGAATTATGAAAGTCAGTTGCTCAATTGTTAAAATTTTTTATATTAGTGATATAAAAAATCATATGTATTTATGATAATTATTTTATTACAAACAAAATTTTATATTATTTTGTGAAAAATAAAATTTTATATTGCACATTTGCACCAAGATTGTCTTAAATAACTTTGTATTCAATATAATTCATTAAATTAGACGATTAAATCAACTTGCTCCACACAAAATCCGGCAACCATTAGTTGTAATGAAATAAATACTATAGTAATTTTTTTTTTTGTATTTTTCTTTATAATTGGATAACTCTCTCTGTACTAATATATAGCGTTATAACCAATTATATTATAAAAATATTAAAGAAGCATGTGTGATTTTTTTTTGTTTCACTGTTTACATTTAAACTAGTTAAGAAACTGTAAGTGATATTTGGTTTAAAATTGATATTTAAATTTTTACTTGCAACATCTTTATTGTCTAAAAGCACTTTTTTATTGACTGTGATACAACATTTAAATAAATTTTAAAGATATTTTAAAAATCAACTGAAATACATCATCTAATCTTAAAAATTCTTAAAGTGTGTATATGTGTAAATACATACTTTACAATATTTAAAAAATTTATAATTAACACCATTTTGTATATGCATACAAAATGCTTGTAAATATTTTCATAAGAAAATCTTTATTAACTATTTTTAATTACTTTTAATAAATAAAAGGAATAAGTTTTACAATGAAAACAAAACAGCGTTGTATTTCCTCAGATTTAGGGACTTTTAATAAACTTTCACTGAGAATAAACACATTTATATTACCCAATTATTAACGGGACTCAAAAAAGCTGCAACAATGAGCACAGTTTCACAACGAAGTTCTATATTGAACAGATCTCACTCATTTTAATCTAATACATTCCTGTTGGCAATATTTTAAATTTTACTTACTTCCTGAGAGATACCAGAAAAACCTCGAAAATATGCTGGAGAACCTTCCCAAAATGTCTGTATTTATTGCCAATCTTTCCACTAAATATAACCGAAAGGCAATTTGACGCCAAATCTTGAAATCGGGTCATTTTTCGTTTTCTTTTCAGGGTTACCGTAAATTAAACTCTACTTGTCTAACTTCTTATTTTACCAGGTCTTGTGAGAGGGCAAATTTTACAAAATAGCTATTCTGGTCACTTCTCTGTAATTTCTAATAATATTTAGCACATTTTTCAGCATATCATATTCTTGAAACACAGAATTTCTGGAAAACATTTTTCTTAAAAAATATTTCTTTTTTCTTCTAGCGACACCTACCAGATTTCGATTACTACTAACAAAAAAAGAGATTTCGTGTCGATGTCGGTGATCCTGTCTGTCCAACCAAAACTGGCCATTGGTCGCATTCTCATGGCTCTTTGTGTGCTCATAGTGCTATACCTTCTCCTCATTTTGGAAGTAAATATGAATTCTGTTTCAAAATAATAACTGTTGTTTATAAAATATTACTTTAATACTTATTATTAACAATAATATAATGTATTGCTGTCAGTATTATATAAATCACAATAACCAATATGCATTAGAATAAAAACATGTCTACAGTATTTCGTTTAACTTTGTTTATTTAAGAGTTTCAGAAAATGATTGCATAGTTTGATAAGAAAAACTATTTTCTTCCCAAATAACACATACCTGATTTTTATTATTAAAATGATATTTAGAAATGACAGTGAAAAGAAAAAAAAACGCCAAGCTTCGTGATTTTTCAAGAAATTGTGGTATTTTATTTGCTACATAAACAGTTTTAAAAGTCATCACCAGAGAGAACAACGTTGCTTAAAAAGCTATTTAACTATTTATTCAAGAAATGGAAAACGAAAACAATAAATTATATAAAAAAATGTTTAAGGTGTATTTTATTAAATTTAATTTTTCAATAAAGTGTTAATTTTAGACTTAGTTCGATTTTTTAGATTTGGCAAGGTCATTCATTTTTCTGTATTTTCTGTTGCTAATGATAAAATACGACAGCGGCACAGTTATTATATATTTAAAAAGAAAACACTATATCTTTCTATGAAAATTAAAAATGAAAATATTTTAAACTCAGTTTCAACTTTATTTTCTGTTACAATTGTTGCTGTAAGACGTCTATAGTATTGATTTCGAAATCATTGAAATTGATTTGTGTATCGCCTGCGGGGGGGGTGAAAAATGTTCTAATTTTTAAATCATTCAGAACATTTTGTCTATGGGCAGCATTTTTCATAAATAGTAAATATCGTAAGAAAGAGAACTCGGAAAATTTTTGCACATTCCTCTCGAGGTTAACATTTTGAAACCCGAATCGCAACTTACATCTCTTAGTGTGTTCACCAAACCCTAACATGAAACGTTCGTTCTGAAGAAGGTAAATTTAGTTACTAGATCATAGTGAACAAGAAAAGTATACATAAATAATTCTGTTTAAATCATTTGCAACCTATTCTTAAAGGTCTTTAATTCATGAAGAAAAGATTGCGAATATGTTTATTTTTTATTCTATATTTGGTTTTGTTCCGAAAATTATATCATTTTCTTTAAAAATGAATTTTATTTTTATTTTTCCAAATTATAATGTTATGGCAATTAGTCATAATTTACATTAGTTTGCAAAGTATACTTGAAATCAAGTAATTACTGATATTGGATCTTATTCTTAATAAATTCATTTAAATATACATAAATATTTAATATGAGAATATTTTTACACAGATTTAAAAATTGTTGCAAAATCTTCGGCGCGTTATTTAAAATAACATTTTGTATACCAAATGGAAAAATTGACACAAATATTTTCTGAATATTTTCGTTAGAAAATATGAAAAAAAATAAGTTTTTGAATAAATTTAAAGGATATTAGCGAAATGTTTTTGCGGCCATTTTATTTAAGATGCAAATATAAGAAGATTATTTCTCTAAAGATATGCACAATATATGTCATGTAAGATATGCAATGTATGTCAATGTAAAGATATGCAATATATATATATATGTATATATATATATATATATATATATATATATATATATATATATATATATATATATATATATATATATATTGTTGTATATATATATATATACTATATATATATATATATATATATATATATATATATATATATATATATATATATATATATAATAGCAGTGTATCAATACACTGCTGTTACTGCATATTGAGTGTTTTGCATCAGGAAACTGCAATATACAGTCAAATGAAAGAATTACAATGAATTAACTAATAACTTCGTGTCAACAGGTCTTTTTGATTTATACTTCCTAATTGTACTACAGCTATCATAGTAAGTAACTAATCTGTAATAGTAGAGTAACTGTTATAGAATGATGACTGTAAATTAAAAGAAGTTTCGAAAAATTCTTACGAAAATATTTTCACATTTTTTTATTTTTTTTTCAATGGTTGATAACATCATAAGATGTAAGATAAGAAAGAATTTTCTAAATATAGAATTGTTGGAATTTCTAATGATTTGCACATAATAGAGATGACCGAAATAAATATAATAGAATTATTATAACTCAAAGGAGCTGATTTGGTTTATTCTATTTATTACAACAAGGTTGATTTTTCTTGACAAGTTATTTTATAATATTTTGGGGGGTTATAGTTACTAATAAGTGGAATTTCCGGATACCTAACAGTTAAATTATAATTATCTTATTCAGCCACTTCTAAAGCTAATTTTTTTATGCATATATATGAAATTTTGGACATGTATTGCATAGAAAGATAGAATAAATTGTAACTCAAAAATATTGATTCAAATTTTAACCACTTTCCATTGTAGAAAATACATTATGAAATCAATAACATCCTAAATCTATTAAGTTCTGCATATTTTTTTAAAAAAAACTTTAATAGAAAAGTTGTTTGCATCAGAATTAAAGAAATGATTCAAAGGAATTCTGTGATAAGCATGCAGTTATCAGCTCACAGATTTAAAAAAATCGATTTTGAATTAAATAAGGATTTTAAAAGTAATTAAATTGGAAGATTCTCGGAATGGACGCGCGTTTCCAAGGAGATGACATAAAAAGATTTTAAATGGTATTATGTGTGAAAACCGTCATTGTTAATTATGAAGGAAGACCAATTTTCGAAAGATGTTGTTGTAGCTTTGTGAAAATTAGTGTTGCTTTAGAAAAAATTTTTTATTGTTATGGTTGAAATCTTCTATTTTTAATTTGTGGTCTAGTTTTTTTTTTTTTTTTTTTTTTTAAACGTATGAGCTGTCCTAGAAGGATTTTATGATCGATTATACTGTGTATCATTTAATAAAGTTTTGTGTTAATGTAGAAACTGTACCTTCAAGGTATGAATTAGTCAACTCGTAATAGAATTAACATTGGCATGTGTCTGTACTAAAGTAAACTAATTAATCGTCAATAAAATATTTTTGGTTGTTCAAAGTTTAATCATACGTTTTACACTAAAATATACTTATATTTTTAGCAGAAATTTGATAAAAGTGTGATTATCCTTTTTGAATATCCTCCTTATTAAATATTATTTATAATTCGTATCTTTTTTACTAATTACCGAAATTTATATGGTCTTAAAATGCGTTTTAAAAATATTTAAAAATATACGCACATATAGAAAATATAATAAAATTTCCAGAATTGTATAAAATATGAAATAAATAAATTTAGAAAATCTAAATATTTATTTGTGCTATATAGTATTCTTAAGCAATTTTCTTTTTTACATATTAAGCAAACATGCTTGCTGTATGGTCAATAAAGTGACTTTCAGTTCTGATATTCAACTCTAATCTCAAACGTGGATATTTGAAATGGTTTGAAATCTACTTTAAGCTGCAGGTCAAGTTAAAATATATTTGGAAAAAATAACCATTGAGTGACAAACTGAATTAAAACTTATTCTACAAAAATAACCTAATTAAACTTGCAAGATTACAGAACTTTAAATCTATGCATTTCTTTTTTTCAGAAATAATTTATTTTTAAATATAAATTTCTTATATTCGGCATAGATAAAGTCTAGAAAAGGCAATTTTTATATTTCAAATTATTATACATTATGTTAAAAAAAAAAGATAACAGATCCTTAGTTCAACGTTTTTTATTCTAAAATTTTTACACTATATATTTTCTACAGGTTGTCCATCGTACTTTGGCTGCAATGATTGGAGCCACTACCGCTATTTCCTGTCTGGCAATTGTTGGTGAAGTAAGCTGATACATTCTCGTTAAACTTTCATATTATATGCTAAAATGGAAAGTAAAATGCTTCAAAAATTTTACTGTTAAATCTCTTTACTATAATTATGTTTTATTGATTAAAAAATTCCATTAACATTCGTTTTTGAATACCTCAGGCTCAGTGTTGTATTTTTATAAGAAACAATATCTAAATTAATCTACCTTAAACTGGAATTGTTTCCATCTGTTTACATAGGATGTCTAAAATTTTGGTGTACAATCTTCACTTGTCATTTTATAAAATAAAAATGAATAAGTTTACATAGGAAACTGCGGCTGAAAATCAATTCGTATAGCAAAAGTATATAGCAAAATTCAAAGAAAGTCGACAGCAATCCTAGCAAAATTATATTTGAGAAACGTTCAGAATTGTATTAATCTCTATGTGTGGATAAGATACATCATGCTATTTTATAACATATTCGTACACTAGAGTCAGTTACACCAAGGGTATGTTCAATAACTCTCCTATTTGCTGCTGGATTTTTTTTTTTTTAACTTCACTTGACGTGACATCCTCAGTAACATATTTGCATGAATTACGACACTAACCCACAAAGTGAGTTACAGCTTTCTAAGAAAGCCTATCAAACACTGATAAAAAATTTACATAAAAAGTTGGGTCAGAAAATCTCTGATTAAGCAATCAATTTGTTCAATCGTAACGTGACAGACTGACAAAGGAAAAAAATCAACATAGAGATGAACATACGCTATTTAAATACAGTTGATGTAAGTAAATCTACGTGCAAATTAAATATACTACTTAAGCAGACACACATCAATGCCGTGTACCATTGTGTAGATACTTGCCTTCAGGTTTCTCTCAATTAACGATTCAAAGCGTCCTCTTCATCAAGTCTGCGTGTAGACAATCCATGTACTTGCTGATTTGGAGAATTCCAAATTCAATTTCTCTGCTGTGCAGTATTCTAAACAATCAATGATTTCACTGGCTTTTGTTTGGAAAGTGTTCTTGGTAAATGCAGCTCATGGGGTTTTCTATTTCAGTTCAAGTCATAATTAACGTAACACAAATTAAGTGGTTCATTGTTTCTGAATTGATACAACCTTTTCCTGCAATGTTTTCGACTGAAATGACTACATTCAGCAGTACTCAGAAAAATTATCTAAGAAAAACATTTTTGACACTGTATGGCAAGCTACAGTGTAGATTTTTTCAGCGACTCTTTGAAATTAATCAAAGAATAGTTAATAGGAGCATATTATAGCAGATCAATTAATTAGAAGAAATATTGCTCTGTTCAAAAGATACATTTTGTAATTAAAATTATTGATAATCACACACACACAGTTGTGTGTTTGCAAGGAATTTCCTGGCAACAAATTTTTGCTTAATAAATTATTAATGAAAAATCATTTTCTTACAACTTCTTGTAATATACTTTTGCAGTGAGTAGACGTACTATATTATTAACAAATCTAAAGTGTCAATTGCTTATACTTCAGCAGTAAATCAGACAATATATATAACATATCTTTTAATTTATTCCTAAAATGAGCTATTAATCTGCAAAATAGAGTGTTATATAAATTAGGATGGTTAATGCGATTAATTAGAATCTTAAATTTTTTAATAAGCAATAGTATTTGCTAAAAAAAAAAATGTTAAATTTCATTTTCCTTTTACTTATAAACTTAAAAAACGAAAAAGGCATAATTCTTTGCTTTTACATATTTTCAATGTGCTTCATTTCACATTTAAAACTTATAAATAATTTCTATTATTATATGTATATTGTTTATATTTGGTTTTATTAGCGTCCATCTTTAAGTGAAGTTCTCACGTGGGTGGATGTTGAGACTCTCAGTCTTCTCTTCGGAATGATGGTTTTAGTATCTATTTTATGCGAAACAGGATTCTTTGACTATATAGCTGTCTTGGTAAGTGCGCATCTTTCATAAAAGTACAAGGTTACTGCACTTGATTCTGAAATTATATATATATATACAAAAAACAATATTATTCTTCAATGAATTTTTTATTCCAACGCGATTCATATTTTAATTAAGTAATCGCAAAAAATAATTACAAAACTAATATTAAATACTATGTTTGCATATTTTACAGACTTATAGATTAGCAAGAGGTCAGATTTGGCCCTTAATCACTGGCTTGTGTTTGGTGACTGCTGTTCTGTCTGCTTTCTTGGATAATGTTACAACAGTTCTTCTCATGTCAGCGGTCGCCATCAGGTATGAAACCTATTTCAGCAAACATTCTGAGTATTATTGTGCATAAGTACTTGGATGCTTTCACAGAGAATATTTGTAATCTTATATCAACTTTCAAACAAGATTATTTAAAATTGTTACTCTAAATATATTAAGCTTGATGTTACTATTCTCGTGATCAAACATTACTTTTGCATCTGGCATGTCCATGCATTTTTTTTATTAAGATTATTTAAAATTGTTACTCTAAATATATTAAGCTTGATGTTACTATTCTCGTGATCAAACATTACTTTTGCATCTGGCATGTCCATGCATTTTTTTTTCTAGGTTATGTGAGACAATGAACCTGGATCCCAAACACATGCTGATTGCATTAGTTATTTTTTCCAACATAGGTGGCGCTGCTACACCCATCGGTGATCCTCCGAATGTCATAATCATAAACCATAAAAAGATTGTATCTAATGTAAGTAGCCATTATTTATCCTTATATAGAAATATTTTTCTTAAAATTGTAAGTATTTTCTCTAATGTCATTTAAAACAAAAATACAAATAATTATTTGAAGAATGTTTTGAACGAATTTTAGAATTAATGCATTCAAATATGCAATCACAATAGTATTTAAGTAATTTAAATTGTATTTTAAAACAAAGTTTTATTATAACTAATTGATGTTAAAAAAATTTTTAAAATTTAAAATTTCGGAATATAACAGAAATTTGATATCAGATGTGAAAAATTACTGTACTATACTGTTAATTACATATCTTTCTTGTTCCCAATTTTTAAATTTTTACTTCAGTATTAACAAACAGAAATCTTAACAAACACAAATACTTACACGAAATGCAACAAGAAAAGAGATCAATCAAGCCCTATAAAAATTATATTTCATATAAATTTCGAATTTCATCAAATTCTAATATTAAATATATTTATATTTTATATGATCATTGTTCTTGGTTTATATAATCACTTGATCAAATCAGTAAACACATTGAATTTTTCCATGAGATAAAGGTTTATTATAAATACTATTTTATTAAATTTCTTGTTAGGCCCTTAATTTCCCCTATACCGAACCCTTACTATAAATATGAAGTCAAACATGCTTTTTTAAGTTACGCAATAATTTCTTAACAGATATTCAACAAAACCCTTACTGTTCAATACTTCATATCCTTTAGACACTTAGTTTCATAAGGTACCAAATCTGCACTAAAAATATAAAATATGAACTGTTAAAATCATTTTTATGGAACAAAAAAATTATTTTTGAAGTTCCATAAAAATTCTTTTAACAGTTCGTCAAAAATGTTTAAAATTCAGTATTCGTTATCAGAGAGTCACATCATTTCACAAAAACAAAGCATTCATTAAAATGGTTAAACATACTTTTTGTAGTTCGGAAAAATTCACGTAGTGAAATTCAATAATAAGTCTATAATTCAATATTTTTAATCAATCAGTGTGTATTTTTACGTGTGATTGTCAAAAGATAAAAGAAGAATTCATAGAAAACACATTTCTCATGTTAATGTTAAATGATTCATCGTTAATAAAGATCGTTAGATATTTTTGATAATTCATCGTTAGATATTTTTGTTATATAAAACTCAACTAACTCACAAAATGATATATTTTACTTATAGATTATTACGCCATTGAATTGACAAATCACCTAGATTTTTAAGTAAGATTGAAATAATTTTTATACACTCTTTCAGGGAATAGACTTTGGTACTTTCACATTGCACATGGCTCCAGCTGTTTTGTTATGCACTGCAGTTAGCTATGTTCTCTTACGAATAATGTACAGAAACACTGCAGGATTAAGGTTTAGAGATCCTCCAGAGGTTGTGGGTAAGCTATACCAATTCATATATTTGATATCTCTCTTCAAATTGTCACTTTTATTGAGTAATATAATATTTTGTTTTAAGAGAGGTTTAAATTCATATTCATTCAGGTCTGTTTACATTATTACTTTCGCTTCAGTTATGTCATATTTGTACTTCGGAAACTGAAACTGCTTTATGACACATTGTATGACACAAATTGTTATTAAATACATCGTACAAATTTAATTCATGAATACACATCGTACAAATTTATTTCATGAATACATTGTACAAATTTATTTCATGAATACATCGTACAAATTTAATCCATGAATGCATCATACGAATTTATTTCATAAATACATCGTACAAATTTATTTCATGAATACATCCTATTAATTTATTTCATGAATACATCGTGCAAATTTATATCGTGAGTACATATATGCAAATGAATAGATAAATTTATATCAGTAAGAAAAGTCTTTCTAAAATATATGCTTCTAACGTTTTAGTGGAAGAGATAAGAAATCTTCCTCTTAAGATTGTAAAATATTTTAATTAAATCATCATAATTCTTAAGAAATCGTTACCAACTTGTCTATTTTATATAGAAAAAAATTAAAAACTTTACGTTATGAATATTTACTTTATGTTAGTACACACACACAGAAATATAAATAAATTCCTTATCTTTGTTGTTAAATTTCATGCTAATGAAATCGATAAAACGAATCATATCAATTGTGAACATTGCAGGATAGTATACATTTTTTCATTAAAAGCTAAAAAATAATAATAGCGTAACTTTATACCTGAAAAATAACCAAAACTTTATCACTGATTTCCTAATAATATTTCTCATTTGCCAACACTCTATGTATTTATATACAACATGAGACGTTCATCAACTTACATTTTCATAAGAATAAATTTCAAGATCTCTGAATTTAAAATAATGGATATATAATGGTTTAGTCTGCCTGAAGTCATCCATATCGAGAAAAAGATATTCAAACATTCTTTAAGAGGCATTCTAAAATGTTTCATTCAAAACATGTTTCAGTATTAATACCTTTTTATATTATTTAGTAGCTTATGATATTTTCCCTATTCCTACAGTTTGCTAATAAATAATACATATGTAATATAAATATATGTATTCCTTGTAAATCCACCCCTGATGATCTTACTATATTTAGCAAATGGCAGCTGTTGGATAGTTTTTACATACAAACTACGGCTTAGCATCCACATTTTGGAGGTCTTGAAATAGCATGTACTCGGTTAAAAAATGTACGAAAAAAATAAGTAATCATATTAAAGGCTCCATTATTTTCACTGGATTAAGAACTTGTTATAATCGGTCTCCATATTCACATTGAACATTTTGGGTCACGTGTTATCCTTTTCCATACAATTTTTTTTTCACTTTTTCCCTATAATGTTAATTTTGCTTAATTCCTGATGATCTAATATCAAAATTCTCTGAGTTCATCGTTTCTTAAAGAGCTTAAGATTTATGAATAATTAATATGACATTTTGTTTTTTGCAAAATATATATTGCTGATTATCTTATTAAGAATAAAACTTTATCCCAACATGTGAATTCCATTTAATACATCAAATCTATCTTTATTAATGATTTTGTCTTCGGTTCTTAACTAAGTGTTGTCAGTTTCAATATATTTCTCATTCTAATATTTCAACATTTGTTTTCATAAAATCAAGCAATTTAATCAGAATCAAAAATTATATACAGATAAATCAATATCATCTTAATCGATTTTTTTAAAATTCATTTATAACCCTTATTTTCTTTTGTATCTATCTCATCACAACCTCACAATATAAATGCTTTTGTAAATAAATTGTGGCATTATTTATTTTGTTTCATGTTAAAAAGTTTACCATGCTAGTTCAAAAATGCATCTTTTTCACTTTAAGAATTTCAAAATAAGACCATTTTAGAAATTATAGTATTTAAACTTCTATTCAAGTTTGATATATATCGAAAATAAATTTTAAAGCAGGTTGTCATCTGCTTTAAGAACATTAATTAATTCAATTGTATAGTATCGAAAGTTTCTACTATGTAAATAAGAATTTATGATTCATGAAAATTTTGGGATTGGGAGAAAATTTTAGGAGTACTAATTTATCAAACCATCTAATTCAATATCTGCCATCAACCGCCAAATTAAAATAAATGTTACATATTATGTTCCCACTCATCGTGATCTGTAAACTATTATATGGTCGTAAAAGCTGTGATGTTCAGCTCAATCTCCTTTTAAAATATCTCACAAGAAGTACAATGATTTTTTTTCATTAAATATAGTATTCTAAAACCATTTGATCTCCTCTGATGAATTTGGAATGGAATAAAATTTTATTATTCCTATTTTCCAGAAATGAAACACGAGCTTGAAGTATGGAAAAAAGCCTACCGATCTCACTCTGGATATTCGAAAGAAGAAGATGGTGTGAAAGCCATTTTGAAAAGGAAAATGGCGGTAATCGAAACCAAACTCGCAAATAGAATGGATGACGTTGTCAAGTAAGAAACAAAATAATTTTCTTTTTGATTAAGTAAATAAAAATAAATATTTTTCAAAATAATATTCAAGAGCCTACATTAATTCGAAAAAAAAAATTGCAACACGACTCATATATCACAGGATTTATTATCTTTTAGTTCATTCGGAGTGGAAGTTTAGAAATCAAGTTCATAGATCAGATTCCGACACCTTCACATAAATGTAACTCCAAATTTCTGGGATGCTAGATGTATTTACCATCTTCATTCAACAAATGGGATACCGAAAAATAATACAGTTAGTTAGAAGTTTTGATACAAAAGAAGGCAAAACCAACATCTAAAACGGCTTATAGATTTCAATAAGTTACCCACATTTAAATCCAATGATCTTGTATAAGCAATTGGGAGGAAAGACTCTGCTCATTTATGATCCTTATCATTTTCTCCGCAATTCTTCTAGATTTCTACTATTGTGTCATTCAGTTCACTAGTTCATGAATTCAATTTCATGTGTCGATTTTAGCAGCCATTTGAAACTTTAAATTCTAGATCTTGATCCTGCTTGCTTGATTGCTAGAGTGAAAAAAGAGCCGTAGAACCAAATATTATCAATGTACTCGAAATATAGGCAGTATAAAATGTAACTCATTAAAATAATCTAATAAAATGATTGTAAAATAGTCTAGATTCATTACTTTTCAGAGAAATTTTAATTCCCTCTGAGCCGACCGACGACTGAGTGGTTACCGCTCCTGACTCCTGAGTTGTGGGTCAATTTTAAGTTCGGGCATGGATGTTACTTTCTTTTTCTGTTCTCTCTGTGTTTCTCTGTCCTTTCTTCTGTGATGATGTATGAATGTGCCCCAAGCTTCTGGCCTTGTTGTAGCAATGGGTTCGTCACCCAAGTACCCACCGTTGGAAAAATAATAATAATTCCCTCTGTAGTTGGACGTGCGCATTTGTAAATACTGTAGTGGCCTGGTTGATTAAGTCGTCGTTCACATTAACGGGAGATAGTGAGTTCCAATTCTATGCCATCTAATGATCCACCGTGTTTGCAATTAACGGCTAAGGCACGTAAAACAGGTTGTAATCTCAATGTACTCCACACGAAATTGGAGCCGTGTATTGGGATCTTCTTCTTGGTCGATGTCTTTGAATTACATTAATCTCACCCGGTTTATTTTCACCTAGCTGGTAGAGCCCAACTCTGGACTAAGACAAATAAGTATACTGGTGCAACAACAAAGTGCACACATGTTAATGCAGATATTCTAAATAATGGTGTACATATTTAAAAATCCTGGAAGTAGTTCTTAATATTTGGATACGTTTCTTACATTTCGGCTATATATTATTGATGTTTCAGTGTCTTGTTTTATTTGTTTTGTCGGTTGTCTAAATTCAGTTTCAGAATAAAATTCTGATATAATTTGGACACATATTGATATCATTGATTTCTTAAATAAAAATATAAATGAACCACATAAATGGTATTTAAAACTAGAAACTTAAATATATAGCAAAAAAATTTAAGATTTTCGTGAATTTTATAATTATAGACTAAATAGATTTTGAAATATTTATTGAATACATGTTATATTCAAAATACAAGAGAAGTAAAATTAACAAGTATCATATTTTTTATGAAATTTTAAACATTTTCCACGAACTAGAGTAAGCTAAGATCATTATTTTTGCAAATATATCTTTGGATTGTTATTCACTTGAGGGATTAACCATAGTGAAATTCAAGAATATTTGAAACCACATCTGACAAATTTTGAAAAAGCAGTAAAACTCTGGGAGAATCTGCAGCGTGTATGCAGAGAGGACATGTTTCTATATAATTAAAATATTCTGTTTAAGATTCTTAAGACATATTTTCTATAGTTATTATGTTGCTGGAGGTGCCAAACTCATAATGAATAGTTATTAATTATTTAGTATTCTTAGACATCTTTTGAAAAAGCATAGTAACATTGAAGGTGTCAGTCTCGAAATTAATTATTAATTGTTTGGGTTTCTTAAGCCAAGTTTGAATGTAAGTCGAAAATATTATAAACTCTAGAGACTCTTCATACTTGATTTCAAATGTATGTTTTACTTTTTATGATGTTTTTAGAAAATTATATAAAATTAGAATCTTAATATTTGTTCGTGATTATTCCTCCAAAAACCTACGCAAATTACACTACAAAATGGATTGTTATTTCGAGAGAAACAGACTAAATATTACTACCAAATGGATTATTGGTGTCTGTATTTCAATTCATCAAATGGTCGTGCGCATGTAACAATGAAATGAGACAAAGATTCTACATATGCTTGGTTTGATTGCTTTGTCAACCGTGAATATTTGTCGTGGTTCAGAATCCACTTTAAACTGTAGGAGTTTGTTGAATTAATCCTCATATGATCGGAAACTACAAATAAATTATACAAAGTCTTGTCTATTATAAATCAGGTATTATTATCCAAAATTAATCTAACTAAGTAGACAGCTTTTTTGAAAGTAATTATTCTACGATAGACTAGAGAAACGTCTAGAATTTTGTTACACTTTGGAAATTTACCTAAACAATTCAAAATTTATGGAACAGATAACTGTTTAATAAAATTAACATTTTAACTACTTAATTATTAATTTTAAATAACTATTTAGTTTATTTAAACGTCCTTATCAAACAACGAACAAGCCAGAAAAATATATAATGTTTGTTACAAATCGATAAATTACACAAATACTTCATTTTAATAAAATTAAAAGAACGAAGCAGATGACGGGAACAGAATTTTTATTTAAATGATATAGTAAAATTTATAAATTAAATAGTTAATAAATTAATAAAATTTACATATTAGAAAGTGTTTCTCATAAAAAAAACTCCCTCATATGTAAATATATCTATATATTAGCATTATTTCTCTATTTATTTGTGATTTTAATCCTATCATATTTATCTTTCCACATTCATAATCATTAAAATATTTAAACTGAATCTATTATTAGAATTTTTATTTATTAAGTGAATGATTTTAATTTCCGTCATTGTCTCGTAGGATCTCAGAAGCTGATTTTCGAGCAAATTTAATCGAACTCCGGAACACGGTAAGAAATTGATACTGCTGATTCCTTTTCGTTAAACAATTTTGCATAAAAAATAACACATAAGAAAAATTACTGTTTTACTACAGTATAGCACTTAAGTAAAATTTCTTTACTTTTCTTTTGTAAATTAAAAATAATTTCATTTATATGTCATTGTTTGCACTAGCATTTTAAATGAATTGCTGTAGATGGTCAAAGATATGTCCTAATTTTATAGAAAAATAATATGAAAAAACTTCATGTTTCTGCCAGCTGATATTATTGATACCTAATTGATAATATGATGATACCTAGAGCATAATTTCATTCTGTCACGAATATGAGAATTCTAAATATCTAGCATGAATTTTCTAGAACTTTTCTTTCAATTCCTGTATTAATATTCATTTTTATTATTTTGCAACAAATGAAATTATGCTTACTTGTAAAAGAATCACATCAGAAATCAAAATTGTTTTATGAATCAATTTAATTCATTAATCATTAGATGTTTATTTAATGCTATTAATACCAAATTTGTTTCCCAACGTCAATTACAGCCTATTATATTCAAATAAAAATCTTTCCAGAAGTCATTCAACGTCAGATATTAAAATGCTTTAAGAAAAATAGACTTTAGATTTTATACTATCAGCTTTGCAGTGTCCATTAAAAATGTAAAAAAATCTTTTGAAGTATTTTATAATTGTATCTATTATTTCAGAAAAAGATGCCTGTTTTTAAAAACCATACAAGCATTTTTAATTAATTCATTCATATAAAAGTAAATTCTTTCTTTTCCTCTATTACTGTCGTAACTAAATAATAATTTGAATAAAATAAAAATAATTACACCAACTAGTAGATTAATCTATAATTCGATCAAAAAGATTATTACAATTTCAAAATATAATACTTTTAATATAATTCATCTATATGATTCGCTTTATTTCAGTTCAAGGTGAAAGATCCCACTCTTTTATGGAAATCCGGAATCGTTATTGGAATTGTGATAATTTTCTTTTTTCTGGAAAGTATCCCTCAGCTGAATCTCAGTTTAGGTATGTTATCACCGGATTACTTTCGTAATTATCTGTTACTCATTATCTGTTACTATAAAAGTAACCTCTAGAACAGCCACGTATTTTATCAATTGCTTTAACATCTGACGCAAGGCCCTGATAAAACTTTGTAGAATATTCAATACTATTTCATTCACACGAATCATAAGGAAAGTGCAAGAACCTAATAATAGTTGAAATAACAAAGATAAAAGAAAAATATTCTATTTATTTTAAACTCACAAATACCATAGATTTTCAGATTCTAAAACAATTTTTTTTTGTTTTCCTTAATTAAATAGATTTATTCATTAAAGTTTTAACTATAATTCGTATAATTCAAAATTACGAATATTTTGTAAATTTACTATGCAGCTTCAATAGTGTTTTTATAGCTTAGTAAGTTTAAACAAGAATTACTGTATCAACAAATTAGAAAATTAATTTTTCTTCGTGTAATTAAATTGTTAATTTTATTAATATCATGAAAATCACAGAAAGATTAAGGATTTGAAAAGTTAATTTACTTTCGATCTTTTATCCAATTTGAGTTTTTTTGATGATAGTCTAAAAATTTGATAAAGTTGTAAAATTAAATTTTAAGTAGTTTAATATTATGAAAAATTTGATGAATATTTTACTATACATCATATTTGAGTAATTTTTAATAGCTTTGAATGATAAAAATCATTTTTATTTTTTACTATACAATTGGAAATATCTTTTTATAGAGATCAATAACGGAAAAGAAAATGATCTAGCAAACCATTTTAATTAAGCTAGTATAATGACAAAAATGTGTTTAAAACAAACTTATTCCTGTTTGATTTAATCAATTTATTCAGAAAGGATATGGTCGAAACTTTTATTCGTAATTCCTTAACAAATAGAAAAATATGAAAATTATGTGGTTAATATTTTTATTATGAAATTAATAACAATTAGTGAGGTTGCCAGAAGATTAGACTCCATTATATGAAATGATAATAACAGATCATGAAATTGTGATTCATTACACGATACTGAATTATGTCGTGGAAACAACTTCGGAAAATATTCAAGAAATTTGTGATTTCATAATTGAAATATCTACATCTAACTTTGGACAATCCATCCCATTATATTGGAATGTAGGTGAATTTTTCATTTTAATATAGAATTATAAAATAAAGATATGAATATATGTCGCATGCACGAACGCTTGTAAGCACATTCAAATGCTAATTTCTTATAATCTCTTTAATATTCATTAATCTCTTTTTTGAAAATAAGAGTCGTTTCATAAACCAGCCAGTAGAAGTGATTAGATAAGAGTTTATTACAATGATTTTATGTCAAAAAAATAGAAAGAAAAACAACTTGAAGAAGTTAACAAAAAATTTGCGAGAAATTCTGTCTCATAACATAAAGAGCGAAATCGATAAAGAATATTTTTTTAAATAAAAAGCAACATTTTATTGAATAATTTATTTGTGAAGGATAAAGAAGTGTCATTTATACTGTACAAGTATTAAAAAAATCTGAGTGCTTCAGCTGGTTTTAATAGAAAAGTCATTTTACGTAAGAACATGTCAGCTTGGAAAAGCATGTTACCAATGTCAAAAATTCTTCATTAAAGGCATGATTCGCTTAAATATTCTAATTTTTGGCGTATTTCGCTCCATTTAATTCACGTATGCTACCAACTTTAAAAAAAACTAATAGCAGTTATTGTCTTCAAATAGAGGAATGGTATCAGTTAAAAATGAATTTATAAACCTTACAGGTGAAAGCCACTTTAAAAAGGAAAACTGTCTATAAAGAAAATTACAGCAATCACAATGAGTGTATTGGAGATCATGTAGAACAAAATAAAATTTTTAAACCTAAAATGGTATTAATTCACTCTTAAGCTAATTCACTTTCCAATTTAGCTGTAATGCATGATTTGGAAGGTTTTTAAAATGATGTATTTGTCAAAATCTACAATAACTTAAAGAACGCGATTGGAAAAATATAAGTTTTTCCTTACCGAATCATAACAATTATACTTCTTAGTAAAGATATGAAATGTACTGTATATCTCTTACAATTAATTAGTATCAGAAACAACTCATATTGATGACAATTACAGTATTAAGTATCAAGACCGTTGACATAGTTCAACTTATTTTTCAATATGGCAATTAACACGCTCGGTGTTCATTTTTCCCTCAGTGACATATGATTCCTCAGTAACTATTCCATTTTAGGTTGGATCGCCATATTGGGAGCAATTTTCCTTCTCGTTCTTGGAGATTTTGACGAACTTGAAAGCGTTCTGGGAAGAGTGGAGTGGTCGACACTTGTATTCTTCGCAGCTTTATTCATCGTCATGGAGGTAATCAGAAATTAATAAGTTTCTAACTTTTATTTGCAGTCTCAGTATAGTTCTCAGCTGCGTGGAGTTTATTTTCGACTTATGCATCTGCATTGTACTTCCAGGCCCTGTCAAGATTGGAGCTTGTGCTGTACATAGTGAATACCACTGAAGATATAATCAACAGCGTGGATGAGAGTCATAAATTATTGGTAGCTATTGTCCTCATCTTATGGATTTCAGCTTTATCATCAAGCGTTATTGACAATATTCCATTTACAACTGTTATGGTAAGATCATGAAATTATTTTCTTATTTGTAACCAACATTGCCACATTTAATAACATTTGTATAAGCAACATTTATGTTTTCTACGAATTATCAAATACCAAAAATGTTCTACAATCAAATTATGCATATTATCGTTACCACAACACTCGTCAATTTTTCCAGAAATAAAATATCATAAAACATTAAGAACTCAAAAGTATTTGAGAAGTTTTACTACATGAGCGCCATATATTAAGATTTAATTCATATAAACTCTTAATGAAAATACATAAATATGCAATAAATTAATACGCAAATATTTATGAAATTGCAATATGAATAAGAGTAAATGCGTAATAAAGTGTAAATGCATAAAAATCAAAATAATTCATGAAAAATCGTAATTTATTGAAAAGTTTGTTCTTCTTACAAAACGTCCCGTAATATAAAATTCGACTCTTAAAATTTTGTAGCATAAATAAATATACACTATTTCAACGCGCAAATTCACATAAATGCGTGGCATAGAAGCAACATAAATACGCGAGGCATTCGTAACTGAGTAACTTCAAATACCGAAATTTACAATTGAAAAAATATACTGTAAACAAATGTACAATGGCTAACTAATATATGTAAATAATTATAAGCAAATAAATATAAAAAGCCCAAATTTAAGGCATCGCCACATGATAAAGTTGTTGTTATTTCTAATATTAATTTAAATATGCTTCTATAATATTGTGTATGAATTGCAAATATAAGGAATATTTACATCTGAATGATTTATATTTAGGCATACTTTTAAGCGTTCCTTCGTTAATTTGGCACATTTTAAGCGTTCCTTCGTTAATTTGGCACATTTTAAGCGTTCCTTCGTTAATTTGGCACATTTTAAGCGTTCCTTCGTTAATTTGGCACATTTTAAGCGTTCCTTCGTTAATTTGGCACATTTTAAGCGTTCCTTCGTTACTTTTAAAACATATGATTATCACCAGTATTTTCGAAATGATAATATTGAATATTCCGAGAAACTTTTAAACATGATTGAAAAAAATAATATGCCTATCAACGTTCTTTACCTGTTCTAAAAACCAAATACCGATTACAAAAGAAAGTCTATCAAATCAATAAAGATGTCGAAAGTTTCAATTCCAGGCAATATTATGTATATTTCTATGAAGATATATAGGTCACTATATAACTGTAATAAATTTCTAATATTTTAATCTTACTTTTGATAGCATAAGCTAACAATTACAGTCGGTTGTAAGACATCCTTCGCTTTTTATCTTTGGGGTCTTACCTTAAATATTGGATTGAGTCCCATTATTATACTCCTCGACTACATCAATACTCAACATGTACAGAAAATGTAATAGCTACACGCGGTGTTAAGTGTATACAATATTCAGCAAGCAAGTTATAAACAGGCTATCTTGGAACAAATCATTCAATCTGATGATGGGTAAAATCTGCAATTTATATCTGACTTACGATAAGGAATAATAATATGTTTTTGATCTAAAAGTATTAGGTTTGGAAAGTAATTTCGTTTTTCCTACATGGGTTCAGCTTTTTGCCAGTAAAAACCAACCACTTTATGACTGCGGAATCGTGCTACTACCAGTAAAATGGTAAAAGCTATTGGACTAGAATGAACGATGTACAATGCAATACAATATCTATTTGCAGCACGCTTTTCGTTTTCATGAAAAACGAAATTACTTTCTGAACAACCCAATATATTACAAGAAGTGCACAATTTTTAACTATACATGTCTTGTTGCAATTAAAGATTGCTTTAACTGAATAAAAACGTCCATTGTATATAATCGCCATGAAAGCTGCTTTTCCCCAAGTGTCATAGATGTAAATAGTACTTGTGATGATAAATATCGTTGTAGTTGAGCAATCGACTAATCAAATAAATCAGTGGATTTCAGAAGTTTTGTCTAAAATATTGGCACAAAGAAATCTGTTCCATATGGTGCTTATGGCACATTATATAAGGAATTATTAGAAAATAGCCGCTTTGTAATAACTCAACCATATATTTGCTATGAGCACTTTATTATTCTTTAAAAGTTGCTGTACCCATTCCGTATCATTAACATTAAAGTTCAGGTAAAATGAAATAAATATTTTTTGTATAGGTACAAGTTATTGCAGATATAGCAGACAAAGAGAAGACGAGCTTACCCCTCAGGCCTTTGGTTTTTGCCCTGGCATTAGGTGCTTGCTTAGGAGGTATGCAATATTTTTTACTCGTGTACATAAATATGTTATGATAACTTCTAATATTTCTGTAACATTCCAGGCAATGGAACACTCATTGGCGCTTCTGCTAACTTGGTAACTGCAGGGGTGGCTGAACAACATGGATACAGATTTTCTTTCTATGATTTCTTTCGGTAAAAAGTTTCCACTTTGCATTTTATAATATTTATTTTAAAATCATTAAAATTTTAGCTAACGTAAATGATATTACACTGATTTTTAGTTAGGTATTACATTGTTTCTAACGTTACTAATAATTTAGCAAATGAAATAATTGAGTATTTTTTTTTATTTTTATGTAAATTTCATTATAACAAACACAGTTTTCTTTAGTTTTCAAATTCAAAAATTTTGCTTTTTTTTCATATATATATATATATGAATTTTTTACCATACCCTATTACCAACAATGACCAAGTCATCAGCATTTATATGTATGCAATAGTCAGATATGCTTGAGCGTTTGTGATATCACAGGCAGTCAGTTCAAGATTTTGCAATTTGGAGGTTAAAGCTATCAATAAATATTACAGAATATTTTGATGATTAGAGAAGTCACATAAATATTTATATATAAAAAAGACACCGTTTTTTTCACTTCTACTCGTAACTTACTGTAATAATTCTGTATGATTGTCTGAATGATATTATGTTCCTACATGCTTCTTGGAATGACACGATCTATTAATTTTAAACTAAATCTTATTTTACAGTTTCCCAAAAATAAAATAACAGAGTAACATTTTTTACCATAAATAAACGTACGAAAGTACATAGTCAAAATAAAATTATAAACCTAATATTATTATGAGAAGTTATGGTTAAGAAGTAAAGAATCCAATATATTTTATTTATCTTGGGCCTAAAAATACGATACAGAAATGATTCAAAATATGAAACAGAAATCCTGAATGAATTTGTTTGTTCTAAACAAAATATTGTAAAAACTATTAGTTCTTCTTTAGAAGCTGAAGCATTTTTTCTATCTTTTGATCTTTTGATACATTTAATTATATATATATATATTTACATCCGCTATTACAATTTTATAATTGCAATAATAATTATATTAATTACATTATATTTTATATTCTAGAATTGGATTTCCCATCATGCTCCTGACCACAACCGTATCTACATTTTATTTGGTGGTCTGTCACATTTGGATTGGTTGGAATTTCTAATCTTTAAAGGGAAAGCAGTTAAGATCATTTCTCATTTGACTTCACTACAAAGAAGTGCGTTTACAAAACTGCTTGTTTGCAACACATTCTAGCAATGACATTATTCACTCTTAGAATAATTTTGTACATATTTTGCTGTGTGGCTGAAGCTTCCTGTAGTTTGTCACCAACACAAAAGTATTTTATTCATATATATATGCAGTCTTATAAACTATCAAATACTTTCTTTTCCTTGAATATAAAAGCTGGAATCATATACATCTATGGAAAAAGATTTATTTTCTAAGATCTATACCAATTTCAAACCCTTCATTAGCGGGGTTTAAATTGATCTCTTCGTACTCAAACGGAAATAAATTTGTGGTATGGAATTAGAATCAGCAAGTCAAGTACAGATGCAAAATCGTATAACATTTTTATAATAAATACATTTAATAAAATCATTTGCATTTGTGCTCAATTTTAAAATAGGGAACAATAATATATTTCATACACGAAGCTTGAAGACAAAATATAAAAAGTTACAAATCTTATTTTACAAATAAAATAAGCCATATCTATTACAAATATGTACGAATTTCTATGATTCTCATGACATAAACATAATGACTTATGCTTCTAATTTACATCTTAAAAATCTGCATTAATTTTTTATATCCATTAAAGTTTCAAAATTTCCAATTTTTTTTCAGTTTATATAAAAATGATGTCATTATTTTGGATATTAATATCAAAAACGAAATAAGTGGGAAAATACTGGAAATTAAAACGTTTCCAGAACAGTTGAGTTCCTTTTAAATTTTTATTAAATATTATAAAATACGAACTGTTTCAGTTTAAATAAATATTAAGTTGGTTTTTTCATACGCATTCAGCTGCACAAAAATGTAATATTTTCAAAAGAATTTTACTTATATAAATAAATAGTGAATGAAAGAAGTTTCTTGTTACTTCATGAAATGAAATAAAATTGGAAATTTACTTCAACTCTCTGATATTCTCGAAAATTTCTAAGTTGTAAACCCTCATTAATGTGTAAAAAAACATTTTGTTAAAAAAAAATACATAATAAAGCATTTTATGCATTGTGCTTCAATTTTTCGAAATTTTATCACATACACTATGCTATTGTTTGTTTCACTGTAGCTTAAATGCTAAAATATCATTTTTTAAAGTATGTATGTACATGTCAGTCAGTTTGTCACTCACAATTGAAGGAAATGGGGAAAATTTAAGGGATTTCCTGCATTTAATTTTGTTTAAACTTAGAAAAACTGAATTTAAATGAAATAGGCTAAAAGAGAAGACAAAGGTTCCTAAAATTAAACTTGGATAAATACTAAACTTATAATAAATAAGGCCAAACTTGTACAATTGTGTTGCTATGAAAGAATGGCTTTCACAATTTCTAATTCAACATATATATAGTTGAAATCAGACTCCGTTATTAAAATAATTCCCCGATGCACATGTAATTATTAAAATACTTATAATCTCAATAATTATGCATGATAAATCCTCTATCCTTCTTTGTAGATAAACAACGAGAAATGGACTGAATGTTTTCCTTTATTTTGTCTTTAATAATAAATTTGTAATGAATGCACTTCATTATATATGTTTCTTAAAAAAAAAGCAAACATTAAAAAATCTTATAAAGCTATAGCTGAGAATATAAAAAATGAATTGTGCTTTATAAGCATTCAAATATGAGGTTATGAAATATATGTAATGTTAGGATATGAATATGAATGCATGAAGTCATTTTCACAAATTATTTATTTAAATGAATAATGGTTGATGTTAAATAGTATTTCTTCAATTCTTTAATCATTAATTTACTTTGAAAAAAATGGAAGTTTTATTTATCCTCATCTGTATTGTCAATATAACTGTTTCTTTTTTGTGAAAAACTACAGTTTTTTTTTTTAATTGATATTATTTTTCTTCTTGGTAAATATCTTTCTCGTTTTCCTTGTTGGTAATTTTACATATTTCTTCTAAAATATACTGTATCAGACTAAACAAAATTCCTATGACACTGGGAACGACAAAAAAGTATTTGAATGATAAATGTCCACAGTACCACCAAAGTATTGATAAAGCTATCATATCGGAAGCGAGGGAGAAGAAATAACTTACAGTACTACGGTGGCTGAATGACTCTGAGAGTGCTGTCATAGGTAAAACACAAGTGACGAATCTTGAAGCGCAAGGTACCACTCCCGATTCTGTCAAGATTTCGTGGAAAGCAATGCTGCAGACAAGGACGCAGCCGACGGTAATGGTGCTCATGACGTTCGCAATGCAACTAGCGTGATTCATTTCAGTTGCAGCATTCAAGCTGTAAAGCATTAATGCTTTCTGGCACAAACCAACCAATACTCCTACGGAACCTAAAGCCATGTAGAAGAAATTCAACTCTATTAGTCCATAGCAGAAGCAAATAATGGCACTGATGAACTCTGCGAAGGCCTTGAATATGGTGACATATCCTTCCATCAAAAGTGACGAATGGTCTTTAACATTCTTAATGTATATGTAGCATATGACCACTGCCGTCGTGTTGGCTGCTAGGCTCATGCAGTGAAGACATCCTTTCAGAAACATGTGGAAGAAAATCTGAAAAATCTCTGCGGGTTTCAATAGCCAAGTCGGTGTCGTTCCTCCGAAAATTTTGTGAAGAAGGGAAAATGAGGTATCTGACTGGTTTGATTGAGGAAGAAATGGATTCCATGATGACCAATCGATTTTTGAATGGGAATTTGAATTTGTGGACATGTTTATTTACTTAGTAATTTTACCATGTTATTCGATGACACGTCGTCAAGCTTATGCCAACTTTTAAAAAGTAGTCTCGTTTGTAGAGTTTAAGAAAACAGAAAATAAGATGTTGGATTGGTTTTATTGCAAAAGAAAACTCTTTGAATGTTAACTACTTTTTAAATTGTAGTTTGAGTTATTGGTCATGTTTGTTTTATTTGTGAAATTTCTTGTTCTCTTTTACGGTTAATAATCAAGATTTATCATTCTAAAAAATATAATTTTTTTAAAAGTTTTTTAGCATGATTTTACTGCTGATGTAGGCGACCATACTACAAAATTATACATTGCAACTTGAATTTCAAAGTATGGGTATGATTTCTGGAATGATTAAAGCTTTATAGATTTAATCATTTTGTTATACCCTTTCAAATTAATGGTTAATTTAAATTACTGTCCGTATTTCTTTTAAGTATGAGATTATTCTAGTTCTCTTCAATTATTAATTATTTAATTTTTCCCATTGTGAAAAAGTAATCTGCTTAAGAGTTTAAATTAAAGAAAAATATAGTTTATATGAGTTAAATTGAGAAAAATTAAAATCATTAAATGAGTTATAAAATCCAATTATTTTGTGCACTTTTATATAGCCCAAAAACTGTATAGAAATGTTTTTTTCTTTTTCACAAATCCCTTTAGCTATCGGAAAACTAAGTTAATTCTGTAAATTCGAGTGTTTTTTTTTTTTTTTTTTTAGATCAAAAATGCGATAAATTTCAAGTATTTATTACTGAAGTATTTCATCAAAATAGAAGCCGAAAACCCAAAGATAAGTATAATGTGACATTCTTTTTATCTTCCTACAAAAATACAGATGTACATTATGAAAGATGGTAAATTTAGCATTGAGTCATACTAAACAAACCCATTTGATAAACCTTTTCCACGTGAATGGATCAATTGATAAGAAAGATTGTATAACAAGAAACAATTTAAGAAAGCAAATTTGATTTACCTGTGCCGCTGATTTATTTAAACTCATTTTACATAAAAAACAATTTTTCTACGAATATTTAAAACAATAAAGTATACAGCATTGAAAACATCAAAAATATTTTTTTCTACAACATTCAGATTATAGTTATAATCAAGTAAAAAAAAAATTAAGACTCATTTGTATAAGATTATGTTTATATTTTCATTTTGTCTGTTATTTCGCCAAAATGCGTAATGCGTTCACAAAGTCAATATCAAAAAATAACCGAATACGTACTTACGTTATGATTTTTGAATCAAAATATATTCATCTGCCTATGTACATTGACACCTGTTGACTAAATGAATCAAAATTTATATATATTGATACCTATTGTCTAAAGTTTCTTTATTGATGAGCTGCAGAAATCAATAATTGTATTTAAGTACCACGGCTAATTAAATCTATGCTATCATAGTGACTAATCACCTTAGTGAATGATATTCAAGTGCAGTTAATATAATCAAGTTCTGGTATTGTTAAAGTCTACATATATTCAAATAAGAAAATTCTGCATTTCTTTCGTGATGAAATGTGAAATTTTGAGAAGAAAGAAAATAAATTCACTTCTCATTTGACAGTGAATAAACTTATAAGGTTGTGTTTCAAAGAATGTCTTAATGTGTTATCATAATTTATCGCTAATACCTCAGTATTTATGTGCGTCATTCTCAGTGCGTAAAAATGTTCAAATATAAAACTTAAATTATCAAAATATGTTGAGATTGCATAATAATATAAAAGTTCGTCTGCATACATTCTAAAAATTGCATTAGACATTTATTGAGATGTAGAAACGATTCGTGTTTCTTCAATTCTACTTTTAGTAGATATTTCATTCCTTTATTGAATAAAGAATTTTCCTTGACAATATCTTTTAAAACATTATAAAACCAAATATCATGAAAACTTAATAACAGAATCAATTGGCATTACGCCTTTAAAACTCCACTTGGTGTAGAAAGTTGACTTGAAACGAAAATTAATATTCTGTTCAATATTCTTCTCTTACTATACCTTTTTTGTATTATTTCGAATGAATTCTAATACAAAAATAAAAATCCTTAATATTCAGTTGAGCAATAACAAAGTGATAAATAAGAAAAATAAAAAAATAGAACATCATAATGTTTTGAAACTATTTAGGAAGAAATTACCCATTTTTTAAGTCAGTCAAACATTGCTGAAAACAAATTGCATATTTTTCAAATAGCTTAATTAAAAACATGCATAAATTGCCGTAAAATATTTATATAATTTGTTTTTAATGAATTTTATATTTATTTTATTCGATTTCATATAGATAGGAAGATACTTCATGATTAAAATTATGTTCAGATTAATGAAATTTATAATGAAGCTCCAGAGTTAACGAGGCAAACTGTCTACTATGTTCTCAATTCATCATTACCTGAATCTACATTTTAGTAGAAGTTTTGGATTTTAAGTTTTGACTTTTTGGATACATGTGTTTAAGTCTTGGGTTTAAATCTTTCCGAAAATTTTTATCTTCTTTATTCAATCAAATTATAATAATCTCTACTAATTAAATTTTACTTAAATTAGGAATTTTTTTCAAATATCCTTCGTTTTAAATGATAACTAAATAGTACATAATGTCCTTTTGAACTAACTAAATAAATACATATGGACTAAGTTTTTGGCGATTGATAAGATTGACTCAAAGTTCAGTGTAAATTAATAGTAAGCTTAAAACGATTCCGAAACAGTTTTCCAGGAAGAATTTATATCAGTGAAGCTGCAACTTTTGGGACCAAAAAATCTTATTTAGAATATATTCGAAAAGTAAATCGCTCTTCAGAAAGTTATAAAAGAACCTATAAAAAATGCAAAAGCGTAAATTTTGGATCACATTCCAAAAAAATTAGGTACTTTTATAGAAAAGTATACAAGAACCTGTGTCAGTTCAACCATATTACCTTTGTCTGAAAAGAAAACAATTACCCAGATTATATTTGAAAATGCTTCGATCTTTCTCTAGAAATATATGTAAAAATCTTTCCTTAACAAACATAAGTTTCAAGTATGAGAGGCGAACGACCACCAAACAATATTTAGATTATATTAGAAGAATTTTTTACTTCCTGCAGAATCTATATGATGGAAATCGTAATAATATACCTAAGCAAAGAACAATTACTTACATTATATTTGAAAAATAAGTGTTTTACTAGAAGCATATTTTAAAACTTATATTGCTGAAATTTGTGTGCAATTATGTATAATTTTCCAATTTTACAATTAGTAGAAATTAAAATAATTTTTCAAATCCCTTTTCATACAGAAAGTGGATGAATTTTTCAAAAAAGAGCTATTACTTTTAATAAACCAAGTTTCATTTACTTTTCACTTTGTTGTAAATAATGCTAAACTATGAAGGGCTATATATTAGATCTATTGAATCTAACTAAAACTAGGAAATGCGCTTTCTTTTAACGGAGGGTAATGTACTTAGGGGTGAAGTGATATTTGTCAATACTGACTACATATTCATAATTTATGAGTAATATACCTAAGAAAAAAAGTGTTATTTGTAAACAAGTGAATTTCCGAATAAAATTTATTTAATAGATATATATATATACTTTACCTTGAATAAAATATCTATTAAATAAATTACCTTGAATAAAATATTATTTACAGATATTATGCGTAGGAATAAAATTAATTTTGCTGATGCTGAATATGGAATTAAGATATAACAAAAACAAAAAAACAAAAAAAAAAAAAAAACTTTTTTCTTTTTAGATCCTCTGATTACGAATAAAATGTTATTCACAGATATTGTACTTATGAATAAAACTGTTTTTTGCCAATATTATAAGAACGGATGACAAATTATTTGTAAACTGTCTAAATTGGAATGAAATGAATTTGCTGATGTTTACGAATATATTATTATTTGTGCTAAAAATTGACCAATCAACTTTTTGAAGAAAAAATAATAAAAACCAATACAACACTTTCATAATCAAACAAAAATTGGTTTTAAGAACTTGTAGATAATTTAACAAAAGATCTAAGACGTGAAATAGCTGTCACAACTAAAAAAATACTATATTAAATAAACAATGACAAAATTCATAAGCCGTTTTCGTATATGGAGTGATACTATTTTTTCTTATATCTTTTAATATCTCAGAACTTTTAATTATTAAATATCCGTGCAAAACTGTTTGTAATTTTATAAAAACTTGCTTCATTTCCTGTCATAAAATATATACCGATATCATACCGGCGTAGGTTAATAGTAGAAAATTGCAAATAATACTTTATTAAAAGGAACAGCAATTGATATTTTTCAATTCTTATGCACGATATCTACAATAAATATTTTATTTGTGTGTGTACAGTATCCACTGTATAATTAAATTTTTATTTCTAGATTATAATTTAGTTATAATATATTGTGCGACCAGCATACAGTATTGGTGGAATTTCGGAATATTTACAAAGTTTCAATGACTAAAAACACATTAATATTAATTAGGATGAAATTTAAGAGTTTTAATTTAATTCATTTTATTTAATCGATTTAAAAAAATATTTTGGAACTGAAGTAATGGAAATAAATTAAATTTGGCATTCAGAAAAAGAATTCAGAAACTTGGAGGCTCTTATCATTTGCACCATCATTTGCGCACACAACTTAATATCAAAATTTTTTAACTATTATCAATATTTATAATACTCGTACTTATTGAAAGTTAGTAATAAAACTAAGATAAGATATATATATAAAGAAATTTATATAAATATTATATGAATCATAGTGTAAAATCACTCTTTTTTTAATATTTTACTTTTAGAAATAAATAAACGGAAACAAAAAAATTTTAAGAAAATTCCAGTAATTTTTTCTGTTTCTAATTTAATTTCATTTTAATGTTTAATTTTCAAAATTGAATCATAAATGTTTTGAAACTTTTTCACTTAAAATTAAAACAGTTCCAATTTTATTTTTCTTTTGAAATTTGCCCAAAAAAGGTCAAGTAATAGTAAATGTTGCTTTTCTTCTTCTAATTTTTAGACTCAAAGACATACTGCCTTACTTTTAGTAAGGAAATTAAAATATAGATGGCAACACTATTACGTATTATGATATTTGTTGTAGAATAATAAATTTAAAATTTATTTGAATTTATAAATTAAGGGAGAATAAATAAATATGTTAACCAAAATTCTCTGCAGCATTTGTTGAAGAATTAGAAATTTCGAAATTTGCTAAAAAGTTTCATTTAATGAAATTTCAATAATTTTATTTTCTTTATTTTTTTAAAGGAAAAAAAATATGCAATGTTTGCTTAACGTAAAATGAATTAATGAAAATGCTAACATATGAAACGTGTTAACAAAATATCAACTTTTCAAGAAGATGCAAGAAGTAGAAAAATAGTTTTTGAAATTTCTTTAAAATTTAGAATACCTTTAAATTTAAATGTTTTATTCTGTACTATATATCGCTGTGGAAGGATACTAGTAATTAAGAAAAATAATGCTGAATGTGGCGCCATCTAAGATCAAGATTATATAACTTTTAAAATTTTATTTAATTTAAAGATAGAAATCTTGAAAATTCCAGTCTTATGTAACAGTGACATCCCTAATGTCGGTTGAGTTTGACATGTGTCGTTTCACCGCATTTTTATTCCATCATAACGCTTTTCATTATATTATTAAAATCATTCTAGTACATGTTGTTACTAATCCCAGATAGTCACTACATAATCCCCATAAAACCAAAAATTTCTAAAAATTCTGAAAACACAGGTATGGTTCCTTTAAAAGTTGTACTAATTCCTATTATGTAAAACACATGCATACATTATTATGCGCTAGTGAATAAGTTGATTCATAAAAAGTTTGCGAACAAAGATTGATCATTATGTTGAACTACAGCTCGGTATTCTTTTAATAAATGTGTTATTTATATCGCTAGGAATTTTTAATGTTATAAGTAATTATAAAAATTATTTATTTTGTAAGATTGTGTGAGATCTATGTCATCTACCTACTTTAAACCCCAAAATAACCGTAGTTAAATTTTGTATTTACGATGATTTCTTTATAAATTTTTTAAATCACTTAAACATAAAAAATTGGTTTATACCGAAGATGATAAATATTTACAAATTTAAAATAAAAGTTAATATATTGATGCTTTAATTTCTTATTTTTTCTTTTAAAATCAAATTCATATTTTTAAACGAATTATATAGCAGTATTTCAATATATATGGTGCTTTACATAATATTAGAAGTATTTGATATTAAAACTATATTTTAAGAACAATCAAAATAAAACATATTTTTATTTTATTTTTTTAATGCTTGTCTTACGCAATAAGTAATATTTCTCCCACCAATTTAAATTGGTACTGAATAAATTCTTCCTCAATATCGTGAAAAAATATATACGATAGTTTATAACACATTGAACAATAAACAATGAAATGAAAATGGCTTCCAATGTTGGCAGGATTCTATTCAATATTTCAATTTTATTAAGGTTTTTAACACATTTAGTTACGTTTTCCATTTTTTTTCCGTAAAAAACATATTTCTAGTATATAAAACTGATTACACTAAAAGAATTTATTTAATATTTATTATATCCTTCATTTAATCTAGGATAAAAATCCAGAGAATCTAATTCCGTCACTTGTCGCCAAAATGTAAGAATATAAATATTTTTGGCCAAATATAGAAAAGGTCTTTATTTAACACAAAGGATTGAATTTTTGAAAAATTTTTAATGATAATTTATAGTTTTGAATACATATCTTTAAACATACGCGTTAGTGATGTTTATAGCATAAACGAACACAAATTTTTCTGATATTTTAAAGAAGTCATGGAATATTTGTCATAACAGCTTGTTCGAAAATTCTTTTAATTGATTATAAAAAAAGATACTCAAATTAAAATGCAAATTGTATCAATTAAAAGGGAATATAATATTAATTTGATTACTGGAAAAGAAATTGGAACTAAGCAAAATGTGTATTAATTGTTATTATCATAATATATATATATATATATATGTATGTATGTATGTATATATATATATATGTATATATATATATTAATTTCTGATTATTCTTCACACCTGAGCTTCTCAATGGAGTAATTTTTGAGTGGGTCACAAGGGGAATCTAGAATCATTCTAAAATCTTTTTACAATAAATGTTTCCTGCAATAAAATTTTTACCACAAGAAAATATATTACTTAATATAAACATTATAGAAAATACAAGATGTTCAGTTATGAGTGGACCTTACTGTTTTGAAATAAACAAAATCATTAAGTAATATTAAATTTCAAATCTGAAAGAAATTGCGAACAGAAGAGGAAAAAAATCATTTGGTTTCTGAAGTGCACTGTCACTGAAATTTGACGGTAAGACTCTAACAACTGAAGATAATTCCTGAAGAGAATTCTTGTTTAATTCTTCATCAATTCTATCTGATTTAGTCATAATTTCACCGCTGACACTTTTTTGTACATAGATAATTTCTCGGGACTGTAAGTGGATAATAATCGATCATTTTCAGAGGGAAGCACCTGGGGGGAAGCGATGTGTAGCGAGATGTGTATCCGATGTCCGGGGAAGAGACAGGATGCTCGGGATCAACGTGCATCCCCTTCCACTCTGCTCAGTACTCTCTGATTTAGCGTGACATATCCATCTCTAGATCTCGCCTTGTAGTCTTCCTTCCCTTCTGAACGCTTCAGAGAAAGAAAAGGAATCGATACACAGTCGAGGAATTGTTAATCGATATCCAATTGAATGAGAGTTTATCGGTACACAAACCAGAAAATGTTATTGCTTGAATAAGCTCATTGAGAAGGCCAGGACCCACACAGGGTTGTAGTGCCATTGTTGATTAATTGATTGAAAAATATGGAATCTAATTTTCTTTTCAATTGATTCTCCCCATCTTTCTCATTGGGACAATAACTACTGTAAATGATCTTAAAAAGTTTTGCATTTTTTAAATTCAATTAGCCTACTTTTTTCCATAAAGAGTACATTTTAAAATTATTATGTATGAGCAATTTTAGAAATATAAATCATTGTTTCCCATATTAAGTCATTGCTGAAATAAGCATGGTAAAATTATCCTTAACGAATAGATTAAAAAAACCATCGAAATCATTCCATAAATAAGTATCTTAGTTATTTAGCTATGGGTTGTATGCCGAAAGAATTGCTATAAAATTATTAACGAAGCTGACAACTGAGTAATTAGTTCTCTAAATTTCAGCTTGAATTCGACTCCTATCTCATACATGGATCTATGTGCAGGTTTAAAATTCACTTTTAAACTGTGTTCCTTGTGTGTAAAAAGAGACCACGAAAACAAATCATAAATTGGACAAAAACACAGTGAACAACAAATTGGAAAAACTAGATAATGGCCATAAAACAGGTCCTTAAAATATGCCAAGTGAACTATACATATTGTAAAGAGTTTAAAAACGTGATAATTTAAAGGCATGCAGAAAGTAAAAAATGCAAATAGTTATGAATAAAACAGTAAAAAATTTGTATAGCATGTGTTCGACTTGCAAAATAATTTTAAAAGTGTTAAGCAGGATTTTTCTTAAAAATTATAAATTATTATACGATTTAATTAATATATAAAAAGAAAACTTAAATCCTGATGTTTCTCTTCAGTTAGATTCTTCCGAATGGTTGACATAAGTAATTATTAAATATTTTAACTATAAAAATTTTAAAGAATCTGGGAGAAATCTCTCCCTTCCTTTTCTCGCTCTCAAACCTTTTTATATCTACAATAAATAAAAGGAAACGAGTAAATTATAATGGTATATCTTAGGAATAAATTGAACAAGATAATTTGCACTTCATAAATTTTTATAAATGAAAATAATTTTGATTTGTCAGGTATTATATAATCATTTAAAATAAATGATTTTTAAATAATAAATAAAATACAATTTAGAAATACAGTCTAAAAATATAATGAGCGAAAAGTTTTAATATTAAATTTATGAGCATAATTCGATGATAATTATAAGAATTAAATAATGTTTGCTGCGATTAAGAATTTTCGAAGTTTGGTTTTATAATTTTTGAAGTTATCTTAATATCATGATCAAATGATTTCGAAAACACTTGTATATGACGTATTTTTACTTACAAGGATTATTTTGAATAGTTATTGACTTAAAAAATAGTAACTTTGGTAGGGAAAAGTGCTCATTTCTTGTCCTAAGATACCTTCTATACATGATTATGTTAAAAACTGTCATGTGATGAAAGGAGCCATGTGTGTGATTACTAACATTACATAGAATTTATTGTTTCGCCTCTAGCATAATGTGGGTGCACTAAGAACTAGCTTAGTGCAGATTTCGACATTTGAACATAGTTCTAAATATTGATAACTGTGATGGTTTCGTATGGCAGAAATAAATAAAATGAGGAAATGAGTGCAAATAAGCAAACATGCCATGATTTCTAAGATATAATGTCTTTATTCCTAAGACAAAATGCCATGGTTTCTGCTATGTGTCTTGGCTAAGGATTTTGTCGAATTAGTGTAACTAGGTAAACTGCAGTGTTTAAAAACATGGGATAACATAATGCAAATATAGATACAAAATAGCATAATGCAAATGTGCGTGCGTATGTGTGTGCGTGAGTTTGTGCGTGCGTGCGCGTGTGTTTGTGTGTGCGTGAGTTTGTGCGTGCGTGCGCGTGTGTTTGTGTGTGCGTGCGCGTGTGTGCGTGCTTGCGTGCGTGCGCGTGTGTGCGTGCTTGCGTGCGTGCGCGTGTGTTTGTGTGTGCGTGCGCGTGTGTGCGTGCTTGCGTGCGTGCGCGTGTGTTTGTGTGTGCGTGCTTGCGTGCGTGCGCGTGTGTTTATGTGTGCGTGCTTGCGTGCGTGCACGTGCGTTTGTGTGTGCGTGCGCGTGCGTGCATTTGTGTGTGTGTGCGTGCGCGTGCGTGCATTTGTGTGTGTGTGCGTGCGTGCGCGTGCGTTTGTGTGTGTTAATGGAAAACTACAAAGTGTCAAAGCTTGTATTGAAGAAAGCAATATAAGTTTCAAACTAACGAAAAGGACTTAAAAAGCATTCCTAAAACCATAATGATAATTTGTTAGAATAGCATTTAGCAGATATTTAATGCAAAATTGAATGGTACACTCTAAATAACCAGCCATCTTTTGTAAACAGCTATTTTTTTCTTTTACTAATATGTATATTTTTCTATTTCAACCAGTTTTGCAAAAAGATCTATTTTGAGTTATTATCTTCCTTTAGAGTGTTCTAAAATGATTGAAATTTACAGTCTTTTCTTTTCTTTTCTTTTTTTTTTCTCGCATTTATGGAATAAGCTAAAACTATAAGTAGGAAAGTGAGAGAAAGATATAAATCTCATCTATTCTTAAATATTATTTTTATGTCACTGTGTTTTTCTAGCTTGAAATCGTAATACCGTCTTGGCGATTTTATTATTCTTGGACCTTTGAAGAAAAGTGAAACCCCGGAAGATAACTAAATTGTTTGTAGAAAATAATGACTGCTAATTTAAGTATGTAAACCTAAAGAATTTTTTTAAATTTTATTTATAATCATGTCTTATTTCGTTTAACAACATTGTAGAAAGAAGCATTCCCTTTCGTGATGATTTATTGAAATTCTTTCAGTACATAAAGTAAAATATGTGATTTTATATAAGTTGCCAGAAAATTTGAAGCAAATACTGATTTTTTTAAAAAAATAAATCAGTTTAGAGCTTTAGATTTGAGGATACTATATTTCAAATTGCTCGAAACAGAAAAGAGACCGAATTCCTAAATTGAAATGTAGGGCGTTGCCATTCAGTAACCAGCATGAATTTTTAACGAGGTGTCAACATAGAAATTAATATTTTATAAACGCTAAATTGATGATTGACCAACAAAAGCAAAAGAACTGAATATTAAATGTACGCTGGCGGCTCATCCCTAAAAAGAACTGAGAGCCCAGTTATCAAATTTACTTCTCATTTGAATGGTGTTTGGACAGTTAATATATAGCCTAATACGAAAAATAATTTGTTAAATACTGACAGAAAACTAAAATTAAATAGTTAAGTGCTTGTCAAATGAATTATTTAAAAATCGTGTTCTTACTAAAAAAATGTTTTATCACTAAATGGCAACTTTATAAAGAATAATAAAGGTGTGAAAACAATCATTTCTTATTTTTATCAAATTTTCTTTAACTATTTCAAAGTTAGCATGTTTGTCTACAAGCTAAAATTAACACATATCTGCGCATTTGAAGTAAAATCTATTCTATAAGAGCGATATAGAGTATATGTAAAAAACTTATAAGGCCTTTGAACAACCTTCACATACTGTTTTTAGAGAAATTTTTCAAAGATTGTGAGCATTATTCGTGTGTCGCATGGAAAAGTCACGAGTAACTACAGAACTGTGCAGAAAGTGGAAACGTAACAACATCCAACTACCTTGTTCTCTTGTGATTAGGATCGAAGCGAGAACTTAATATTGATAAGCTCACGTTTCTGTTGCTAGGAGTAAGGATAAGTCTAATATAAATAGATAAGTTATATTTGGTGAAATTCTAATATTATTTCATTTCCTTTTTTTCCAGTTTCTGCAATAAAACTGATCACGAGCCATCATTGCAAATGCGAATGAATACTTCAAAAGGAGTTTTTACGAGAAAACATAGCTATTTACATGATTTTAAGAAAAGAAATGGCAGAAAGTATAATTTTACACAAAAATGAATAATAGCTGCAGATATATACTTAACATTTCCCATTTAATACATAAAACCCACATGATTCATTCATTTGAAATATTAAAAAAAGTCGCAAAAAGCTGCCATTTCGAATCTGGATATCCTGCAATGAAGAGCATACTATAAATAATAATTACATACGAATTATATATATATATATATATATATATATATATATATATATATATGTGTGTGTGTGTGTGTGTGTGTGTGTGTGTGTGTGTGTGTGTGTATACACACACACCACATATATATATATACAATCAAATTATGTGTAAATTTGCTACCTTGTTTATTTAAAAATTATCTTATCATTGACTTAATCTTATAAATAAGTTATTTATGGAGCAGACTAACATTATATTTTGAAAGGGCTTACTCTACTATCCCTACACATTTTTCGCACGTTAAAGTTTGCATTAAGGATTAAAATGAACGAATTACGCATCTACTCAATCCGAAAACTGGAAAATAAAAGCATTAAATGGTTGGATGCTCCAATTACTAGCTATTTCTCCCATCACCATATCACGTTGGATGATATTAATCAAATATAGGTGGGGAGAAGCAAAAGCGAATCCCGATTTCGTTTTTCTTTCGGTTTGCAGGTTGAGAACTTGGGGGAAAAACCCGTTGCTTGCTAATGACCCAACTAGACTGTCTGTAAGACTATTGGAAATGTCAAGCTCGAGATACTTTGTATCCGGCGCGTTAAGAAACGCGCGCTTAATAGAATCAAATGGAATATTAGTCACGCGTGAAGAATACCGACGTTCTATCTTTGGAAACATACCACCCTCGCCCTGCGTTGCTGCTTTTTCGGGAGCACTTTTACGGGCGGGAACTTAAGATGGATCTTGTCAACTTCCCTTCCAAGTTTCATGTCACCGAAAAATATTTCAGAGAACTCCTTTCAGCTTAAATTAAGTCCCGCGTTTCGTGAGCTAAATCGTGCTAACGAAGACGGGAGCTTAGGAAATGTTACGGGGCCATTAAGAGCGGAGCGTAATTAAGAAAATGTTGCTTCTTTTCGACTTAACATTTTTAAATTCCTGAAATGTTTTTTTAAAAACCTTTTAACTTCATATTTTCATTTAAATTTATTCGTAACATTTTTGTGGTTTGTTTGGTGTTCTATGATCAATTTTACATACCAGGGATAATTCTAACAAAAATTGCAGTTTTAAGCAGATACCGAAAATATTCTTGTATGAAATAGAGATTGGATTCAAAAACTGTTTATTGAAATCCAGAGTGTTAACAAATTAGTAGCCAAATCAGATTTATTTCTACGGATATTAATTTCAGAAAAAAGGAAATTCTTTCGTTGTTTCCAATTGATTTACTGTTTATTCTGATGTAGAGTTGTGTAGTTAATTTCAGAAAAAATCACAATTTTTTCATTAATTAGAAATGTGTATTTTATATACATAATATATCAAGCAATAACTATTTCTTCCTTGATTCATATAAATTAATTTTTTTAATGAAATCAATTTGAACTCAAGAAATTTTTCAAGATGTAAAGCATTTTAATTATACTTTATAACAAGAAGCAAAGTTAAGTAGAATATAACTTTGAAAATTTTTCTGCGATTGTTACTGGACAATAGCGTTAGTCAATGCTTTATTGAATATAGCGTCATTGTGTTATTTTTTAAAAATGTGATCACGGTATTGAAATAGCCTGTTTCTTTTATTCAGGTGATATATTTAATCAAGAAATTCTAATTCAACAGAAATTATAAAATATTAAAATTATTATCGCAAACTCAAAAAAAAAAATGAAATTTTGCAAACAGGAAAACTATTAACCATTAAATAAAAAACAAAAGTATATTAATGTGTTAAATACTTTCAAATTGCTAAAAGTAGTTAATAGATATCGAAATAACTTTTCAAAATTAAGAAATATTGATATGAAGAATTGAAAATTTTCTAAATAAATATTTAAAATTTAAACATCAAGCAAAATAGTAAGTTTCTAAACTTAAAAAATACAAAGTTATTTTTCTGTAAATTATTCGTTTTAAATACAAAGATTTAGAGCATCTTTCATTTATTTTGGAAAACTGTTTTTTAAGCTAATTGTTAATTTTTTTCAATATATATAAAATAAAGTTTCATTTATATATAAAACAGCAAAATAATTATAATAATTGTTGAATTCTATCCCTAAAATTCGATAGATATCAGTTTTACCATAAAATTCTCATTTTTGAAAATGTTGCCAAGTAATAATTAAATATTTAATATTTAATATTTTTATATCTAACATGAAACTAAGTGCACTGAGGTTTTTCCGCCTAGACTAAAATGCAGATAATGTAAATTATTAGTTCTCTCGTATGATTACATAACCACAACCATTAAACAACGGGGTGCTTTCCAAAGTGCAATGCTGAATGAAATGATTGTATACCAAAAAAATATATATATACCATGGAAACCACAAAAAAAAACGAACTCCACCAAACATAAAAGCGGGTGAAAAGCAATCGGCAAACCACCGGGCGTCTGAACTGACTGTTAAAATCAAAAAAGCAAGATTCCCACAGCCTTTTTTAAACAATAAAGAACTCCCCTACGATTTTTACCTTTCCTAATTAATGGCAGAAGGAAACATGACACAACAGACTCGAAAAGCATCCTTAACAGATTGAAAAATTTTGCGTTGATTGTAAGAATCACTAAGTCCAATGACGTAAGATTGTTTCGCGCTGGATGATGAAAATCGAAATTTTGAATTTTATGCAAATTCTGTATGGTTTAATCTGTATAAAATTCGTATAGCTAAGTTGTATAGTAAATTGTATAACTAAGTTTTACAATTTAAAATTACTTTCAATAATCATACATTTTCCATCAGGGCAATAAGTAAAAGAAATTGCCTTTTGCTGTTTAAGTGGTACAAAATCGGAGAGAGCCCGCCATACTTTTAAAACTCATAAATATTATTTATTGCATTAAAAGATACAGAAATCAGAAAATACCAAAAGATAGTTTTAAGTGTGCTTTGGTTTCTGAATAAAATATCTTAAATTTTCATTTTATTTCTGAAAATCTATGATCTAAGGAATGCATTTGTAGCATTGGGTTATTCCAGAATTTTCTTTCTGATTATTCATGAATATCCATTTAAAATTATTAACATTTTATGAGCAGTTATTTTTATGTTTATTAGAAAAAACATTAAACGTAGAAAGAAGAATGGAATTTATGCAAACAAGATTTTTTAATTTCTATATTTTTCTCATTTGTTTCATACCTTTATCGGTCACGAGCGCCAATATGACTAGAACTCGAAGCTTAAAATGTATTTCATACTCACTGCAAACATTCATTCTTCACACGGGGATTGAACGCACGAACTGTTGAACGTCAGAGTCATTAAACTGTTAGCTAAGCGGGGATTTTTTTTAATTATATAGGGAACATTATTTTACATATTTTGAGAAAGGATTTTCAAAATTCGGGGGCAAAAAAAAACGCTCAGAAATTACAATTTTCATGTTCAAATTGTTTGGAAATAATCTTCATAAGCGCTCAAAAAATGTCAGGGGTACTCAGATGTTTCTGAAAATGTCATTACTCACCGCAAAACGAGTAGAAAATTTGTTGTCACCCAAATAAGTAAATGAGTCGTTGTGGTTCTTCACGCAAGCAACTTAATAAAGTTATGTTTCATCAGAAGAAAAATTTTCTTCTAAAATGCCATTGTAGGAAGTGAATTGAAGGAGAAAAAGAAAACCGTTACTTCTAAACTAAGCTTTTCAGATTTTTTTTATTGGTTGCTTTTTTGATTTTTTTCATTGATTTAAAAAACCCTTTCCAATGAAGAAAATGGTGTATCATTTTTTTATTTAATTATTTTAGCTTGGGAAACAAGCAAACGAAAAATTATCTATATAACCAATAAAATTGATAGGAAACGATATGTACTTTAAAAGTAAAATAACATCTGAAATATTTTTTAAGTTAGCTTGAAAAAAATTTTTTAATAATTCATGTAGTGTAGATAATATCAAAAATTTTCTAAACAATTTAATGCAAGGAATTTATTTTTATTTTTGAAAGCATAATTTTTGTAAAATATGCTAGGTATTTCATTGGCACGTTACTGTTTTCAACGAATAGTGAATCCATTTCTTTTTACACATTCCTTAGTGGTTTGAGCAATATACTTATTTTTGCAAATCTTTTTTTGCGCGTGTGTGGAAAAATTTTAGTTTTACTCGACATTCTGCCATTCTGAAATGTCGTCTGTCGGAGATTTATAGGTTACGTTCCACTTTTCCGCCATGCACGTGCAGTTTTATGCATGAATATTAAATTCATGCATCAAGCATAAAACTGGAAAATTTCCGTATATCCTTTCTTCCGCTTTTTTTTTTTTTTTTTTTTTTTTTTTGCCTTTCGCTGAATCGATTATTTTCGGAATGAAATAAAACACGATGGTCAACTAAAAATGATTTGCCTAATTCATGCATTAATGTATGAAAGTACATTTTGATTCAATAAATTGATTGTCCCTATTGCAGAAACACCTCTACCTGTATCCCTGTTCTAAGAAACCGTTTAATTTAAAATAATTGCATTTGATATCATTAAGTCATGTCAGAAAAAAAAATTCTATATTTCGAATGTAGAATGAAAAGAAATTTTAAATTGTAATTCACAAAATAAAAGTTATTATTACAATTTCATATTTGTTTTAACGCAAACTATTTAAATCTATGTTTTTTTTAATCATTATAAATTCTGTTAGTGAAATTAATGTTCACAACTGCAGTACGTTTTGCACTCTTCTTTTCTGAGCCGAAGCTGAAAATATCAGTAAACTGCCTCATAATTTTGAAGTAAAAATCAAGTGATGAAGTCGATACTTGAGCTAGCAGATTTTCGCAGGATTGAGACTTTAGATATTTTTTAACAAATATTAAACATTTTTAATCTACATAGGCCATTTCAGCATGGTATAGTCAATATCTAGATCATATATCAATGACATTATAAATTTTCTGGATTATTTTTCTTTTCTAGTTGTGCATTTGCTTGAACCAAAGATTAATACTCATTAACTGGCCCCGTAAATAAGATCACTATCATAGAGTGGGTACTCTCTTTCCCAAACCTCACTTAAGAAGAAAACGCCTAGTAAATTTTTAATGTGTCAAAGTTCTTTCAGTTCAGAAGGGTTTGTCTATGTCAAGCATTGAATTCACATGCTTATGGATAAGAGAATGACTAATTCATCCAATAATCTACCTCGACTCTCTTTTCACTTTTGTGACCTTATATAATTTGCAGAAAAAATGGGGTATTTATGTTTGAAGGGATTGACTAACTTTGTTGTTGACTTCATCATTATGCAAAATAATGGAGAATTTTCTTTGATGTATAATAAGAAGTATTTCAGACCATGGATATACACTACTGGCCATTAAAATTGCTACACCAGGAAGAAATGCAGATAACAAAATGATATTTATTGGACAAATATATTATACAAGAAATTACAAGTGATTAAATTTTCAAAAAATTTGGCTGGATATAGATCCTGAGAAATCAGTACCCAGAACAACCACCTCTGGCAGTAATAACAGCAGTTATACGCCTGGGCATTGAGTCAAACAGAGATTGGATTGCATGTACAGGTACAGATGCCCATGCAGCTTCAACACGATGCCACAGTTCATCAACCGTAGTGACTGGCGTTTGGTGACGAGCCAGTCGCTCGGCAACCATTGACTAGACGTTTTCTATTGGTGAAAGATCTGGAGAACGTGCTGGTCAGGGCAACAGCCGAACATGTTCCGTATCAAGGAAGGTCCGTACAATACCGGCAACATGCGGTCGGGCATTATCCTTCTGAAACGTAGGGTTTCGCAGGGTTCGAATAAAGGGTAGAGCCACGGGTCGTAACACACCAGAAATGTAACGTGCACTGTTCAATGCACCGTCAATGCGAACAAGAGGTGACCGAGACGTGTATCCAATGGCACCCCATACCATTACGCCAGGTGATGGGCCAGTATGACGATGACGAATGCACGCTGCCAGTGTGCGTTCACAACGATGCCGCCAAACACGGATGCGACCATCATGATGCTGTACACAGAACCTGGATTCATCTGAAAAGATGACGTCTCGCCATTCGTGCGCCCGATTCGTCGTTGATAACACCATTAAAGGCGCTCTTGTCTATGACGCAGCGTCAAGGGAAGCCGCAGCCATGGTCTCCGAGATGAGAGTCCATGCTGCTGCAAACGTCGTCGAACTGTTCGTGCAGACACTTGTTGTCTTCCAAGCGACCCCGTTTCTTGACTCACGGCTCGTGACGTGGTTGCACGATCCATTACGGCCATGCGGATAATATGCCTGTCTTCTCGGCTGCTAGTGATAGGTGGCCGTTGTGATCCCGCATGGCGTTCCGTATTACCGTCCTGAATCCATCGATTCCATATTCTGCTAACAGTCATTGTATCTCGACCGACGCGAGCAACAATACTGCGATAAGGTAAACCGCAATCCCTGTACGCTACAATTCGACCTTTATCAAAGTCAGAAACGTGCTGGTAGGCATTTCTCCTTCTTACACGAGGCATCACAACAACTTTTCACCAGGCAACAACGTTCAAGTGCAATTTGTGTATGAGGAACCGGCTGAACAATCTCCTCATTTAAGCACAATGTAGGTGTCGCTAATGGCTTCTGCTTTGTCTAAATACTCTGAAAAGCTAATCATTTGCATATCACAGCACCTTCTGCCTTTCGTATAAATTTCACGTCTGTAGCATGTCGCAGAAATCGTATATTTAGAAGAAAATGATCTACTAGAGAATGAAATCATGTGAGTGAAAAATTATCATAATAACGTTAAACTCCATATTATGAATTTCTATTCTCCCCAAGGGAACTATTAACTTAAATTCCTTTAAGATATTCCTTGCGCCATAAAACCCAACCAACCATCTCCTTTAAGGTATTCTGTCTGAACCATGTATTTATGCTCAGAGATTTTGAAATACAATATACACAATGGAGAGGTAAAAAAAAATACAAAATAACAGGACAAGCTTTAGCAACTTGGTTTGAGGAATATAAGCTTTGCCTTTTGAATGATTCATCATCAACTCAGTATATATAGAGGGCCTAATTCAAAAATGCTTAAACCTAGGCATTACAGGAAATATTACATATTAGATGTATGAATTTTAAAAAAAAACCGCCCTTTTCAAATAAAATGGCTCAATTGTCTTTCTTCCATCCAATATATGGAAAGGGGAATTCCTCAGGAGCCAGTTTTATCTCTTTATTTATTCACGATATTCATGGCAGATTTCTTTGAGACTCTACCGCAAGGAATTAAAAGTTTAGTATGATGTTCTCATTTAATGTTCTCGTGATTGCCTTGATAGATTAAAAACAAATCTTTTCAATGCTTTGTATAATATCAATATGTGGTGTCAATATTGGAAAATGAAAATCAGCTATGAAAAATGCTTTGCAATTAATTTATCCAAGCGCAAAGGAAATATATATGTATAAATTTTTCCTTCTCAAAAAATGATGGTCTAATTGAGTGGAAAAATCAAATTAAATTCTTAGGAATTCCGACTGATAAAAGAAATAATCTCTGAAACTATACAAATGAAGAGATTTATTATAAATTTAAGAAATTCAATTTTTACTTCTGGATTGATAAATTTTCTTTATAAAAAAATTTGTTTGCCTATATATAACCATAATTCAGGTGAAAAAGAATCACAAAGTTTGGAGTGTAAACAGATTAACTTATTTCTTCAAAGTCTAAAAGAATTTGAAATATCCCATGATTATCTCATACAGTTTATATTTCCGCAGGAACCATTGCCTGCCTCCATTTTCATACATATAGAAGACTTTGATTTTCAGAACAGATCTCTCGAAAATTATCAAATACTACTTTCATTCAAGGAATTCCTCCGCGAACAATTTATGCCAGTTCATATTATTTCAATTGATGCATCCAAGTCTATTAACATGACAGCAATCGCTGCCTGGTGTCCATATCAAGCAATCAGATTCCGAATTAACAATATAAACTCAATATTTACAGAAGAGGCTATAGCCCAGCAATTGACAATTTAATGGTTTTTAAGGTACCGAGCTACATTCTCACGAATAATAAATCTGTTCTCATGACTCTAAAAAATGTTACAACAAGATCTCCTAAAGTTATTCTTCGTTTAAGAAATAAGTTATACCAAGCAGCAAAATTTTGTTCTCTCCTAAAGATCATTTGGGTTCCTGCTCACAAGGATATTTTTATAAACGAAACGGCTGATAAATTAGCTAAATCAGTAACAGAAGCAGATATATATCTTCTTTGGATTTCACACACCTGAAGACTTAAAAAGATTCCACAGAAATTACATAAATCATGCCTAGGATTCTTTATATTTATCTAGTAAATATGACATTATTGGAAATATACCAGCGTGAAGTACTGTATGTGAATCTCTTACCTCTCGAAGAGAGGATATGTTATTTGCGAGATTTACTACACAAATGTTAATTACTCCAGCCCTTTTACATATTTTCAATTTAACAGAATCTGAAATTTGTCAAATATGTAAGATCTGCAATGATATAGATAACATGTTATTTCATTGTAGCAAGTATCCAGAACGCGAACTTTTTAGCCGATGATATGGCTATCAAGGAAACACTTCAAATGATAGTGAATAATCGGACAAATATAAGAATTTTCAAGATTCCTTCTCTAGGTAGACTTATTCTAAATAGAAATTAAATTTCTAGAATAATGGAGACAATAGGCTTTAATACCGCTGAAAGTCTCAATGTACATTAATTAAATCAATCAATCAATCATTCAAACTCGCAAAATTACAATCTCAAATATATTTAATGATAAATTATTGCCGAAACTAGCTCCCACATTTTACTAAAACGCGTATTTAAGATTAAAAATTTACTAAGTATGATATATTTTATTATAAAAACTTTAAATTTTTCATCTATTATTTACTTTTAAAATGAGCCAAAAGTGTTTTAAATCTAAAATGGAATAATATTTTAAATAATGAAATTAATTTCATTATTAAAATAACTATTTCGCTAAATTGGTTAAATAGTATATCTAGAATGATGGGCATTACTTAAATAATATTTTTAAATATTAAAAAATGATATCCTACTCACAGCATCATATTCTTTCATATGAATTTTTGATCTTTAAGATCTCACCCTTTTGGCACCCTACCCGTTTTTTTTTTTATCTTAAGAAACTCATCTGTGTTATTTTTTGTGCTGCAACATTTTTAGAAAAAAAACCCTCCTCAGATGTATGACAAATGTCCTTATTTTTAGATATTTTGAATGGAAAAGTAAAAGCCTTTGACATCATTTGCCAGTTAAGAATTGCAACGGAATTAGAGTAACAAATTAAAAAGTTTCAGAATATTTGGTGTGCTATTTTCACAGCTAATTAGTGTTTTATGAGCTATTTGAAGTAGATCTTTAAAATTAAAATTTCAATCTAAGGTGTCCAAAGAAGACAAACTGTATTAGAATACCATCGAACTTGTTGACAATTTCTGAAAAATCTTAGAATCTTATTTTATATACTGAAAGATTTTAGATAAGTCATAGTTACTGAGAAATATCTCGTCGTTCAATGTTGTTAAGCAAAATAAGTCATGACAGTATATGTTTAAAATGTTTTTAAAAAGCGTTTTGAAACATTAAAATTAGTATCTAATATTTTCTGGCAACAAGATAGTTGTTTTTTTGAAGTAAAAACCACGGAAAAGAAATAAAAGAATAATAAATTCGCTTGATTATATTTCATCAAGTTAGAGAAGCACGAATAAGAAATAAAAATAATTAGGAATAAAAAAGTTTAATATTTTAATTTTTAAGCTGTCAAAATTCAGTAGAGCCTATAAAGTAATATTCAATACATTATCGGAGTATTTATATTGTCACCATTTTGAAACAGAGAAATGCTGACCAATATTGATTGAAAAGGTATGATGACATATATCAAGTCTAATGCGAAAAGAATAGATGAAGTAAGAAAGAACAATTTTAATTCTGTTTAGAGGTTTATATTTCAAAAATGTATCAACGGGAGCTGGTAATATCAGAAAGTACCATAAGTTGGTTCTCAGTGTTGAATTTCATTATACGCGGATTATGCTACGGATGTGCGAATTTAAAATCGCATTCTTTTATTTCCATAAAGTGCTCATGTTTTCGCTATAAACAGTGGTTTTGTGAGACAATCATTATATTCACCTCACTTTTTTCAAGTATTTCTTTTTTATTCCACTTAGAATATCGTATAAAACACTATTCTTATTTGTGCTAACTTTTATAACTTTTCTTTAAGGAACAATACGATTGCTGGTAAATTAAAATGTTCAATAACATTTGGTCTTGTAAGTGTTTCACTTAGGAAAATGGCTTTTACAATCTCTTTGGTAAAAGATAATAAACTAACTATAAGATTTTGGAGAATAAAGTATTATATATTACTAAATCAAGTACCGACTTTCGAATTTTAAGACTTTTGTATTAAGAACTTTTCCTATTTGTGGTAATTTTGGTTTTAATCATAATGATAACTAAGCGTGTATGTAACTGACCTTTAACATCGTCATTAGCACACACACACACACAACTATGTGTTTTAAAATAAATTTAATAATTTCATATTTATTGTTTGATATGCAAAAATAAAATTATTATTTAATGTTTCTGATTGTGATTAAATTAATTTGATTTTGAACTGCTGTTAAGAATTTAAATTTTAGTTATCATTTGTGAATTAAAATATAATTGCTAATAATAAAAAATTAACTTCTTAATTTGATTTAATTTTTATTTTTCATTCAATTTTCATTACAGGAAAACAAATACAAATATTATATGATTTTCATGGTTCATTAAACTAAAGGGATTGAAATTATCACCGTGATAAATCGCCAAATGGAATTAAAAATTGTAACATACGGGGATTAGCCCTAAATATGCTCACTCTGAAATACGATTAGCAGAATTTTATAAGCTGTATGCTGTCATATATTATGGACTTTTTTCAATTAAAACAATGTCAGTAATAAGAGGAGATATAAGATCTGAAATTGCCCTTATTTTATCAAATTTATGTCAGTATAAATTGTGATATAATCTTAGCTCAGTGGGGAAACCGTAAGAAATCGATTTAAAAAAATCTGGCTCCAATCGAGAACGACTATAAACTGATGGAAATAAACTACTAAATGTTAATTTTTTCCTGTTTCGCATTTTTTCATGCCAATCATACTGATAAATATTTAAAACTCAATGCAACGATCATTAAAATCATAAGTGGAAACTTCGAAAGGGGTATTAAACTGGATCATAAACGCAATAAAATTGATAAAAGTCAACAAATGTCCACATCTCTTTTTTGCGAAACTCGAATGACCGAACCCAGTGTCATTTATGAGTAATAGCTAAATTAAATGCCCGATGCAGAAAAGAATAATCGCAATCGCTCAGGCATGATTCTAAAGCTCTGCTGCATGCTCTCCGCTTCTGTTCAGTCAAACAAGTCTTGAATCGTAATTGACCATCGGAAAGAGGTTTTCCTTTTTTGTGAAAAAAAATGAAAGAGGACACAAGCGATTGGTCTTGACATCGTGACCTGATTACGGTTTCCTTCTTTTTCTTTTCCATTCCTACGTATGGCAGACGACTTTTTCTTTTTTTATCAATCTTTCCCCTCTGGCAACAGCTCGATTTCTATGATATTCGCAGACATGATCATAAAAGGCAGCCCGCATTTGATCTGACAGTGTTGAGCGGAAAGGGATCTACACAGTTCTGATAACTAAATTCTTAAAATGTAACCACGTTTCTAGGCTTGATTAAAAAAAAATTATATTTAACAATTACCGAAGTCAATGGTTACAAAACATCGGAAGAAGGCGTTCAAGTAAATGCTTCAAAAGTTTCAAAATAAATTTTTTTTTTTAAGATAATGAAATTTTGATTCATTTCTCCTTGACATCATTATCATTAAAACCACATTATGAGTAAAATATGCATCAAAAGACTTTTTTGTATTGTATTCTTATCTGAAATCTTTTATGTATTTTAAAAAACGAAAAAGGAAGACTTTGCTTTGAATTTTTCATTCAATATAAATTATTTTGTTTCATATAGTAAAAGTTTATTGCAAATGTTCACACACCTGAATTATTTTATAATATTCTTTGGATAGAGTTAAAAAAGAGAAAAAAAGTCAGACTCCAGTGAAGAGATTTACGAATTCTATTAATAAATGCAGGACACAACTGTAGTCTACATGGTTCAGAAATATACTACATGTAGGCAACATATCTATTGTATACATGCAGTATATTTCTGTTGATGTGCTTATGCGTAAATGCGTGTACATTTATCCATGGTCCATAATCTATACATCTTTTCCTTTTTTAAAGTTCAACAATTATTATTTTATTTGAAATCTGAAAATAGCCTAAAGTTTATTTAATGAATTTAAAACAACCCTCACATAAGGTTCCATTCGAATTCCAATGGACTAAATTTTACGTGGGTTACCACAGCATTTTTATAAGAAAATGAAAAGATATCACATTATGGGTCTATTATGCGTTAATTTAATTACGTTTAACAACGACTAATTATCTTGGCATGGCACTATTCCCTTTATATCAAAGAAAAAATTTCGTTTGTCAAAAATTGTATAAATTGCTTACACATTTCAATGCACAAACCACATATAAATTCTAAAGTAATGAACAAAACTTACAAACTATTACAAACAATAAAAAAATAAACATAAATATATATCCTAAGCAGTAAGTCTTGAAAGAATTGATTCTTGAGTGCAAAAAGTAGCCTAGAACAGCAGACCAAGGATTCAACCAAAATATCGATACTCAATCCCTGAATCTGCATACTACATGTGCAGTTATAACCACTTTTTAAACAGCTTCATATGATCCTCCACGCATGATTTCGGTTAAATGAAACGGTCACAGTCGGAAGTCATAATCAAGCCATTGTCCAGGTTTAAGAGACTCTCAGGATTTTACTACGAGACTTCCTGGAGTCTATATTTAACAGAGCGACGAGATGAGGCTTTTATTTCTCCTTTTTCTCTCTCCTTATTGACTGTCGTCCTTTGTGAAAGAAGTACTTTGTCCTGTCTCTGCTGCAGCACCTGGAGGACAAATACTCTGTGAAAAGCTTTCAAATATGGATGTTTTATGTACGATGATTGGTTCGTTTGATTTTCTTGTTTGTAAAATGATGTGAAAAAATCCTGTAACACTATGAATTTATATTTCAAAAACATTTTAAAAAAATTATGTAATTCAATTACATTAACTAAATGAAGTTTATGAGATTAACTCTAAAATACAAAGCAAATTCTTTAAGAACCAAATATAATTCTCCGACAAATAAAATAATTAACATACAGCATTATAATCCAGATCATTTGACTGCGAATTAAACTCAAAATTTCCCATTAAGTATTTCTTTCTATGTACATTTTATTCAAGTACTGGTGCATACATAGATAGTGGTGTACGCGAGCCACGGACTGTACTTTAAGGTTAACTGGTTTGGAATACTTGCCAGTCTCCAAGTGTCTCGTAATTTTGAACCACAATCAGAGGTCACACATTTGAACCATGATTAATGATAAAGTTATGACGGATTCGCGATCCATCCTCCACTGTTCACCACACCTCAAAAGAAATGTCAAACCCATTGATTCCTAACTGTAATTTAAAGTAAATAAATAAATGATAAACTGGTATTTTTAGTTTTTTTTTTCAAAAATTATTAGTTTTTCTGAAATTATAATGATTAAGATTGTTGTGATCCTTGATTATGTGTTATAGCACTTGAAATCAATTTTCCTGACAAAAACTTTCCATATATACCAATTGAATTCCTACCAACAAACATAAGATATTTGCAAATATTGAAATAAAATTCGAGAATTTAAAATTGCTTAGAGCATTAACACTTTGATGAGAAAAGTAGTAATGGTAATGGTAATGATTGCATGGTAATGGTTATATCATGATTCTACTTCTGATCACAGTCTGAAATAAAAATTCAAGTTCTGATAAATTATAAAATATTACGATATATAACTAAGCATAACGAATTCAGAAAGATTATAAATTAAATTAAAAAAACACTTTAGAAGTCTTTATTTCACCTTTTTTTTATTTATTAAAAAATTAGCAGTGTGTTTCTCTATTTAAGAAGATAATAATTTATTTAAAATTTACTAAGGTAGATAAATAGCGACTCACGTGCCTCCATTGTAAAGCAATTCCGAAACTTGCATTTTTCAATAATTACACACAGTACTCGATAACACCGTACTTGGGAGTAATCACACACAATACTTGTCCATGCTGTACTTGGTAATTGTGTTAAAATAAACTACTGTGAAACTTAACTCCGAATCCTTATTATCGCAAATATATTTATTCATTTCTCTCTTTTATGGTCACTGTAGGAATTCAGAATCTACAGTGTTCATTTCTTTAATGACTGCGATTTAAATAGATATGAAAATGTATCAGTTAATATTAGAAAGTTAAATTTATCAGTTAATATTAGATATGAAAATGTATCAGTTCCGAAATTACTTTAATACGAATATGAAAGTATCTTAATATCCAGGTGCGAAAAATAAAGTGATGAACCAAACTAAAAGTGTACTATTTTGTTGTATGTTTCTATGTACTATTTTGCTTAGAGCCATTTTGTCTTTCTCAATTTTTTAAGGCCCTCATTTTTAATTTGTCCTTTCACAGAAAAAAGCGTGTGATATTTGTATAAAACAGGGAATTATTTATAACAAAAATTAATGTTTATATAAATGAGTACTTTAGTACATACTTTAATACATTTAGTTTGATATTTCTCTGTCTTATTATATTTAATATAGGCTGGTTTGCCTTATATAGTAGCAAACATAATTGATCGTACCAGATGTTTATTCTTTTGCTTTATCAAACTTGAATTGAATCAGTTAGTGAATAGATGCTTATATTGTTGCACTGAAACGTAATAAATTAATGTTGTCAATGAAATAGTGAAAGTTAACTAATTTTGGTTAGATAAATCACAATTTTCTTTAAAATAGAAATGATCATGTCAAAAAGAATATAGTAGGGGCAGTTAAGAATGTTTACCTAGACAATCTTTGCGAAATTTAGTTTCAGAAAATAAAAATATTGAAATGAGAACACATTTCTAGATTTCTACGGGCATTAGTGAAAGATTTCATAATTTTCATTTAGTTTAATTTTCTTTTTGACTCATTTACGAAGTAAATGCGGAAGAGCCTGAAAACTTAAGAAATGGAGTAAAAAAGCAAACATTCGTCACTCTTAAAAAGAAGCGGAGTTTTCGCTTGTCACACCCAAAAAAAGAGGCGCCCCATAGCACCTGAACACGAGGGTTGAAATTCTAGACTCTAGAAATAGAACATAGAGGGACTGCCCGGACATCACTCAGCAGACGATATATTTTTCTCCCGCATACCAGACTTTATCGTCACGCTCAAACGTTCTCCTCATCTGGAACAGTCATACAAATTTTTTCCATTTAAATAAATTAGAATATAAAAAGTATACTTGTGACATCCTATTATTGTTGCTGGTGATTTCAAAAATAGAATATTTATTTGCCTTTCGTTCTTTTTTTTAAATTTATTTTTTGCTTTCAGAGTAAAATTGTTTTCAGTTACCTTAAAAAAGAAATATTTTTACAAAGGTGAATGATATCAAAATGTGTGTATAGATACTGTAAATCTTTACTCACTGTTAAAAAAAAAAAAGAGAGAGAGAGAGATCGGAATCTAATCTAACAAATCTAAAAATATTTTTCTTAAAATATTCAAAACACAAACGATTTATATATTTTTATGCATTTCCGGTTGTTTGTTCCTACCTATCGAGGCAGCTTAACACAGCAAAATTATCTTTTAATTTTATATTAAAATTAAGGCACCAGGAACCTTCAGAGATAACAGATTATTCTCGTGTCTAATAGGTAACAGGTTCGATACCAGGCCCCGTCGAAGACCGTCATACTGACAGAACCGATGAATATTGAAAGTGCAAGTGCCATATATCCGTCTTAGGATGTATTGTGGTGAAGAGAGAAAGTTAACACTTCAGTTTCCGGTTACATCACGTGACAGTAGCTCAAAATGAAAACATGGTCAGTTATATTCATTAGTTTTGATCGTCAGAAATAGGCAACTAGAGCACATACCAATAACTTAATAAATCACAAAAACTACGTCTGTGCTTGAACTCCCTGAATATTTTATATCACTCCAGATCATAAACATTAGTCCATAATAAAATTTAATGAGCATATATCTTAGCACCCTATTCTTCCAATGAATCATACACGCACACAAGTATCGGACTCTCTATCTTCCAAGCCTGGTGCTCATCCCATCAGTTGTCCACAAACTACATCATATTGTGTCACATCCTGGCATTGATGAATGCACAGATATTCTGTTAAAACGTTTCCTACTATCTCTAAATTAATCTTAAGCTCTTTTTTTCAGTTTTCGTAGGTCGATATGTGAGATACTCTCACAATACATTTAGCAGTGAAGCAGACATAAATTTGAAATTTGTAAAACAGTGTTCAAATGATCGAGGAAGATTAAGAGATTTTAGGCAATCCATCAATCAAGACATAACTTGCTTTTCCCATGGAAATTCAAACTTTTATGTTATTTTCAAAAACAACCCCATTTTTAGCGTCAATACAATAAGTTATTAAAGGAAAAAACTCAGCTTAACAAAACAACTCAAACTAGAGCATACTATGCGATTAGTATAGAATAATACTTAAGCAAAGAATGTTATACTATTTGTGCATGTATATCATGTGGTAGAATGTAATTTGCTATGCTTTGTTTTGTGTTGTTAGTACAGAGTGACTAAGAACGTGCAGGAAAGTAAATTATGATTGTTGCGTCGCCTTAAGGATACGATAATGAATACCAAAATAACTCAACTTTGTTTAGAATATCGTTTTCGCGGAGAAAGATCAATTTGTTAGTTGAACAAATGCGTAGCAGTAGTTAAGTTTAAGTTTTGAATTTCTGTTCAATAAAATGTGTGAATGTGTGAAAGATTTATTTCTTCTTAATATAATAATATCTCGCTATAGTTTTGATAAGTATCCTTACGGATACTGAATTAAGATTCTATAATAATGCTAGTGCAGCGCAACTAATAGTTTAAACCAAAGATTAAGATTTTAGTATAAAGTAGATAATAGCTCAAAAATGAAATAATTTGTGCACATACTTACATCAGAGCATTAATTACTCTGTATAGTTACATGTAAATAACTACAGAATGACTTTAATACCACAAAAAACAGTATATGATACTATCAACCAAGATGATTAATACCACTTGGGATAAGTATATCGTATTATTAGTATCAAATTTTTCTTATCAGTGCATATGATATTTAAGCAATTATAACTCTCGGGGAAGTCTGCAACCCCTAGAGAGCACATAAAAGAATCTTCTAATACCCCGTTCGCGCTGTAATTTTTATATCAATTTAAAGTTAAATCAGATTTAATTTAAACTCCATGATGGAAACAGCTTTCGCACTGCCTTACACTCAAAACTAACTTAAGAAAGATTGATATTTGTTCAAAAAACCTTATTTATTGTTTGTTATTATAAATTATATATTTTCGATTTTTTTTATAGGTGAGCATGCTTATTTAACATATGTAGAGCAAAATGACATGAATTAAGATTATGATATTTTAAATGAGGATTACGAAACCAAAAAAAAGAATATCGTTGATAAATCTATTTCTTCTCAAACTTAATATAATTTCTTTGGTGTTAATTTATATTTCTGTGTTGTTACTTTTAAAAATTTTGCTTTTCTTCTATTTATTTTGATATCTAAATATTTCAACAAATACTAACAAGATAGCAGAAAACAAAATGGCGCTAAATAAGTTGAAGAGTATTTAAATCAGTTTGTCAAAAACTGATTTAAGATAAATCAATTCTAACTGATTTAAATCACAAGTTGCCATCGCAAGAAAGTTCATCTGAGAATTAAACCCGTTTAAAAGTGCAGTGTGCGAACGGGGTATTACTAGGTTATTACAACTTCTTGAATCATCTTATATTTAAGAACTATTCATTCTAAAAATTTGTAATAATGGATAGCAAACTTTGATAGAAATCAGAACCAAATCAAAAGTATTGCGACTATGCCGTTGTGGAGGCACAGTATTACTATAGTGCAGAAACAATAAAAAAAGTACTTTATTAGATATTTTAAAAAGATGAGGGTGTAATTTTTGCAATATTATCGAAAAAAAAATGCTTTGAAATTTTGTCCATTGACACATTCTTTATAAAAATGTTTGAAGATAGACGCTCGATTGAGAACCCATAGATTATTACAAGAGTTTCATACAAACAATAATTAGATAATAAAACTATACAAAACAAATCAATGAATATAAAACATTTACAAGTATTAATAGTTTTAGAGATATCTTTATGAGTATCTCGAAAATCGATATTTCATTCATAAAATCACTGTTATTCCATTCATCACAACTGTATACTTTGAATTATTTTTCACATTTTAAAATGTGACGTTGTTTTAAGATACTAATATTTTCTTAAAATAATATTGTTTGCTTTTTTATAGGATTAAAAACATTTATTTAAATATGAAAATGTGTTGCAAAATGTTGGATTACTTAGTATTAATGTTGGAAAATATTGGATTATAATATATACTCCTATATCATTTATAAAATACCATTTTTAATGCATAAAAATCTAAAATGTTTTTAGAAAGAAATATTACACATCCATATTTTCTTGAAAAGTTATATTTTGAAATTTACTAATTTATTTCAAAATGTACTATGTGTGCAAAATAATCTACTTATACACTATTTATTAGCGTAAAATTACGCTAAATTAATTTCTAGCGTCAGCTAATTTAAATGAAATTCTTTATTTAAATGAGAAACCACAGTATGTTGCCAGACAGAATTTCATCTTTGCAAATATGCACAAGTTTATTCAGGAAACGCAAGAATCGTGTTCAAAGCTATTTCTGTGTCTCAATTTACGAGTTTCCATCCCTGTATAATATGCTATATTAACGCTGGGATTGAGTTATATCGTTTGGTTAGAAAGAGGTAAGCGAACCTCGGAGAGAGATCACCGCAAGTGGTTATCATTTTTTGCTTCTATGAGTCATAGATTAACTGACGGAAGTGAAGTGATTTCGATATTGAGTTTGATCACGTGATCCCCCGCGCCTGAATCATGTCTGGCGGGGGTGATAGGATAGCAAATCTCGTCTGCATCTGATCATGTATATTTGTATGTTAAGAGAATTCGGTTCACATTTACTAAATGTAACAGAGTCATGTTTCTTTTATAGCTCTCGCAAGTATGACTTGCAAATAATAAATCTACGTTTTGTGAATATTAAATATTTCCGAATGCATTAGTTGTTCTGAATTTTAAATTTTTTTTTTTTTTGGTCTCTGCGCGTTTTTAACACCTGGATTTAGTTAAAACATTACGCTATCTAATAGTTAATTTTACTTGATTCCTTTTTTTATATACGTTTAAATATTATAAATAATCTGGCTCATATTTTTTGCTCATATTCATTACTTGAATCAGTATTACTTGGTACAATTTAAATGAAATTTATCATCTGAATGAAAAATTTCTCCCTCATTTCTTTTAATAATTTAAAATGAATCTTTTAGGACACTTTTTATAATTTTATGATACATATTGTCTCACAAAATAATATTTTATTCATAGCTTTTTTTTCATTTTTTTTTTGTCTTAGAAGTACATTGAACCTCCAAGAACTCATAACATTCAACAACCCTCTCATCATGACGATCTTTCGCTGGATCAGATATAGAACCCTCTACCATTCAATCACAAAGTATAAATTGTAATTCAAATTTGAACACAAAAACTTACTTTTTTTTTCAACGTACTTAATTACTAGACTTCAAAAATGAAATATCGCACCAAATCAATTATAATAGTGAATTATAACATGACACTTCATAGCAGATACAAAACAAAATACTAAACTTAACTAATTCTAATAAATTTAATTAAATTCTGTCTTATTTAATGGCGTAACTATCTAATACAGGTATATGAATTAAATTACATATTATAAAAAAAGAACATTTTAATTTATATTTGTAAAATTTAAAAATATGATCATAGTATAAATTACTTGTACTCAATTACTTAGTCCTATATTTCTGATATCTCTTTTATTTCCATAATCATTCTCTCTTCTAGCACAGCTCTTAGCACAAAATAATTTATGCGTGGGATGTTATTATTATTATTATTATTATTTATTAAACGAAAAAAACTTTTCGGTTCATGAGTGACGCCAAAATTTCTCTTAAATGGGGTCGAAAGAATTAAATTCTTAGTGTGCAGTTTTGATTATTAAAAAATTCATATAAAACAGTTGAAAAAATTCAATTTTATAAATTTTAAACCGTAAGTCGAGCTGTGAATCACTTTAGCTGATGTTCATCGGGGAGAATATATTCATTCAATGTTTAAATTTGAAATAAGCAAAGGAATTGGGACATTTTACAATTTCCTGTGGAATATAGGTATTACAGATTTTAGAAATTGCCCGAATATTCTAGTCACTGAAATATATTTTCAAGTTTCATTGAATTATCATTGTTCATTGTCTTCTTGGAGAACTCTTCATAGTGAGTGCGTTCATGTTTTGCAAGGAAGATAACCAGAATACATTCTCACAAGCAACCATCTATATAGATGTAGATCAAGAGTAGGCATTAAAGAGACCGCGATCGACCGGTAGACTGTGGTCGCCGATTCTAATTTTTATGATCCGCACACCTAAAAGCATTCTTGCTTAGCTCCCATCGTCTTAGAAAACTATTGCGGAAGAAATCTACAAAAAAAAAAAAAAAAAAAAAAAAAAACTAAAAGTAACTTGTAATCTATAAAAGTCTGCCCAATCCTGACGTCGATGATGAAATAAATAATACAACACCTGTTGTTGGACTCAGAGGTTATATCGTGTTTTTCAAAATTCATAGTCCTAATTTTATTCCCAGCTACCATTGGATCAATGGAAATTGATAACTATCTTCCTATTTTCTGTGTGTTCATTTATTGCAGAGAATGCTGGGAAATATTGCGCGACGCGTGAACATGGCCTATTGCAAAATCCTCTTGGAATTTATAAACATTGAGAGTGATCGAAACTTTACTATATTTTTTGGCCTATTAGGCTTTTCACTATGTTGCTATATCTATCAACTGTTTTCAATTATTTTCATTGATCGGACATGATTTTCTAAAAAGAGAGGTTTCACTTCAAATCATGATGAACCTAGGCATAATTATATTTGAAAATTAATACATGAACTATATATACTGATAGTATTCCAATTAAAAAATGAATAAATATTGTCAAAGTTAATGTAAAGCTCTATAAATACATAGCACACAATCAAAGAAACACAACATGATTCACACAATCAAAGAAATTTTATAGTAATTTATCAATAGTATATATATTTATTTTAATACTCTAATATACAAAGTTCATAACCAGGATATTTTAAAATAAATCAAGCAGAATAAATAAAAGTTGCCATTCCAAAAATAAAACTAATAGAATTTAGTTATTATACTACAGGAAACATAAATAATGCACGAGATATTCCATATTAAATACTCAAATAATAGATAAAATCAAAAATAATTAATTAACGTGATTATCATATTTATTTACATATTTATTTTTTGTATCCTCAATAATACCAGTGCCAGTTAAGTACAAATCATTATCCGGTTATTTTTCCTAAGTGGGAAGTCATTGAAGTGGGGAAAAATATTTTTTTCATCTATATCACAGGGGTGATAGGGTAAGGAAAGATGACACACGCACAGCTGTACATATTTTTATTCCGGCCTCCCTCCGAGCAACAGCTGTTGTTGAATAACAAGCATCTTGCAGGAGGCTCGAAGCGAAGGGGAAAAAAAAATTAGTAAATCTTTGACATTCAATTTCAAAGATTTTGTTTTTAATTCGCCCTTGAAATTTGAAATACGAACGCAGACTTGAATGACTTTTATCGTGCATCACGAGTTTCTTGCTAGTGACATAAATGAAAGGAAAACGTTCAGCTTTGTGCTTACATGTATGCAATCGATTGTGTTTTGATAGAGAATAATACAAACTATAAAAAGTTACTTTACAGTGTTTTAACTTATCACATATATGTAATTTACCCCATATATGTTTAACGATTTGCAACTTACCTTATACACGTTTGTATTCTATGTTTGTTTGTGAATGTTAAATTTATTTTTAGTGGAATAATATAAAACAGTATAGAAGTAGTTTACAATCGATCAGCAAGTAAAGAATCTAATAATTTATAGAAAATGGTTTATTTAAGCGATTGGTTTAATTGGCAGTCTTAAGAAGCATGAACTTCACCATTAAATTCATGAGAGTTTACGACTGGAAGTACACTTTCCATTTATTTCATAATTAAATGAGCCATATGATGGATGTCACAGAGTTACTCAAAACAGAAAACAGTTAAGGGATTTTTGCTGACATTTAATTTTTATGTTAACAATATAATTGATTTCAGTACACGGGTAAAACAGCCATTATTAATAAATTTAATTCAGTATTAAAAAATTTCATTTTATTAAAAGTAATTTTTTGATTTTTTAATTTATTATAAATTTATATTAGAAACACACATTATATATGTGTGTGTCTGTTTAAAAAAAAACATGATGCTTTAGGGTCATATCAATTCATCAATTTTTTAATTGATGATAATGACTGAAAAGCAACAAATGGTGTAACATCTATATAGGTACAGGAAAAATAATTCACATACCGAAGTAGGAAAAACGAGAATGTAATTATTCTTAATTTACTCACTTATTTTTTAATTCACTTTTACCTGTTTTTATATATTTGATTCATTTAAATGAAAAATGTACCGTTAAAAAAAGCATTTATTTAAAGTATAAAACGTGATTCTTAACAGATTATTTTCAATATTTTTTATTTATTCTGTAAAGCTGAAAATGTATTTAAATTCAATAAATTCTTCAAATCTGGTGTAAGAAAATTTGGAATTAAATGTATAGACATTTTTTTAACATTCAAATTTATTACCTGAAACAGTCAAAGTATATTTTCATGTGTGGAAAATAAACTTCAGAACGTAATTTTTTAAAACATGTATGTAAATTTATTATAAAGTAAAACATAAAAAAAGCTTAAAATTGAGTCATTATACTATAGAAATTTCTTCATTAATTATTTAACTTCATTTAATAATTATTTTAACTAATGTTTAAATATTCTTAATATTGATGAATCATTAAAAAAATTATTGCATTTTCTTATTTGATTGTATGTATCTAAGCAACAAATATAATTCGTATATAAATTTCGACAATTACAGAGAAACTACATGTACCAGATATAGTAACAAATTTTGGTGAATTTTTACAGAAGAATATAAAGCTGGTGTGTGTTAAAGGAGAAAAGATAAGAGCGATTTATTTGGCAGTATATATAAGCAATTTATTTAAAAATTATTCTTTTTAAAAATTTCAGCTATAATATTAAATGACTTCATATAATATTGCAGCTCACAATTTTTTAACGAGAATAATTTGATGAATTGATGAAAAACATAAATAAGTTTCGAATTTTTATGCCCTCAACTTTTTTGTAAAATTGTTAGAATTTAAGATTCGTGAAGCGGAATTTCTTTTTTCGAGTGCTTATTTGTATGATTCTAAAATAACTATGTATATTTTATTCAGCCGAATACATAACTTACAATTCAATTGTTTATCTAGGTTCTTTTATTTAAGTTTCAGAACATAGTAGGCGTAACTTTAAGGTCAACAATATTCGACATTCAATGTAGTTTGGCCATTACATTTTGCTTTTCATACTTTCATATTTGCCATCTTGGTTTCTCAAAAACCAGAAGCAGATGTTTTCTGTCCTATTTAGCTTTCAAAAAGATTGGTAGAATAAAAATATAGTAGGGGAAAACGAGATCTGGGGGTGGGGAAAGGAATAAAGGGAGTGTTTTTTGTCATTTTCCCCGTCTCTTTCTCAGCATAGAGTTGTTACTAGGTCCCCTTCTCTCGTTCTCGTATTTCCTCCACCAACGGGACTTATTTATAACTTGAATTTCTTTTCTTCTATTCTGCAAGTTTGCTTCGTTATATTTTTCTATGTGATAATCTCAAAATTTTAAGAAAGTAAAATATTGTGAGTGAATTCAATTTTTTAAGGATATGGTCTTCATAAGATTAATGATACTGCTTTAATTTAGCAGCGAAATTAAATGTCTGATAACAAAATACTTTGCTCTAGATGTGTGTATGCATTATCTCTTCAAATTAATAGAACATGAGTTTTTTGTAGAAAGTAAAGTTACGAAAATCGTTTACATGTTTCAAAATTTCACTGTGGCTAATTTTTTCACAGATTCTTCGCTTATCCATGGAATGTATTTTAATCGTCATTTTTCTGCTAATCGGTATAAAAAGAACAAGGAATGTTATCGCCACAACCAGCAATTCGAAGCAATTTTCATTCCGCAGACGATAATAAATATTCTCTTGACCTCAAGCTAAGTCTTTGGTATTGTTTTCTTTCTTCCAAATACAGATGAAAAAACTTTGTATGCTAAGATAATAAAAGAGGTCCGCCTTGTTATGTCTTGAAGGTGTCGATAAACATACGAAAATAAAAATAGAAAGCTAAAAATTCAATATTATCGATTCTTGTATTTATGTGATATGACGTCATTAAAGTGACTAATGCGTATGTCTTACTTCCTACTGTTTCCGATAAGTAATACTTCGATAATGTAGTTATTTGAACGTAAAATATCCAAGATATCTAAATATTTCACTTATACCTTTAAATAATAGTGTTGCAACGTAAGTAAAAATAAGCAACATGGAGTCAGTGAAATCTATCTCTTTTATGGGATACCTAGAAACTTTACCTCATTAAATCACAAACATTTAAGCAATGTAATTAAAAAAAAAAAATATGAAATTATCTTATATTTTTAAAAATCCCTCAACACAAATCTTCAGTAGATAAACATTCTATATTATTTTAGAAGTTAGTATATTCAGTAATTATTACATTAATGGTATACTTTTAGTTCCATGCTCTAAATAAACACAAAATAGTTTTTAAAACTTAGCAGAATTAAGGTTTAAAATTTAAAAATGTCGGTAAAATGAATTACAAGAATTGTTGCTTTAAGATAAAATTCATTATTCTCTTTGCCAGTATTCTTCTGATTTGTAACTACTTCTGAAAAAACAATATACTTAAGAGTAATTATTAAGCATACATCAATTAAGGAGACTTTCAACAAGTAAGGTAAATAACAAGCATTCTCACTTCAAACTGATGAGAAATGTTTTTTAAATGAACGCAAAATTAATTGTAAGCAAAAAATTTAAAGAATATTTCATGGTATGCATAAAATTCACTATAATGAGAATTTAGACTGTTTTGAATTACTATACAAATCATCAATCGTATTCACCGTAGATTTCGGCAATTGGAAAAGGATTGTAAAACTGTTGAAAAAGTGCAACCTTGTGACCATTAGGCAATCGGAAAAGGATAATGAAATCTGTTGAGAAAGGGCGCAATATTCTCTTAATAATTATGGAATCACATTATTAATACGCATGTCAACTAGCCACAAGTGACATATTAGTTTGAAGATGTTTTCATATATATAAGAACACAATATGCACCACTACAAGAATATCTCAACAGTACAGTGCTGGATTGTCAGAAATGATGTCATTTTAGGGTCCTTAGACCTAATCGAAAACCATCTTACTAAAAAGGGCTTAACCATGTTAAATTTTCGTCATATTTAATGCCCTTTTGTTTGTACAGTAAGGAAATTGGGAGAAGAGTGTGCCAGCACATGTATTGATCTCTTCAATTGTCTGCAAGTCAAAATTAACCAGTGGTCAGCTGTGTACAATGATATCAGTCAATAAAAATATGCACCAGAAACATGTGGGATATTTCACCACACTAAATGCTCGAATAGCTATTTCCATCAGTGGTGAAATTGATAGGAAGAAGAAAGTGTCAGTTCAGATGTAGAACAAAAATTTTGTCTCGGTTCAAACGTACTGAACTCTTGATGTTGATAGGATTTAATCTTTTGTTTTGCTATTTACGTTTCCTATTGCTTATTTCTGTTAATAGAGAGACCAGTAAATACAGCTAACATCTTTTTCATTTTGAACCACGGTGAAAAGATGAAGAGCATTTGTTACAATCTGATATTGCAATTGCTGTGCATATATATATATATATATATATATATATATATATATATATATATATATATATATATATATATATATATATATATATATATAAATGCATAACAAAATGGTGCAACCTTGGATTGTTATGCATGTATATATGTATAAATCAAAATATGATCCATTTACTTTGGTGCAAAGGATATATTCTTTATCGCTTCGGAAATTGCGGAAAACAGTTCAAATGAGACTATCAACAGTAAATTGCAAATGCATTTCAGACGTGCTAACAAGTGAAAATTCAAATATAAATTAAATGCCCTTATAAACACAAAGAAATAGCATTCTTATTTAAATTTACAAATTATTAAATATGATATCCCTTGGTTCCAATAGTACGAAATAGATCTTGGTCTCTTGATGAGACATAATGCTTTTTTTTTTCTCCAAAAGGTATCGGATTCAATATTTAAAGTCTTCCGTGATTAGAAACCCCAAGAGGAGCGTTAGAGCTACTTTAAAATATTCATAAGCTCAATGTTTTTAAGCTGCGAAAGTTTGCTAAAGGAAAAAAGGATGCCTTTCTTGGGTATCTACCCAATAAATGAGGCGGTTGACCAATATAGGCAACCAGAAACAAGCAAATAAGCAATGTTTGCTTAGTAATACAAAATGAATACTTTTATTTGATAACTATTTTACAGATTAATCAGCAGATAATGCATGTGACTAACTTGTTTATTGGTAAGTTGCTAATAATAAATATTGCATTGTTATTTGAAATCATGAGAACAAACATCTCTTTCCAGAAAGTCTCATAATAACCAAAACTAACTTAACGTTATAGGAAATAACGTATAATAAATACAGTACAAGTACAAAGTTAATAACTTAGGATTTTTAATTATCAAACATTATTAGATCATTTGAATTATATATATATATATATATATATATATATATATTAGCGTTGCAACTACTTCGTTATTTTATTGATTCTGTTTAAACTATATGAAAATTTTTGGTTTAAAGTTTTTTAAAAAATGCTGTGATTATTTTATATATTGCCCTTTTTTAAAGTTATCTTTGTAAGAGATTCTATATTACGCTCAAAATTTAAAATGCTTTAATTCCCCAATTTTTTAAAATTTCATATTTCCACTATATATATATATATATATATATATATATATATATATATATATATATATATATATATATATATATATATATATATATATATATATATATACATATTATGGAGTTTTGCAAATAAGCAGAAATATAACTTAAAGTGTAAATACAACGGAAAACTAACTTTTTGAATAAATTTTTAATTTATATACATTGATTTTGGATACATCATATACATAAAAAATGCAGAATTTAAGTTATAGTAAATAAAATATTATTACATTTCTCCATAATCAATCCTTTTACTTAATTTTGTTGCATTCAAAAATGTCTTAGATGCTAGAATTATAATCAATATTAATATTGTTCTTCTAAAACTAGTATCTATTTTTACATTTGAGTTCGGAGAGACGCTCAATGAATGAGCTATCTATTGAGCTATGATTCAAAATTCGGTAATTTGCGTGTTCTAATGCAACTATACAATACAATGATCTGAGTATTTTGAAATACACTTTAAACAGGTGTTTTTCACCTTTCTTTTGAATGAGCTGTTGATTATAAAAACTGACCCCATACCCCGGCACCAAACAAAAATTTAACTGTTAATATAAAAAGGAACTCCACACATACCAAAAAGCACCTCCTATTTTTAATCACCATCAGATGATATGAAAGTGAGATTATAGTGTTAATGAATGACTTACAAGTCATGGGAAAATCTGGAAGTATTGAAGAAATGTAAAATGTTTGTATAAATGTGGGAAAATTAAATATTTTTAAAAGCGTGAGAGCAACGGATAAACATAGAATTTTCGTATCGCTTTTAGCTGATTTCCAGATTTCATAAATGCAATCAAGTATTGCATTGTCGACTGTTTGCTGATATAATGAGTTAAATGTATACACAGAGATATTTTTCTAAATACTTTGGCATTTGTTATGTTTTCTTGTTCAACATAACAAATGCCAATGCAATGCCAAGGAAATTGGTGTTGCATTGTTGGAAATCTAAAACTTTTTAATTAAATATTTTCCCAATTATATATTAATTTCTAATCCTTTTTCGTGTTGTCGAATAATTTATTGATTTAAACTAATGGCACTTATTTTTAAAAAGGGAAAACAATTTACTTTAACAATTTTTTCTTTTAAGAAGTTAAAATTTCATTTCTTACAACCTAATCATATATATATAATGTATATTGTTAAATAGAAATCGCTTTAAATAACAAAAATTAAATGAACACATTAAAACGATATTACTTTTTTATTTCTAGAAAATATATTTTCTATGAAACTGCTAATTACTGATTCATTATATATATTTTTCTGATTTTCAGTTCGACAGTTCATGAGTTCAGCCCTCACTTCAAACTCACTTCCTCACTGTAGCACTTCGAAATCGATTTTCAACTAGTCGAATTAGCTTTTGTGTACAAAAAACGAAACAGCAAATAAAAATCTAAATTTCTAAGACTGACACTCCCATTTCGAACGTGGATGATTATATAATTCAGAAATCGCTCTGAATCGTAGCTTCAGTTATAATTAATTTTGGTATTCAAAGTGTGAACATACTGAGAAAAATCAACTAAAATTTACTAAAATTAAAATTTCAGTAAATAAAATGTTTTTGTCGGTTAGTTTTAAATATTAGCAGGTGATAGGAAAACATGTTTTCATATAAATTTCATAACAGAATAATAAAATAGTTAAAATGTTCTTAAAATTAAAAATTTATAAGAAATAATCTTTCATTTCTAACTCGATTTCCTTTTTCCAGATCTGTAACAAAACAAAGTTTTTTACTAAAATTTCATAATAGTTAAAGCCTCTGAGTAATTTTCCAGTTAATTTTAATTAATCCAATTTACGTTTTTGATTACATTAGTTGATACTAGAATATTTTAAAATCAGGTTCTCATTACCGAGTTTCAAAACTTATAAGCAAAAAGTATACCAAATTTTGTCTTTCATTTTTCATACAATTTTCCTTTTCCATTCGTAAAACAAATAAATGATTTTTACGAACAAATATCCTGAGTTTATTTAAAATTTTTTCCGAATTTGTAAGCCAATTTTGATTTTCGTAATTCTTATTTAATAACCTTAATTTCACTATTATAATATTAGAAATGGGGAAGCAATAAAAAATAATGCGTAAAGTATGCTATATACTGTAAATTTCATTTAGTACATGGTATGGGGGAAATTAAGCACTTTGTATTCCATAAATGCTTAGTTGATAAAATTTTATTATTTTGACCGCTATATGTTCAACTAGTTAAGAAAGTAATGCAGTTACACTTGGGCGCACAAAAGGTACTTCAGAATTTCCCGGGACCTTGCAACCTCTAAAGTTCGCTGACCCTTGATCTGTTCTTGATTTTGTCTGTCTGTCCTGCAGTCAAGGTTGACAGGGATCGAAAGATACTACCAGTCTGTCTAGTTAACCAACTTCTGTTCGATTCATTTTTGTTCTTCATTTTCAAACTCTTCGATAAAAATCTCTTTTGTCTTGTCTTTTTTTTTTTTTTTTTTATGAATATATTTATCTCGTTATTTTTTTTTTTAAAGTAAAATGGTTCAATAATACTTAAAAAATCAAATAGATATTTTTAACTTGATATCAGTCTTGAAAAAACAGACTTTAATGTCCATAGTTATCTTTCATCGTTAATTTTGTCGATTTGATTTTATCAGAATCGTTTGAATTTAGAATTTTTATTGCTTTGGCGACATATTATATAGTCGTTAGATAAAAGTCGTAATATTTTATGGGATGAAATTATCATGACGTCTCATCTAAAAGTTGCTATAAATATTTCATTTAAAATTTAAATTTGTAATTGGATAGATTGTTCTTCGGTTGTTATTTGTCATGAATATATTTTGTATGCATTTCAAATTTGCCCAAAGATCTGATTTCTCAATGGTTTGAGATAAGCGCGATAATTCAGTTTGATGTCTCATATAAAATATTTCATTAACAAATGAAGTTCTTTCCACAAGCAAGCATACCAAAAGGTTGGTAATATTCAAGAGTCTTTGGACTTTCCTAATAATAATGTTAAGAGAATTAAAATGAAATTTTATTGCAATAAGTCTGAAAATCAACTCATCAGATTTAATATGATTACTATCTATATATATTTACATCAATGTTTTCCAATTTTAACATGACACAGTTATGTGTGATTTATTAATTTCTTCTGTGCTGTTATTTGTAGTTCGTGTCATGACCTTCAGTTCAACAGTTCGTGGGTTTGATTCCCACTTCAGAAGTGGATGCTTGCCGAAATTAAGAAGCCAAAGCTGCTTAGCTTTAAGTAGAAAGGCACTGATTGTCTTATAAATATTTTATTCTCATAACTCTTCTAATGCACATTTTTCTATCTTCATATTTTAAATTGAATATAGTGATGGATTGAATACATTTGGAAAATAAGAGTAATACTTTATTATTCTAATACTTTTATTATAAACTGAATTTTTGAGAATTATTTTAAACCAGATCAACTGAAAAAGATATTATTGTTTTTATTATTTATCACATAGGTCAAACAGATATTTTTTATGTTAAAAAAATTTAAATTTTATACATACAGTATTCGGGATTGAAGGTTGCAGGTTTTATTCCATATACTGTTGAGTAACAGGAGAAGGATGCTACATTTCTACTTTCTGCGTGTATGTCTTTCAAGGTGGTTACTTTGACACTGCCTTATGAATATTCCTACAGGAGGAAACTTTTGCAAATTTATTCCTAGATTCCACTGCTCGTTTGTCTAGCAGTCATTTTTTTTTTTTTTTTTTGAGATTAGACTAACAGCATTTATTGCAAGGGAGAAAAACCTGGAAATTTCCCAAGCATTCATTCAGAGGCGCATGCAGAAAGCATAAACGCATCTGTTTTCGCCTTGTTCAATAGAGGCGGGTGTCGAATCCAGAGCATTCCACTCCTAATGGAATAACCCAACCAGTAGACCATTATTAATCTTTTTTTTTTTTTTTTTAGTTTGGATGTTTAGCTTTAAATCTCCTAAACTGAAAAAGCATCGTGGAAAGCTCTTCTTTACTAAAACTAAAAGTTATCCAGCTATTAAGCCTGCATATATACTATTAAATACTATATACTATTAAATCATAACAAAGTATAATAACCAGTCTTATAGTTTGGAAAATTAAAAAAAAATAGTAATAAATAAATAAATAAGTATGTGTGCAGAAAAAGTTATACCTGAAAGTTATACCTTGAGAAATTTTCTCACACACAGCAAATTTGAATATTACGCATTAAAACAAGATTATTGAAATAAAAAATAATCTTCTTTTGATATTTAAGCAGAGTATCGAAAAAATAATCCTTCAATAATTTAAAAATATGCTTGAGAGAGATTCTATCATTCAATTAAAAAAATGGAGTCGTTTGGGGAAATTAAAGGAATGACACGCCAACTAAAATGAAGTAGTCGCAGTGAAATTTTCATTTACTTAGTTATTATAATAGATATTGCAATGACAGAATAACATAATTTTTAGAAAGTACATTGAGGAAGAAAAACTTCCTCGGTTGCAAGAGCTAAAACCATTAACTTCTAGGCTACATTTCGTTTCAAAAGAAATGAAATGTATTTCAAATATTTATGCAAATTATATAAACATGACACGAATGCATAAATTATTTCCGTTGTCGAGTCTCGTTAAGGCACCACCCCATTCGAAATCAATGGACGTGTATTTTCTTTATACACCCGAAGAATAAAAATCCAGTATTAAATACATCGTTTAATATGTTTTATGTATCAAATGATGCTGACAGGAATTGCTTAGTTTTTAAAAATATTTATATTTTTCTAAAAAGGCAAGCAAAAATATTTTTAATTTTTTAACCATATTTTGATAGCGTATTATTTATGTCACATAATATTTCTGTCCAAGAGTTTAACAACTGGAGGTGATAAAATGAATATTCAAGTATATACGTAAGAAATTTTTAATATAATATATACTTTATTTTTATTTTTTAATATTTACTTTATTTTTGCATCATTTTTTTCATTTATTTTTACGATTTTGCATTGTAAAATGTCTAACTTAAATACATATATGCATTCTGTAAGTGATACAGCTGAGAAATTACCACCTAAAGAAAACGGAGAGATATTTTGCTCTTGAATGCGAGAAGAATAGTGAAGTGCAATTTGGTAGGCTGTGAAACTAATTTGATGCTCTTTTTTTACTATTTGATCAAAGACATTTTAAGAAATTATTATCAATGCATGATTCAAAAACACAAATTTTCAAGTTTTCTTTTTCTTTAATTCTATAAACATTATTATTTGACTTAAAACCGTTACGGACAGCCTAAAACCAGAAAGTTGCAGTAAGTTATTTGAATATTCATTGCGTAATTCCTTCTGGGAGGATTCTGCATAGACAGCAATACAATCACGAGTCACAAAGGAGAAAATCCCGAGCACCCACCTCAACAAAAGTGCCACATGCATTTTCAACTCTTCAACAGTGTATGGGATCAAATCCGGTACCTTCCATTTCAAAATTTTCCATTTTACTACAAGACCAGGCTGAGCCTTATAAACAGTTTTATCTATAATAGCACTTTAAAAATTATTTAAGAGTTAATTAGGATATTCTTTTCCACGGTAGTCTTTAAGTCAATTGGCGAAAATTTGTATAAATTATAGAGACAAATCACAGCATTTGTAACAAATGATTAAATTCTAAAATCATTAATAACACATTTTTTTAAGAGTCAGTTGCTCTTTATGTGAAAAAACAATCAACTTCATTTCACCGTTTTTACGTAAGATTGTGCAATTATTTCTCAAATTAATTTATTTGATACTATTATTTGAGAAATAATTGCACAATCTTATAAAAACCTATAATAGTTCACAAACTAAAAAAAATACTTAAAGGTGTGTAAATTCTAAAAAGAAATTGCATTGAAAAACTTTCCAATTTATACTAGTTTTTGTTTCTGAAACAGAAAAATTTTCTCAAGAAGATTTGTCATTTTTCTACGGAACTCATGAATAATTCCCAGTATTCAAATGCAAAAACAATGTACAAGTGCTTCAATTTCTAGTGTCGAATGCTAGAGTCAAATGAATTTAACTCAACCGAAACATAGCAGCGCAAACTCAATATCACGAATTTTGATGTCATATTTAGAATAATCGCGATAACACGCGAATCATGGGAAGATTTACACAGGAGTTCCTGTGGCAGTTGATACTCTGACATCACCCTCTCTCACGTAGTCACAGTTAGAAATGAAATCATCGAAAAAGAATGTGACGTCACAACACTATCGACACTGGAAACAAAGAACATTCGTCTTTGGGAAAATATACTGGCAGTTAATTTGCGAAATGTAAAACACACAAACATATTTGATTTTTGATAAAACTGATTTTTCAACTATCTTTTATTTTCTTTAAAACAGGCTATTCCACTGATAAAAGATCTAATAAATTAAAAACGCGGATCAACTGTATTTTATTGAATGGATTTTTGTTTTTCTTATGAAAAATGAGTTTCCGTTTATGCATCACTGAATTATCAGCCAAAATTTCATTTTCAGAAAAGTTGATTACACTTACAATAAGTAGGAAGAAAATCAGTTCGGGCAACAGTTTTAATACCTAAAAATTTGTTTTCTCTTAACTATGAATATGATAACATTTTTTTATTATATATATATTTTTACAACAGAAGGGATTGGCTTTCTCAGTCCGATTATAAACTTGTCAACAGTGTTTATCTAAATTAGAGATTAATACTAAATATTTTTTTCATATTTTCGAGTTAATATTTTTTAAAATTTTATTTCTTAAATCATAATTCATATTCAAATTAAAAACTACACGAAGTTTGGACGTGATTTATAATAACTTAATTAACAATAATATATAATTTTATTATTATTATTAAAATTATAATAATAGCGAGATGATTTTCACAAGATATTGTCGGGTCAGCACTATTCGGATTTAATACCCTCTGTGTTGCTCGTCATATCCAGTATCACCGAGCAGTTACGTAACTTTGCGGTACTTGATCAGGTGATCGAGTGGTATAATTATCTTCTCTGAAGATATCTGGGTTAGCATGTCCCATTATGACTACTGATTTGCAAAAATTCGATTACTGCTCACATAAATTGTTTTTCACACGTTGAGTGGGTGTTTCTAAAATGAAGAAATTAACAATTTATATTTTATTTGATTATAAATGCAGATTACCAATTAAAATCTTTAATTCTTTGTGAAGTAAATAACTTGATATTGGCATATTAATATATAGTATATAAAGTATATTAATTCTCTTAAAAAGTGAAACCTCAATAAAAATGTGGATATAAAAAAAAGCATTTCTACATTTGGTCATTTGGTCTCATCATCACTTAATAATGGTATAGCACACATCGGAGCGGAAAGTCCTGACTTTGGTCGCAGATATGGGGAAACTACGATATACAGCTGTTTCACTTCTGCTTTCTGATTGCACATTTTCAGGGTAGGTGCTCGAGAATTTTCTCGGCTTCCTCCCTTGGAACACGCGATAACCACCCATTGTTTATAAAATAAATTCTTCAAGAAAACAATAAGTGGTATGCTGACATTGACCTAGTAATAGAGCAGCTCATTTACAGAATGAAAATTCTGGGATCGATGCCTAGGAGATAAATGTTGCACTTCTCCCTTGCACGTGCATCCTCTTAAAAAGCCTTATATGACAACTTTTAGTTATTAGGTTGTCCCTACTTTACAAAAGCATGGGCTATTAGATTGCCCACTACGCAGTGTCAATGTTTTGCTCATTTGGATTATTTCCATGCCCTAGTAGTAAGAAGCGAAACAGTTGTGGTAGACAAGAATACGGTAGGAAGTTTCAGATAAGAGAATCCCGTATTTTATGATTGTCATTCTTCAATAACGAAGATGGATACTGAATTTTTGCTTTTGGCAAGTACTTTTGTCGGTGTGAGTGCTTGGCAGTTCTCTGGTTTCTTGGTCACGCGTTATAGGCGTACGTGGGAAAAGCACGCGGAAGTAGAGTTTGGATTGATTTCAATGATTTATACATACACACATATATATGCAAGATTTATGTAAACAGTTATTCTTTTTTTATAAATTTTAAGAATCCACAAATTTTTATAAAAAATCATTGGTAAAGTTCCTGACTGTAAAAAACATCTGAAATAAATTTGATCATAATAGTATGTATTCTTCAAAAACGATAGTGAATCTGTTACTCTCGAACGTGATACGCATTTTATTCTTATTCTGCGAATACGGTTCATTTTTCAAAAAAAATTTTTTTAGCGGAAGGTAAGCCACAGTGGATATTCTGTTAAACAGCTCGTAATACTGTGTGTATTAAAGAATTTATTAAACTATGCCCTAAAATGATTTAAGATTTGAAATACTTAAATTTTTTTTTCTTATATCATTAAGTAATTTTAAAATAGGAGAAAAATCAGCATTAATATTTTTAAAAATCATTCAGCATGCAGTAAAAAAGATTTCTCGACATAAATTTCTATTTAAACAAATAAGTTTGAAATTTTAACTTTTTGGTGTTAAATGCACATAATTTTAATAATAGAGCATTTAAATGGGAAATATTAATATACAAATTCAGAATGATTTCCGAAATATATTTATGAATGATAGTCAAAACGTTATGAAATTAGATAAAAATAAATTTAATATATTTGATTTATTGAACAATTAAATATTTATATTATCGTGTGTATGAATTTTAAATTACTCTTATATCAAAGATATATTTACATTTGGCACAGAAGATGTTTTAATGTATTCCAAAAAAAATTAAGAATTCTTTTAAATCCCTTATCTTTATTTATTCATTCTTTAAACTTTTTACTCTACCATTTAGTTACACATGCAGTCTATGATACCATTTTCTTATTTTTCATTAAAAGTAAGCATTTAAAATATACCTGAGATTTATAAAGGTAAACATTTAAATGTAATAGCTTTCAGCACTGTCAGTTTTCAATACATCGGAAAAATCGACTTTTCGATATAGAAGAGATGCGTCTTTTATTGTGCAATAATCTGGTGGGTAAAATCCTCTTTTAGCTCAAAGCATGAAGAAAATGAAAAAAATGGCGAAAAATATTTTCTCGCCACTCGAAATTATACGATTTCACGTCATTTTGAGAATCTTGATTTCGAATATTTCTTTCGCTATGCTTGGAGACAAAATTTTAGAATATTTATTCTACGCTATGTATGAGAATATATTATAAAATATGAAAAATTAAAGCATAAAAAAACTATATTCTTTTATTAGTCAGATATTCAATGATATATAATCATTTTTATAATATTTTCTTTCAATTAACAGAGCACAATAAAGTTAAACCAATAACGTGAATAAAATAAATTTTAAATTCAATTTTGAAATCTCATTTTTTTATAACATTTATTTGTAGTGTACTAAACAAGCACTTTCGTGGTTTCCCAATTTAATTTCAAAATCAGAATTAATAATTTGAACAATAAAAGGACTTACTCATTCTATCCATGAAATCTTTCAGCTCACTCAAACTCATACTGTTAAAAAGTACACAACTGTTCTTATATTTATTTGACAGATAAACTAAAATGTAATGCTTAAATATTGCAATGAATTTTATTCCAATCCATCGTTTAGAATAAAAATCGTTTGGTTGTTGTATAATATGTTTTTTAACAGCTGTTTCTTCATAATTCTAATTAACTGATTAATTTTACGATATTTGGTCCGTATGTGTGTAAGGACACTTTTATCGCGATGATGTACGATACACCACAAATGGCAACAATAGCCTAGTTGCTTAAGTGTCGTTCTCATTGTCGGAAAATAGTGAGTTGGAATCCTGACCGAAAATTCGCTAATGGCTACTGGGGCGCGTAAAATATGTCGCCGTTGCAATATCCTCTATGTGAAATGATACTTCTGAAGGTGGTAGAGCAAGTCTGGGGATCCATTGCTTGAATCCCTGCTTCTAAATTAGGAACACCTACCCATTTCCTGGGTCACAACACCACATCCACTGATTACCCCACTATGTAAGAATGCCTTCACTTTCGCCCCTTGTTATGCTGAAATGCCTTGTTACCGGACATTAAAAAAAGAAGAAAAAAACGGGACTCACTTCAAGATACAGCTGAAATTCGTGTATTGAGGAAAAGCTCGACATCAGAGCTACAAATTTCTCTATAAAAGGAAAGGCATGAAATTGCAATTTGTTAATGAACATACTTTCTATCAACACAATAGTCAAATCGTGAAATTACCTTTGAATTCCCATTTTTGTGACTTAGAATGTTACCAGCAGTTTACTACTACTTAATAAAACCACCTCTGAAAGACATTTCATTTCTTTTCATATGTTGATTGGCCTACAATTAACTAATATAGGTATGAACAAAATTTATAAATCAATTAAAAATTTCTTCATACGTAATAAGATGCAGTACCAGAATTTACAAAAAACCCGATCGATTACTTTTTTTAAAAATTTTCCTACTTCCGCTGTTTATTATGCAGTAGTACTTTGAACATTTAAATAGATGAATGTAAGTATTGTTTTCTCGTATAAACCTTTACATTGTAACTGAAGTAAAGAATACAGACAATAGATATTTTAATTAAAATCATGATGTTTTTACATTAAGTTACGACATTTACATTAAGTTACGATGAATGAATTTTTAACAAAGGAAATGTTAACTGTATTTTAAGTATACTGTACTAAAAGGGAATTGTAAACTAAATAATTAATACATATAATTAATTTTAACTAATTTCATAATATTAATAATCGTAACACACACACACACATATATATATATATATATATATATTTATATATGTAGCCACTGTTGTTAAAGAGCAGGGAACGAAGGACGTGTTTCCCCTCTTTGCATAAGCTTATATATTTATCAGAGTTGCAGGGACTGAGAAGTTTTCTGATTCATTGCGCCACATAATTATACTCCAAAATCTATGAAAAGTCCTGTTGGAAGTCAATATTGTATGAATATCCAAAAAACATCGTGAAATTTTAAACTTATCCACATCACATGGCATCATTAATGTGGTTTCACTCCTTGTACATTATCCTATTGTAATACTTTCAACTAAAAGAAAACCTAGTCTGTAATTAACTTAAATTAACTTAAAATGCTTAAATACGGTGTTTGTTTAGATATGCAATTTAGCTACATTTACTTCATTTCATTTACTATTTCACTTAAAATTTTTAAGGTATTTTTTTTTCCTCAAAGAAACAAAATGAAAATATATTATTTTAACTATTTGGATTTAAAAATATTTTTATTATGATATTATACAACAGATATAAATAGCGTATGTTTGATATTTTTGTTTAAATCTGCATTTAGTGTATTTTAAACTGAATGAAATAATGATTTAGTCCAGACTTTCTTTGTTTGAGAATTTCAGATTAGTTCTAGAAAAATCGTGAAATGATTTCCATGACGTCAAAATGGTGGAATAAAATGTAAAATGGTTTTTCATCCTAGCAATAAAGAGAACCATAAAAAAAAACTTTCATAACAACAGAGAGGCCCCAAAAATATTCCTATTTCCAATGAAAATCTGGGTTGCCTGGTCTAAATTTGTCTTGTTTAATTTCTTAGCTTAAGATACCATATCCAGAAATAGGGTAGAAAACCGGCCCTCTACGAGCGAGAATATTTATATAATTATGTCTAGATATGCAGAGACTGCCTAATCTCTCCTAGGACAGGAGTAAAGAGGCAAGCTATCAATAAAGTTTATCGAAAATTTAGATACGAAAAGTAAGAGGAAGTAGCGGAAACACCATCTGACGCGGAAACGGATGCAGCGAGGAATTGCGTTGATAAGCAAGGAAAATAAATCCTCTGAGCTTTCTATCAAAGGATGTCAATGTTCCTGATTTAAAACTCCGCTCTCGACATTTGTAAATCTTCGCCTCTTCGCCAGACTGCTTGTCTTACCCCGCCTTTTTTATCACGAGAAAAACATTAAAAAAAATTGCATCCTAACAAATTATTTTATCTATATAAGAAAAATTGTACAGATATTAAGAATATATGTACTGAAAAAGAGATTTTTTAATTAATTTTGTTTTGGATATTTAGTATAAAAAAAAGGGTAAAAATTGCATACTATAGTTTGTACTTATTAAAGTTTGTTACATATTTTTTTTCTCAGAATGTTCTAAAAAAAATTGTTGAAACAGGAAATTAAGAAGTAAATAACATTCATAGATTTTTATCTTTTTAGTTTTTGCTCAGAAATTCACATAAAGTTTTTTCTATCCATCTTTAATTGCTTGTAGAAAAGTTTTTAATACACCGTCTATAGAAAATTAAAATAAAAATTGGAAAATAAACAAGATTACATAGGATGTTATAAAATAATTGAAAGTTGTAGAATTCGATGTAGAACACCTGGATCCTCAGATTCTAGAAAAATTTTAAGGAGTTTCAAAAATGTTGTTTTAAAACAATAATAAAAAAACAATCACTCTTAGTTTAATACAAAAAGATCACTAAATACCAATATCTATCATTAAATACCACAGCCTCAATGTAATATTCCAAGTTTTAATTTTCAAAAGTTATTTAATTCAAATGCTTTTCAATAAAATTCCTTTCATATATATTTCAAAAATATTATATTTTTTTATTTTGTTACGAATTACAACTCTTTGTTTTTTAAATTAGTAAATATAAACATTTACTTATTTAAAAAAAAAAAAAGAAAGAACACGTTAATATCTCTGATTAACTTGTCCTTATTTTAAAAATTTTTGAATAAAAATATTTTTTTATGAATTTTATATTTTTCTTCCGCAAACTTTTAAGTAAGACAGCTTTACATAAAAGAGACTAGATTCTTTTAGTGAAAAATATCGAAGTCAATCTTTTCAGTTAACTTTGCATATTATTCACCATGCATTAGTTCAGCAACCTTGTGATTCATACTTTGTGGTTATTCTTAATTGTGCATTTCTGAGTATTATTTGCTGCTAATAAATGTCGAATTTAAACTAGTTTTTCTGGAGTATCGCATTCATATAATGCGATAAATTTCGATATACATTGAGTTTAACAAAATTATATAAAAAAGAAGAAAAAAAAATTTTTTTTCCTTACATTGAGTTCAGACTGCCCGAAAGATTCAAAGTGTTAAATCTGAAGATTCATCTTATTTTGCGGATAAAAATAGTAAAACTTATAACATTTAGTGTATGTTGCCTTCTTCTTGTGTGTTTTAAAGGTTTTATTTAAATAGACCAGGAAATTTTGTTGCATTTTTAATAGCCTAAATATGATTAAGATCCAGATTTATTATTATTTTTAAAATCAATGGCACGTGTTTCTGAGATCTATGTCCAATAAAAATTATTTTCATTCCTAAATAATAAGACATGTATATTTGCAATTTTTTCTATATTTTTTATTTAAACCATGCCATATTATCAATATAAAAGCATTTATAATGTCTTGAATATGTATTTTCATAACCTTAAAACTATTAAATTAATTTCTGTGGTCTAAAAAATTTACAGTTAAAGAAAAAAATATATCTTACCTTTAATTTTATATGAAATTAATTAATAAATATATTAAAATTATAACATATTGATAATAAAAATTTTATGTCCATCGTATTAAATTCCTGAAATTTTATTATGCGATTTTTTTATTTTTTCCTGTGCTCATATTACCATAATGTTAGTTAAAATAGAAAGGATCAAAATTGCTTATGATGTCAATGTTGGTTTTTTAATGGTCAGAAACAATATTTACTGCGATATTATATTATGAAGCTTTTATATAAAATTTTTTTTTTCTGAACTGGGCAAATAGAAACTTTGCTGCATTCCTCACACTTTAATTTAAAGTTCTCCAAAAAGTAGCGTGCAATCCACAGTTGTCTTAACTGAGTAATCTGCTGTCCTAGGTTGCAATGTTTTTGAGTAAGCTCTGTAAAATTATAAATAGTACTGATAATTTAAACTTATATAAAAAGCTATTAAAGCTGATTTTGAACTTATCAGGCAAAAAATTTACTGGTTTCTGTAAAATTTAATTTACAATTTTATCTCCAAAACATTTGGTAGCTCATTTCACCACTGTAGTACTTAAGCTATTATGACTTGCTTACAGTGCATCAGGGTATAGTAACTTTGCAATTTTAATTTTATCTTATACAATTCATCATTAAATATTGTAGTTAGTAAATTACCAGAATAAAACAAGAGACATTGTCATGGTCTACTTTCTGCCATATTCGCAAAAATAATTTAAGATCAGATTCTAATTTTCTTTTCAAATTCTATTGTACTTTACGATGGATTAAAATTGGTGAAAATTAGTAAAACAACAACTGTTTGGGAAAGATAAAAAAAAAAGTTCGTGTTTGTTATATAAGAACTGAAATTTTTATTTTCGTTAACAAAATCAATGACATCAATATACATAAAAATCTTAAGAAAAAATCGAATAGCCAATCGGAAGCTCCAGATGCTTAACGAAATGTTGGATTAAAAGATGATTCCAAACCTTTGATTTTTCAACTTTCGAAGAATCAGAAAAAAAAAAAAAAAAAATGAAATCGATGTGCTGTGTTTTTCACTGAAATAGATTCGACTGTTTCTGACCATCAAATTATAAAATTCGTGGGGAATATTAAAAATAAAAGAAGCACAAACAAATTTTTTCTTTTGTTTTCATTGTAGCCATTATTTATTTTCAAGAAAGTTAAAAATAAGATTTACGATATAGAAAGGAGAGTTGAAGATGGAAATTATATTGTACGCGATACTGCTTCTTATAATAAGTTATTTCTAAATACAATACGCACATAATTTTTGTAGATATACTCTGTTTAACAACTTTCTTTCTAGTAAAACAATGAGTTCGCAAATGAACAAGAACAAAAACATTTCAATGGGATGTTTGTAACTTGATGAAATATAATTATAAATTATTTATTATATGACACACACACATAGTTAACTCAGACGGATAGGTGTTTTAGAAGTAATATATAATCGATATGTGAAGTATTTTTTTCATACAGTATTTTTAGTTTTAAGTTTTTAATATTAATCTTTCATTTTCATAAAATGAAAAAGTAATTTTATGAATTTAATTTTATATAAAACTACTATACAAATTTATTACTATATACACAATATAAACTTCTAGATTTCTTAAATATTTTATTGGTTATTGTATTTGACGTAATGATATAAGCCAGATTCATCTTGTTTTTGTGCAACATTTTCTTGTTTTCGTTTTATTTATTATTAAAGTACCTATCAATAATCTTACATAAAGAGTGTCTGCAAACACAATTTTATTCATAGTTACACTGTAAACAAAGAACTCTTATTTATTACTAAAATATCTGCAAATGATAATTTATTTGCTTATAAAAATTCTACACATTACATTTCCTTCATAGATACAATATTTGGAAACAAAAACACATCCAAAGCACTTCAAAAATATTTAAGAGCGCCAAAAATCAACCTGAAAAGAGCCCGCAAAACTTAATCGAACTATGACTAATCATGGAAATGAATATATTTGAGTCATTAACTCTCTTCCCACAGTCGTCTAAGTAATAATATATTTAAGCTCATGTTTTTCAAAGAAAATACGCAAGCCATTGGGACATCATTACCATTACCAGGAAACAAGATTACGGAAAACCCCACATTTGTCTCTCTCCTTTTATGAACTCGCATTTATATGAAATACAGAGAGACTAGCCTACTACCTGCTGAAACAACTATCAAACAGGCGCCGAACATGTTCTTCAAGGGGGGAAAAAAGAAGAAGAGAAGAAGCAAGGGGGCAACTATATATTTCTGTTGTTGCGTAATCGTATAGATTTTCATAATTTTATCCTCCTAAATTTCTCTAAGTACCAAGAAAATCGCCTGAATTAACTTCGATATGTTTGTTAAGTGCTCACGTTTTTTCGAGATTAATCGATAGAAGTTCCTTAAAATCCCATTAATTGCAAATTGTTTAAATGGAATGAACAACGAGTGTCCGTCAAAGTCCGTCTTTTTTATGTTTACTTGTGGGTTCTCTTATCATTCTCAACACTTGCTGTTTTCTGAAACTGAAAGAATTTCGCGTGATTGATGGTGATTACAAGGACCGTTTTGTTTGCTTAAACCTCTGACCGGCTGTGAAAAGCAGTTGCAAGGACTCTTAGCAAACTCAGAACTTTCAAGGTCAAGTATAGGTTTTCGTTTCAGCATTCCTTCTTACAAATGAAATGGAGCAAATAAAATGGAAAAATCTTTGAAAAAAAAAAAAAAAAAAGAAAAAAAAAAGAAAAGAAGAAAATGAATAGGTTAAATATTTAACTTCTTATAGCAGATGATTATATTCAAATATTCACACACACATGTAGTAGATGAAGTCTTTTGAAATGCTGTAATATTCCCTTTATTACTATTATTATGCTTATATAGTACTTTTATATAGTAATGAAGATTGAATACTGTTCCTTATTCTATTCTAAATTAAATTCATTTATTTATAATGCATCAATATTTATTCACATTAAATCCGAATTATTTCATGATACCTTTAAAAAGAAATTTAAAAGATTTCTTAGACACTTGCATATCCAGTAATATTTATTTCTATATGGAATAGAAAATAATCATAATTTAATATTAGTCTTTTTGAGTAGTCAAGCAAATACGTAACCCGCTTTTTGCTTCATTTTTTTCATTTTCTAAATAAACTGTTCCATGATAACTGAATAAAATAATTGTATTCAAATTTGTAATGGCTTGTTGAGTGTTCCAAGTATTATTTTTCATTTAAGCTGCATTTATGGGTTCCAAGGGATGAAGCATAGGAAACTCCAAAGGACTCACTCTGATAGAAGTGCATGCAGACACTAAAAAGACATCTGAGAAAGTTACTCGGTGATTTATGTAGAGAGGTCTATATAATTGTTGCTTTTAAAATTTTATTAAAATTAAATGATGTCTTCATCAATCTAGTAACAGATTTTTATTTAAAAATAAGAACAAAAATAACTTTCTGTAAAAATTGTTTTAATACTAATGAAATGTTTAAAAATCAGATTCAATAATTTTGTATATATTTTGTAATATTAAATTTCCTTATTTTAAATGTAAATTGAAAATTAAATCAGAATTTTTTTTTATCTAATTCTTTCTAGTGTGTTGTCTAAAGCTTGATAGCTTTTTTTAGACATTATTTCATTCACAGCGTATAATTAACAAAAAGAATCATATCCATGTGTCGCAAGAAAATTAATCGGATAAACATTATAGTACCACTACAATAGCTGTCCATGCTAAGGAAAAAAGCACACCCCCATTTTATTTCTCAACAATATTTTAAACGAAGAACTCGGGGGGGTGGGGGGTGGCGGGCTTTACACATAGAAGAATGCAGTCCTGATACTTAGATGTCCTTTTTGTTCCATTTCTTAAAACATTTTAACTAATTATGAGTGGTTTTAACATTTCCATTTGGGGTAGCTTTGTGGGCGATATTCCTTTATTGTAGTTATAAGCGGGCACTGAAAAGATTTATGAATATATAAATTCTGAAAAACAAGGTAAGCAAAAGAAAGTTCTTGCCATTTTTAATGATTCAAAAGAAAATGACTTATAGAAGGTTTTCTATTGTTTGTCCTCGAAATAATCACCATTGGCATTCTGCACTGTCCGCCAACGTGTCTCCAATTGTGCAATCCCCTTGCCGTAAAACTCAGGTGTTTTGGACGCAATCAGTGAGTACTTGGTGCAAATCTGCTTAATTGGTGAAGAATTTTTCACGAAGGTGATTGTCAAGGGAATGGAGTTGAAAGTAATCTGATGGTGTAAAATCAAGTGAGTAAGGAAGATGTAACAGAGTATCAAAACCAAGCAGTTGTATGGTATCCCTGGCTACCCAAGTGACATGCGGCCGGCCAAGAACAGTGCACAAATGCTGACAAACAAGAATATCTTTAATTAAAAAATAACGTTTTATATGATATTTGTTTATTTGTGTTATTGTATTCATTTCTACCCTCTTATTCCGTTTAGAATCGTAAACCACTGCCAGTATTTAATCATTTTGTGCCATGATCAAATATCGAGGTAAAAACCTGCGTTAACACCTACATCTTCAAATTTCATAGCAGTGACTAAAAAGATTGCTAAAATTCGTGTTGCATAGACTCTCTTGATATATTAGAATTCGGTTAGATCAGATACCGAACAAATTGGTTTTAAAAAGATATGAATGGCATTTTTTTCATCCAAAATTTACCACATGGCTAATACTTTTGGTACATAATAATTTTTTTTAAGAAACGAGAGTGTATCAAACAATATTTGGTACAAAATAAATTTAAGTTTTAAGCTCTTTAGTTAAAGTGTGAATACATACTTTACGCGAACTTTTTATAAGGAATTCAAAATTAACAATGAAAATACATATTCTCCATAACATATATATTCTTCGTTTAAATGAGAAAGGCTCCTTTTCATTCTTTATATTTTTGAGAAGAGTTTGTCACATTTTTTAGCAAATATGTAGCTATGTTCATATGATTTTTTCTAGAACATATGTATTAAGAGACAATGTATAAAAACATAACATACTTCTGAATAGTAAATAAAATTCGGTAAATGAAAAAAAAATTAAATTCAACGTAGTAATGATTCCAAAGAATTTAATTTTTGTTCATTTCGTCGAACTAAAATCCCATGACTTAAATTTCATCATTGTGGAACTCTTTTTCATTGAAAATTGAAACCGAAATGTTGAATTTTAAATAAATGAGTTTAGATTATTTCTACTTGACATCTACTTGTAAAGATGTTTATTTTGACAAATATTGTTTATTTCCTTCTCTTAGAGTAATGAATAAATTTGAGTTAGTACTTTACTTAGACACTACGTAATGGATAGCTAATAGTAGAAAACTGTTGCAAGGTTATGAATATATAGAATGAATTGTCTCCTAGAGAACATTTTCACGCTAAGTATCCGTGTTCCACAAAGAAGGAAATCCAGAAAAGCTACATTCGCCGACTTTGAAAACTGTTATGCAGAATTCTTCAGAACAATATTCCTGTGTTCGAATCTTTTGCTTTATAAAAAATGATTTTGAACTCTAAAATCTCTCTCTTAACTACTGTTAATATGGCTTATGATGTCTTGTTGAAATGCTAGGGGCGAAAGATATCCAAATGTCATTTAACAACTTTTCGTTGTTAGATTGTTCGCGACGCAATGTCAATTCTCCATCTGTCAAACAGAAAATTAAGAAGTTCTCTATCTGTAAGGAGCACAAGAAAGCTCTTGCCGATTTCATTTTGCCATTGAATGGAGTGAGAATAAGAATATAAATTAGTGAAAGACGTGATTGAGACACTGGTCTGTCAAGAGAAGGAATTTCAATCGCAATGAAAGCAGGTCCACCACGCTCATTCATCAATCGTAACTCGAACAGTAGCGAAGAGAAATGGACGTGTCGAAAGAGCTTGTTGAATGCGGTTTTCTTGATGACTTCAAAGTGGGATTACCAGCTGCTGCATCAAGTCACCGAATATGCTAATTGTTTGCATTGTTTGTTTAAGTGCTATGAATGGACATTCGGCAAGGCATTAGATTCACAAATTCAGCTCGGGAGATTTGTTCTTCTTTGATGAAGCTGGTATCTGAGGGACTGACTAATCATCAAGTTGTTCTCTATGAGCTGCTACCAACGGGCCAAACGATCACTGTGGACCTGTACTTGCAGCAATTGGAACGTGTGCAATAGGCATTGCAACAGAAGGATATCATGCTAAAAAATGTGACAAATTCTTCTCAAAAATATAAAGAATGAAAAGAAGCCTTTCTCATTTAAACGAAGAATATATATGTTATGGAGAATATGTATTTTCACATTGTTAATTCTGAATTCCTTATAAAAAAGTTCCTTATAAAAGTATGTATTCACAATTTAATTAAAGAGCTTAAAACTTAAATTTATTTTGTACCAAATATCGTTTGATACACTCTCGTTTCTTAAAAAAAATTATTATGTACCAAAAGTATTAGCCATGTGGTAAATTTTGGATGAAAAAAATGCCATTCATATCTTTTTAAAACCAATTTGTTCGGTATCTGATCTAACCGAATTCTAATATATCAAGAGAGTCTATGCAACACGAATTTTAGCAATCTTTTCAGTTACTGCTATGAAATTTGAAGATGTAGGTGTTAACGCAGGTTTTTACCTCGATATTTGATCATGGCACAAAATGATTAAATACTGGCAGTGGTTTACGATTCTAAACGGAATAAGAGGGTAGAAATGAATACAATAACACAAATAAACAAATATCATATAAAACGTTATTTTTTTAATTAAAGATATTCTTGTTTGTTCCTCATTGTTTATTATGTTTATTTTTACTTTCGTTTTTCTTATTTGTTTGTGTCGTTGCAATTTATATAGGCTGAAAATGAAATAATCTCATTGAGAATGATATTGCTCTTGTGACCTGGAAATAAAGGATTCGATGCCAAAAATAGTTGTGCTGAGAAAGCCTATATGCACATTTAAATTTTTCATAAAATCTATTGTTCTTCTCCTAGTTTGTGCATGACGTCGAGAAAAGCGTGTTAACTCAGGCACCAACTTTATCACTTGATCATCGCACAGAAGTATGATGCGGTTAAATTCATGGCTCCGATCAACAGACAGTCAACTGGAAACGCATGACAAACTTCTTTGAACTTGGATACAACAATCCAAGGCACATATGCTAAAAGCATTTTGTACCAAGCTGCAAATCCAAAATAACTTAGCTCCATCTGTAGGGACTTCCACTTTGTTAATGAAGTCAAAATGTTCTTTATAGAGCTGAAAATGATTCATTAGCATTAAGAGTACCTAAAGCAGTCAATCGAGCAAGGGCAATACAATCACATTGATATAATGCTCTGCCTTTTTGGTCTTGTCACATTTTCCACCTCTGATATCGAAGGAGTCATTTTTACTCTATCAGTTGATTTACTCTTGCACAGAAAAATCTATCTCAGAAGTTTTATGTGGATGACAGTGCTTAAAATATCAGAAAATAAAAAAGGTGCACCAAGCATTGCCTGAGTTACTGGATAAGGCAAAATAAAACAGTTCGTCTGGCATACTAGAAGCTCCGTTTTAAGACACTGTAACTTCAGCACTAATCACCTTGAGTACAAGTCGAATAACACCAAGGAGATTCGCTGCTTCTTAAGAAGCTGTTTTTCCAAAAAGTGGAGAAAGGACTTTCGCCTATTCACCACCTGCTAACGCGCCTGGTAGAAAATGGATCTTCATGAACGTATCGTAACAATCTAACTTAGCAAATAATGGTTTATGAAAAGAAAAACACGTCTAATATTATTTCAGAGGAGAACTTTCGCTTCTTTCCTAATTTAATTGATGATTCACATCTGCATGTTTTCTGAAACATAATTAAATCGTGAATCTTTCCGTTAAAAATACACGAAATGAGGACAAATCCATTCTGGGAGAATATAGACGTGTCAAGGTAGATGTGATGAAGAATTTCATTACATTGAGATGGTTTCATTACAAGCACTGATTTGTAAATTAAATATTACATTTGAGAGGTCATGGTTTACTTTTCGAGACAATAGGTCATTAAAATTAAAAGAAAAATGATTTGATTTCTAATGTAATCCAAATATTTTGAATAAATTGTTTGAGCTTGAGTTATATCGACGTTGCTGTATCTAAAGAAAAGTACAATTTTATATAAGCCTTAAATTTTAATACAACTATGTGTAGTTGCAAAGTAAATGGAGGGAAATAAAGTGTCTGATTGGTTACTCATTTTTAAATGCATAGTTACCAAAGATTAAAAAGAATTTACGTGCACTATTTTGAAATTATTAAAAGGTATCATTAGAAATTTTATTGTATTCACTAATTTATATGAAACTATGTTACCTAATCAAAATAAAAATTGACAAACAAAATAGAAATATATTCATCAGGATTTGTTATATTGGCATCAAATATAGGTGGTTATCAAAATAATATAAGCATTTGGGAATAAAACTAACATTTCTGAAGGCATTTCGTAAACATTAAAATAAATAATGCTTACCAGATTTTTTTATATATAAATTGAAATGTATACATATATTCTGGTATTACGGGGCATCTTTTTCTTGAAGTTCTGTCAGTCTTTGATATTTTTCAAAAGCTTGAAATTTCGAGTCTCTCAAATTTTCTAAGAGAACAAATTGTAAGAATCCGTCTATCTGGAGCAAGTGTGACCGATATTTAGGCACTTCTATTAGGCGTCAAAAATCGTGAAAGTAAACATACAGCTTTGCAAGGCAACTTTTGAAAGCAAAACAGTGGAGAGTATGAGAAGCTCAGTGAAAAAGAAGGATGATTACTGAAGTGTACTGAAATGTCTGAAATGCCAGAGTGACATCAAGCAGAGCAGCGATTCACAAGCCACTTGATACAGATATTAATGCCAACGTCGTCTACAGTGGTTACAAACTCATAAAATATTGTTAATTGATAAGTGGAAGAAGTAATATATTCTTATAAGAATCGTCGTCATTCACACAACAAAAGGGGTGTAGATTTGTCCTGTCGTTCTCCCAGTTTCATTTCATTCATCGAGATTCGCACTTTTTCATCTTAGTTATGCAAGCATTCTGATGACGTAAAACACACGTGATTAAAAAAATTTGTATACTTCATCCCAAGCAAGCATTTAAGTGAAAATCTCAAAGGCTCTTAATTCATTCTGCACAGTGTAAGTATATTATATATATAAATTTAAATTTTATATATACATATATATATATATATATATATATATACAAAACATTTATACATTTTTCATACGCGCATAACGTAAATTTAATTCGACACAAAGAGATGAAAGCTTATTAATCCTAAAATTGATTAGACGTTTTAATTAATAAACTATTGGATCAAGTGCTTATCTTCAGAACATATGAATTTTGCTTATTTTTGTTGCATGATACGCTACTGTAATTGTTTTTAAAATAAATTCACGTTCATTGGTTACGCGACATTATATATATATATATATATATATATATATATATATATATATATATATATATATATACTTGCAAAAACATTCAAACATCACCAAACATTTCAACTTGCAAAAAAGGAAGTTAATCGAAAGTTTTTGAGAAATTTTGCCTTAATATATTTCAAGATAAGATTTTATTTTAAAATATTCGTTGATTTCGAAAAGATCGGTACGATAAAGATTGAAATATGACAACTATAAAAAAAAGTGTCTCGGTGGATTTGGACATGTAAAAGTTGTCCGCAGTTAAATTCACGAATCGCTTTTACCACCCATTCCTTAGAAATTACGAACCGCAATAATAAACAGAGCGTTCCTCTTCAGTGTTAAATGAATGAGGCTGACCTTTCTTCTAAATTTATATCCCTCGCGGTACGGGGTGTGAGGAGGAGGAGGATGCGATGCTCGTAAATTATGAGGCCACGAAACATAAGAACTTCGAAGACACATTCTTCTCTATGGCCTGTATGCGTACTCTAAGTTTAGCATTAAGAAAGCATTAAAAATGTCACGTTATCCCTAGAGCACCCTCTGAAAAACGGGTTGCAATTTCCCATTTTTTTAATATTTTGCTTCGTTTTTTACTGATTTTTTTAAAAGTTCATTTTCATTATTCTTTGACAGTGCTGTTGCAATTACATATACATACTTTAAAATAAAATTAGGAAAAATAAGAACATAAATGCTTCTTGCAAAATGAACAAGATGGGAGCTGTCTAAAAATTTGTTTGGACTACTAATTCTAGTGTTCAGATTTTTACATATTTGGGGGAATGTTTGTTATGATTCAGAGTGTGCTTTAAAACCTAGGTTCTGATCGAATTAACCATGAAATATAAAAAGTGACCGCAGAGGGGTAAACAAATCTAATAATTTGTATAGTGATTGTAAGTCATACACACACACACACATCAGTTAAAAATATCATGCAACACTGTAGTATTTAGTTATAATGCTCTGAAACGATTTTTGAATACGAATTCTAGTGTAACTCAAACCTACATTTTAAAGTGGGTTCTGATCCATAAAAAGCATCTACGCCCAAAGTGGGGATCGAACCCACGATTTGTTAAACTAATAGCCTGACCGCTAAGCGCTCGTAGTAACACTGAAGGGAAAACACACACACTTAGGTGCTTTCCATCTAGAGAGATTTCATGGCACAAAAGTTAATGATATAATTAAAAGCTTTTGATTTTTCTGTTGGATACAACATAGGTTATGGAGGTCGAAAATAATTTGTGTACAAAGTCTTTCTGAAACGTATTATCTCTAAAAAATGGTGTTCTTTAACTACTTATCCAAAATATATAGTAGTAGACATTTTGATTGGAATATAGTGGACAAATCAACAGTACACACACAAAACTGATGAAAGTTTTTTTTTTTTTTTTTTTTTTTTTTTGAAGGGGGGTAGAATATCTACAGTTAAACAATTTCAAAAAATATCATGTAAACAAGTCGGTTTTATTCTCATTACATCAACCAGAAAAATTTTCTTTCAGTATATTATTGTGTTTTTATCGAATTTATGGATTTGTAAAAAGAACATTTTGTGAGTAAAGTGGCTTAATTTGCCAATAATTTAGAAATATTTAGAATAACTTAAAAACACTTTTACGAACAACCAAAAAATAAGACAAATTCAAGGAATAAATAACGGTAACCAACTTTTAGGCATTAACATTAAGTACAGCATCATAGCAAACCTCTGTATCGTACAGCTGGAATTCATATAATTTAATCTCCCCAATGAGGTAGAATAGGGAGTGTAGATTATATGAAGCTTATACAGTCTGAGTAAAAATTTTAAGGCCAGTAGACATTTTTGGGAAAATGGAAACATTTAAAGTGAAAATTTAAAATACCACTTGATTGTGATATTTATTAAACTTAAATAAACCTAAAAAAAGTAATAAAATTAATTTGCAAATATTTTATTATTTAAAAATATTAAAGAACACACAGATGAATATTTGAGTCTGAGTAAAAACTTCAAGGCCAACATAGAAAATAACATATAAGAAAAAATTACAAATTCTTAGAAGGTTGTGTAGGAGCCATTTCTACAAATTACTTCAAATATTCCTGTTTTCATGGATAAAACGAGTTTTTGACAAAGGGTGGGATCGGTTTTATACCATTCATCTTCGATAGTAGATTTCAGCTCTGTTGTTGATGTAAAATATCTCCCATTTGCATAAACTCTTCTTGCTAAGTCATCCCAAAGGTTCTCGATTGGGTTGAGGTCAGGTGATCTAGATAGCCATTTCACAGTTCCAACATTGGAACCAGTTTTTTGTGCTGTTACTCGAATCGATCGATGCATTGTCTTGCTGTTATTTCCGATTTTCTCCAGCAAGACATTCAGCATTTGGCAAAAGATGATTTGTTTGTACATTTTGGTGTTCTTATGAAAAATCATTCTACCTGAAACGAATGCGATTGAGCCCACAGCATTGTAAGCAAACAACCCCAAGTCATGGCAGACCCTCCACCTAATTGGCGCTTGGAGAATATTTCTTTTTCATTTCTTATATAATGTTGGTAGAAATTCCAGCCATCTGGTCCATCCAAATTCTTTATCTTTTCCGTCGAAAAAAATAATAGAAAAAAAGACCTGGTTGTGCCAGGTCATGACTTTCTAGCCAAAGTTCAAACGCTCTATTTTGTGCCTCTCCAGTAACTGAGGCTTAGTCAATTTTTCTGCATAAGTGTACCTTCCAAACCTTCTACTAGTGTTATAAATCGTTTTTTGACGAACTTTTAAACCTATCGTCGGAATCAGTTTCCTGGTTGAGTACTTTCCAGTAGATGCAAGTTTGCAAACTCTTCTTTCATCACGTGAGGACAAAGCTTTAGGTCTTCCCCCAGTATCCTTTTTACCATAATTGTCTTCCAATTTAAAAAAAAATTGTTGACTACTGTCTTTGATCTTCCTATCTTTATCGCAATAGTACGAGTACTCATTCCTGTTGAAGACAAAACTTCGATCTGCCCTCTTTCACAATCAGTTAACTTCTTACCCTTCGCCATCTTCACAAAAACACCAATACTTCGAAGAGACGTATGACAAATATGAAAATTGCAGCACTGTTACAAGCTAGTAGTTCCAGTGGTAATTACACGGTTATATTAAATTTATTTTTAAAAAAATGACTGGTGGACTTAGTTTTTACTAAGGGAGAAATATTTACTTTGTTGAGAAATAACCACATGTTTCTCATAATTATTCATTTACAAATTATGCTAATAGTATTTATTTCTTATCAATGAACTTTAATAATTAATATTATTTGAATCCCTTTTATTTCATTTTACAATTTCTAAAAACTTTTTACTGACCTTAAAGTTTTTACTCAGGCTGTATATGTCAGTGTGTATGCTAAATCCGTAATTTTTTTTTTCTAAGAAGGCTGGCGGAAATTAAAGATTTTGCCGATCTTCGGATGGATCCTTCTGATCCATCCGAAGATCGGCAAAATCTTTAATTGAAACTTGGAAATGATAACTTGGAAAAATAACTTGAAACTTGGAAAAATAACAATAAATAAAATTGAAACTTGGAAAAATAACTTGGAAATGATTTTTCTCACTAAATCAACTTTCACTTGGCGATTAAATGCTTTTAGTGTGAATCTTCTGGTCACAAAAATATTTCTTGATTTTGCTATATTTAGCAGTATTTTGTCTTTGTAGATCTATGATCGAAATGATCATTTTAACCATGCCAAAAACTTACAGTGCTTATTTACCAAATACCTCTTTATCACATAATATAAAACGATAACGCATATTCTTTTGTTTAACGGTATCTTTAATGATTCGGTGATATTTTGTATTCGAGCACTCACACTTTCATTAGGTTTGACGAAAGTTTATGTCGTCATAACAAAAATAGCTTGCCGTCAATTCACCCCATTTATGGAAGATTAACCTTATAAAGCAAAGTTATTGACAGTATTATATAAACATTAGCATACTAGAGCATTAGAGAAATTCCCATACTTAAAACACTATTAGAAAAAAACCGCAAAATAACCACCTAAAAAGAATATTCACTGTTGCCAGTGTAAACTATTTTAAGTCAATCCTTAAGAAAAAATTTGATTTTTAAAAAAGAAATATAAAAAAGTTTCTCGGCAACACCCTTATTTTTTGCAGCTTCACTTGAATGAACAACCATGAGAATTGAAGACTGACTAAACTTTAATTAGGTCTTCTTAAAGTCACTACTTTATAATAACAAGAATTAACTCTCTAACCAACTAGGCCTCCACAGTATTATACTTAGATTTATTGAAATTTTCAATTAATCTTATAATCTAATTCAAAAGCTTATAATTGTGTAAAACATAAACAAGTCGGCAGGGTATGCTAGTCATGTTAACTTCATTTGTCTAGAAATGAACCAAAATAATTAAATTTCTATTAACTCCATACATCGATCTGTTTAATTAATAACTATCATCAACTAAACATTTTTGTACATGTAGTGCCAATTCCCCCCTAGTCCGCATTTTGTGAGAATAAAACATTTTATAAATAATCAGAAACAATTTCTTGTTTTATGAAATACAACAAGAAATTGTGTGCGTGTTTCTGATTATTTATAAGTATTAATGATATTTATAATGTATGATATTTATACTTGCTACATAAAAATATGTATACATGCATCTACACCACACACACACACACACACACACACACACACACACACACACACACACACACACACACACACACACACACACACACACCTGAAAACGTAAATTCTAAAACATTTACATCTCGAATTTACTTTAATTAGAAGTGTTTAATCTAGAGAAACGCTTATTGTTTAAGAGTTTTAAATCCTTTTTATGACATAAGCATGACATTCAGTTTAAAATAAAGCATTATTCTTATTAAATTAATTGATCTGGAAGTTAAAAATTCTAGCTGTTGCAAATTTTGAAATTTTCTTTTTAATAAATTTTTAGTCGGTTTGATTTATTCTTTAAATTATGGACAGTCAAAAACCAGGAGGAAAACCAGAACAGAAACCTGATCAGGAGACACCTCCCAAACCTGGAGCCAAGGATGATAAAAGTCCAGAAGAATATAAAATTGAAAAACCGCAAGATTAATATTCATAAAAAGGTATATTTTTCTTTACCAAAAGCTTTTTTAATAATATTTCAAGTTAAAGTGGATATTACGGTCGACAATTTTCAAGAGCAAAATGTGGTATAGTTTGGCAACTTTTACTCTGGGATTATTTTCTTACATTATGATTACAACAAAGTGACTAAAATTTTGCTTTTCCAAAGTCTTGCGAAATTAATATATCGCCACCTCAATCGTAATCCTTATTTTTAGCAAATCGCGTTTCCTAACCTTGTTCTAAAATCTTGGCGCAGATGCCGTATAATCCAGGATGCCAAAATTCTGAGTTGGGCAATTTTTTTGGTGGATTTTCTTATGCATCAGGCAACCTCGTTTTTATTACGTCATACATTTGGAGACCTATAAGAATCATGCAAAAAATTCTATTTTGGTAACCCTAGTATTTACATCATTGCGCACGTCACGATACGTCATCTTGGCAACATTTCTTCATCGCCAAAAAAATTCAGAATTAGAATTTGGAATCCTGGATTATACGGCACCTGTGCCATTCACAAATATTTTTGGTATGTTAAATTTAAATATTCTACGCCTACCTAAATAGGAATTTTAGGCACTGATGCCGCTTAATCCAGGTGCCAAATTCTGAGTTTGGTGGTTTTTTTTATGTCTGTGGCAAACTGGTTTTTATTACATTATAGAGAAGGAGGCCTAGACACAGATGCCGTATAATCGAGGATGCCAAATTCTGAATTTTTCTGAAAAAAATGTTTCCAAGATGACATTATTGTGACGTATGCGATGACGTAAATAGTAGGGTTGGCAAAATAATTTCTGGGTGATTCTTATGGGTCTCAATATCTGTGACGTAATAAAAAACATGTTGTTAGATATATTAGATAATTCGCCAAAAAATAATCAAACTCAGAATTTGGCATCCTGAATTATACGGCATCTGCACCAAAAACTTAAAAATTAAGCAGAAAATTCTATTTCGTCAATCCTTGTATTTACATCATCGCGTACGTCACAATACGTCATCTTGGTAATATTTCTCCATCGCCAAAAAATTCTGAATATATCATGTTTGATTATACGGCTTCTGTGCCGAATACTATGATATAATTCTCAGAACTTTTATAAATCATAATTACCCTTACATGTAAAAAGTGAATGTTGATTGACAAACTTATTGCAAAATATTCTTTATCTTTGTAGAAATTGTTTTAAAAAACACCCTATACAAAACTGGAATTGTTATTTTAACAATTATAGGTACTTACATATTAGAAACAACGAAGCCAAATGAGTTACAAAAGATTTCTTATAGTTGGGTATTTTTATAATTTAAAAAATAACGATCTTGTAATATAAAAAAAATCATAGTCAGAAAATTCCTTTTTCAAGTCATAATTAGAAAATATTTTTCTAATTATAGGTTATGAGCAAATTCTTAAATTTTGGAGCAAAATTCACTGCGGTAACACTAATACGTTAATGCAAAATTATAAATAGATCATAAATTGTAATAAAAATTTCTTTCTTTTTTAAATATGTTTTAATGATATACTATTGACTTGTTAATATCTCTTTCTCATGCTATTTAACTTTTAATATGCTGACGCAATTAACCGTAAAAAGCCGAAATATGTTTTAACACATGCTGACTTTTAAAGGTTAATTGCGTCAGTATATAAATGAGGATATAATAACTGTATTTTTCGATTGAAGCATATTAAATATTTCAATCATCCAATGAATTAAAAATTTATTTGCCTTCGTACCCCAATTTCACTTTTATTGAAAACTGGAGAAGTGTTTCCCAGCGAGACAGACATAAATAGGTTGCGATTTCCTTGGATTCAGTCGATGAAACAAGCTTTTTTCTTCTATTCAATCAGTGAGCACGCGAGTGTTGACGTCTGCCTGTCTTTCATCGCCTACCATCGGTAAGCCACGGGACTAAGTCGTACGGTTCAACAATCTCGAGGTCGAAAGGAAATCAGGAGCTTCTTAGCCCAACTTAGGTGAATCCAAGCAAGGAGATAAGTGGCTTGTGGCACATGAATTTGAATTGCGATCAAGAAAATGAGAGTTTGGATTAACCTTTAGATCTTTTAGAATAGTATTAGGGTCATTCATTTTTTAAAAGTAGGATGAAATCGTATTGATCGTCATTTATCCAGTAAATAAGGTTAATTACAAAGGAAAATTAAAGATCATTACTGGAAAGGGTAAAAATTTACAGAACGGTCATCTTGGCGAAATTTTCAAAAAGTTGTCATACATTGTTGGTATCTAATTTAAAAAAAATAACAAAAAACGCAGATTTATATAGATTTTAAGCATCAATGGTAAAATAATAAAGTTGATATGGTAAATTATCCATAAATTTTATATTAATGAATTTAAATCGGTAAATATTCATGAGAAATTAATGACAAATAGGGTTGCTAAAATACTAGGTTTCCAGTAAAAATGGTCGCCAAATTTGGTTGCAAAAAAATTCGCGCCAAGGGTGACCGTATAGTAAAACTGAACCCTGGAAAATACTTGAAATTTGAAGTACGTTATAATCTATGAAGAAAAATCCTTAAAATACTCTAGGAAAAAATAAGTTATTCTAGATATATATAACTACATTTTATCTTATGATCAATAAAATCTTAATTCAAATAATTATGATCCATAAATGAAGAAATTGAATAAGTACAATATTTTATTATTTTTAAATGAAAATTTGCCTTCACTCAACTAAGGCAACTTATTTTTTTGTGAAAGCATCTTTATTTACAATAGTTACGATACCATATTACTAATATAGTAAAATAGTTATGGGAATTTTTCTTGAGTGGAATAGACTATTAAGTTATTCAAACACAGTAAGTTTATCACATTTGGAGAAATCTTTGACCATGATTTGAAGAACTGAGCTTTGGTTTAATAGTTCATGGGTTTGAGTCCCACCTTGGACATAGGTGTTTATAGTGGTTCGGAATCCACTTTAAACCATATGTTCCGGTCTAATTAGCCCTCGTGTGCCAAAAGTGCCCATTGACCGACAAACAAAACTGAGACTGATGAAATCGGAAAGCGAAATGTTAATCACTGCGTCATTATAAAATTCTCAAAAGCCCCACAAAGAACACCAAAACTATAAGTAGCTGTGTTGCCGCATTTTTTAAACATCCTCATACATATTTGATTAAACTTGAGCATCAAAAACTTTTATTGACGGTTTTCCTTTTTATAAGTTCTCGACTAGAATCTCTACTCAAATGAGGTCGCAGTACTATTGATCGAGTAAGCTTTTCTCAATGCTAGAGAAGTATTTTTTGACTTTTCTTAGGTCAAGTTTCGATGTAAATAGAAATACGTGCTTTAATGCATATTACCATATAATCTTAGATTCCTTACAATAATTACTAATTTTTAAATAAAAATATGCTATGTTTCCACTAAAATGACTTATTACTTCTACACAATAAAGAGAGAGAGAGAGAGAATGTAATTTTAAGAATACTATAATATCCAAATTTAAAATTATGAATCGTAGTGGAATATTTTATGTAAGAATTTTCTTTTCCAGGAGAATACAAGAAATAATAGATCAGAAACACTAGAGCCTTAATCACTTCTAATACTGGGAATATATGAATTTGCAAGACAGCTATTTATTTAATGATTCTAACTCTTGATACTTGAATTATCAGTCATAAAAAAATGGACTAATAAAGGTATTAGAAATATTTCTCTAATCACGTTTATTGTGAAGATTATTGGAAGCCAATTATGAAATATTCTATATAAAAGTGAATAAGTTACAACTAAAATTTCTTTAGGTTAAAAAAAAAAAAATATTTACAAATATTCAGTATTTCGTATATATTTTGGTTCAGTTCAATAGGTAATTTTTGAATACGAGGACTAATTTGGCTGGAACATAGTTTAAATGGATTCTTAACCATAAAGATCCAAGCCACTTTGATGTAATAATCGATTAAAACGGCAAACCAAATAAAAATGGTAATTCCATATATCGTTGCATTTTATCAGTTTTAATCACACACACACACAAAGCAGTTTTTTTTATCGCGCGCGTAAGAGATTTTATGTAAATTCTATTCATAATAATTAGATGGGACAAATTCACAAACTTATTCTGCTTAAAATATTAATTTTCAGTAACACACATAATTCAAATACAAATTTCGTATTTTTTATATCTGAGGTCACTCAGCTATTGTGAATTTTAAGACACTTTCATAATTTACTAAATCGTGATATATCATAGTTAAAAAAAAAAATTTATTAAAAGAAATATTGAAAAAAAAAATATCATAAAATTAGTTTTTTTTAACTAATGGCATTTATATATATAGTGTACATTTTTGTATTCCTTTAATTATCCTGCGACATTAGAAACTCATTAAATTCTAAACTTTATTTGAACGAATGTTTAGTCACTTTAAGCAAAAAAAAAAAAAAAATAAATAAATAAAAAAAAATAAAAATAAAAATAAATAAATAAAATAAAATAAATAACTGAGAAGTTGTAATTTCTCAAAGTGAATACCCTTTCTTCAATCATAAATTTTATGAGAAATGGTTTGAAAAATACTTTTAAGATAAATATTAAGATTTTTAATAAAATACAGTATTCAGTTTTTACTTACTATTTCTAATTTATATTATAAAAATTACTTGCTTTGTAGATTATGTACATATGACCGACCTAAAGCATAACTTTTTAAGTTTAGAGATATTTGCCCAAAATTTTCATAAGTTTGAAGATAATTCAGAAATTTCATTACCTTATTAGAAATTTAATTCTTATGATAGGTAATGTTATATAATTTATTATGTCAAATTAGCCATCTTATGTTATTTGCACAAAAATAACTTTTGGCAAAATAGGGCTAAATTGATAGTGTTTCTCAAGTTGAAAATTCATAAGAATTTAATTTTTTTAAACTAGTGGTTATTTTTCTATGTAAAAAGGTTGTAAATAGGTACTTCAAATGGATTCTTAGCCACTACAAACATTCACATCTCACTCATTTTTTGAACACAAAGTCTAAACTAGAAGCAAAAGCTTAAAGTAAATCCCATAATACTATAAATATACAATCCCAAGATTACAATGGAGCACACAAAATGTTTAACTGAAGATCAGACATATATAAACCATTTTGTTACCAGCTTAATTCTAAAATCATTAATTCATGTTATGAAGAGGTTATCAAACCCATGAACAATGGAATTGAAGGTTTAAGTGCTAACCATTTGTTTGGAGTAAAGTTTCTTCAGGAATGTCAAGTGAAATAAATTTGTAAAAGTGGTCACTGATAACACTATGGTTTAGTTATTGTGTAGAGGTATATTTAAGCATCTTCAAATAATTAATAAATTTCTTCATTTGTAACCGTTAATTGAAATTGATCACTGAAATTATTGGTGCTGAAAGAATGTGTGTGTAAGCAGTGAAGAGAAATGTGGAAAATACAATTTTAATAGTTATTGATCATTATATTACTTGGAAACAAATGAAAAAGAATTGTTAAAATTAATATCAGAAGAAAATAAAATATTAATCAATGCTTGGATAATCATTTATCTTATAAATGATTATCCATGGCATCTTTATTTAAATGTTTAACAAAATTAAGTAAGGCAAAGAGTTTTTAAAAAATAAATAACAATTTTACTAAAGTGTTTAAAAATTATTATAATTTATTAAATTCTTTGCGCATAGTTATTACAATTTACATATCAAAAATTTAAATGTTAGAATTATTTAACCTACTTAGGTGCATGTGGAAATGAGACAAAGAAAACAATGCAAGATACTGAAGTCAAGTTTAATTAAAAAGATGCCAAAATTAGTTAATACAAAAAATCTTTATTAAAAAACTTTGTCAACACATATATTCATCTTGTATTTGGGTAGAGAGACATTGGCACCACAAAAGGAATTTTCACCAGTGCACCAGAATGTTGCAGGATGGCTTGACAACACAGGACTGCTCATTGACTTTAACTGTCACTATGACAATTCAATAAAAAATTTCCTTCAGTAGCAAAAAATACATTTTCTGCAACTAATATCACTCACCAAACACATAATAGCTGACTGAAAATCGCTTACAGTGATGTATATCTAGACAGTTTAAAATATTTAATCAAGATAACATTTAATGCCACAGATTCACAATGCAGCTAAAACATTTTGGTGATTCAGGTGATATTATAACAGCATATTAAATTATGATTATATCAAAATGTCAATGTATATTCTGCCCTGGGCATTAAAATCACAGTAAATTAAAGGCAATTAGAGCATGAATGCTTGAAGTTAATGTTGATCAAATGCAATGCAAAGTGAATGTAAAATATATATACCTAAAATTAATCATTTAAGAATTAAGCTATACTTTAAAAATACACATAAATACAGAATAAAAAAAATATTTTTTAATAATAGAAATGATCCAGATAAGAAAAGATTGCTAATTACATAAATATATACAAAGATATTTCAGTAAACAATTGACTAGCTATATCAAACAGATGAACTCTCTGCAAAGGCTGAAAAAAGCAAATTTTTAAAACCTCACATTATTGATTTATATGTAAAATTTTAATGCCTTCTAAATTTTTGTAAAAAAGCAAAATTAAATTACTATGGCTTTGACATTTAAATAAAATTGCTTCAAAATTTGTATCTGATTTCATTTCTTTTGAGCAGATCTTGGAACAAATACTGTTATATAGTAGGCAAATTCTTGTGTAAAAAATCTAAAAAGAAAAAAAATCAATATAATTTTGTTTGCAATGTAAACATATAGTTTGAATTTTACAAAGTGAATATTTATTGCAGTAAAATTTAGTCCAAGAAATACTATATGATATTTATAATAAAATAAGTAGGTTCATATTCAAAATCCATTTCTGCAACCTTTTAAAAAACAAATTAAGATTTAAAAACATAATTCAAATAAAATGAAAAATATTAAAAATGCTGTTATATTAAGTTTGTTAAATAGAAATGGAGAATTTTTTTCATATTATAAAAGTTGTAACATTTAACTGGTTTAAATAAAAATAAAATCATTTTCATGAATTAGCAATAAATTTAGCTTCAACTAAAAGTTGCATGTTCCTAACAATTCTTAACCTCCTAGCATTTTAGAATAAAAATATTTTTAAGTTTTTGTGGACATATCAGAAAAAAATTATATTATATTCATCTGTGCATAAAAATTTCTACTTGCAGTGACATAGAAAATTGGGACACAAAACTTTGAAAATTTGTGTTTCATCATCTATTTAATTTATAATTATTTAAATTTATAATTTATGCAATTTAATTTTTAACACCTAATTTAATGCAAAGAAACATAAAAAGTTCAATAATGCAAAAAAGACAAACTTATGTTAGTCTTTTTTAACAGATAAATCACTAGGTTTTGTAATGTGTGTAAGAGGGGAAAAAATTAAATAAAATCAGAGTTTTCATAAAAATCACAAATTGAAAAAAAAAGTAAAAGCTAGCAAGTATGAAATATCTCAAAATGCTGATCGCAGAAAGTAAAATACTAATTCTAAAAGCATTAGAAATTAGATTGAAACATTCTATATGATTCTCATATCAATACTTACTTAATAATTATTTTGTTTCAAATAGTCTCCTAATTTTTCCACTACTGTATTTAACTGGCCAGGAGGGAAGCCATCTGTTGTGGCAGCAACTAAAAGGCCTATAAAATGAAGTTGATCAATGAAAAATTTATCAGCAAGATTCCCAAATTATTAAACTTGTGTAATATGCAAACAAATCTTTTACATAAAATAAGAATGTGCTTTCTATAAATTATAAGATTTTTTAAAATTGATTTTATTTCAGAAGTTGTTTCCCTAGTTTTAAAAGAAATTTTTAACAGAATAACTTAAGATTGCACTTACATGTGTTAGTGGCAACAACAATTAAGGCAGAACTTCCTTTCCGACCTCTCAGTAATGTGGGTTCCGCAGAGAGGCAGATGTATTTTTCTCCTCCTAGGTAAATGCCAGTTTCCTGAAAGGCCGATGGATTTGACCGCATTCCATCAGCTATTGCTTTCAGTTCTTGTTGAGTTAACTAAAATAAAATGTTCAAAGTAAATTTTCAACATAGATTGAGAAGGCCAGAAAATTCATTTTCATAAATAATATTGATTTAGAAAAATATATTTCTGTCGTTATAATGTAAAATGATTTCAGATAAACTAGATGTAATAAACATGGATGCTTTAATAAAAATTTATCAATATTATCTTTGTACTGAAAGGGAAAATTGCGAACAAGAATTAAATCAGTGATTAAGTGATCTTTAATAAAAAATTGCAAAATTTTCTGAAATTAAAAAATGTTTTCAAAATCTGTGATTTTTGGAGCAAAGTATTCAATAAAATTAAAATTAGCACAGTTTTTGAATTATACTTAAGAACAAGTAATTAATTGTTTCCTTCAGCAATTCAGTTTTCTACAAGATGCACACCTAGAAAGTAGTATTAAGAGATAACACTAAACGTACACTGCACAAGTTATTATTTTAACTCCAAAGTTTCATTCATTTTGGCAACTAGCCAGATTAAATTCCATTACACTAAAATATACAGTAGTTTAGTTCACTTTAATTTATAGTATTACTTCCTTATTGTTACTTACAAAACAATTAAATCTCATTTTAATAAAAATTTTATTTCCATTTGTGAATTTCACATGAAAGAAATTTTCAACTATTTATTAAGTTTTATTTTATTTATAACGTTTTCAAACTATATTATCATTAATACATTTATGACTCAATTATTGTAACTGAATTAATATATAGGAGTCTTGCGAAAGGTTATCACGAGATCAAACGGTTAACGCTAAAACCGGCTTGTTTAAAAAAATATATATATATCAGAAAACACCGCGGAACGATTAAGGGAACCAATTGAAAACGATTGCAGAATTATCCTTTGGCGCAGAGACGCTCTGTAGAAGGGATAAACCTTGCCAAATGAGGCATCGGCAGGAACGGTGAGAGGAAAAAATCGATACGGCAGTGACTCATACACCTCTGTAGCTCGAAGACGTTGAACTCTTGCAGGGCCTTGGCACAGAGCCTGTGTCACGGCCACACCGATATTTTCGCGAATACTTCAAATTAATTTTCATTTATTAAGAAATATTTCTTTAATACGAGAAAATATGAATAGTGAAGAAGTGCTACGATGATCTATACAAATGATCGACTTTTTCGAAAGAAATCGAAACACTTTTTTATTTAAATCATTATCAATTTAAATAAATAACTTTAAAAGGCTCAACTTCAATTGATAAAGGGCTTAGTTTATTGTCATTCAATGGTCTTTTTTCCCGCACAACACGACTGTTAAGACCTCCAGAGTTAAGAGGCTTCTTATTTTGATATTTTTTAAAACAAGCAGTAATATTTGCGCAATGCCAATTTGTTTCAAACATCAATAAAAACTATCATTAAAAAATGTGATCAAGATTTAAACAGATATAAGTTAGGTTTGACTGTTATTTTACACCAGAATTTCGACCGACACTTAAAATTTCAAAAACTAATACTGAGATTTGCTTTTAGCTATTTATTGCACATGTGGGCAAATTAGACCAGGACAGCTTAAAGTGGATTCCGAATTTTTTTAAACATCCGCCTACGATGAGATTCAAACCCACGAACAGCTATGTCCGCGGAGAAAACAATGCACATCTATTTGAATAATACCATATTTAAAAACGAAAACCAATTAAATGTACATTAGTAACGAACACATAATATTAATCACACTTTGCCTTAGCACGGTAAGAAAACTGGGGAGTAAAATAAGTTAATAAATAGAAAGCTCAAATAACTTGCGTACATGTAACTGCTTTAAAAATTGCAAAATAATTTCGGCAGAGAAATGTTATGTGAGATAAAAATTATAACATTAAATTTTTAATGCAGAGGATTAGATACTATTTAATATTGACACCATAAATAGGTCTTGAAATACCATAAATGAAACGTGAGAAATCTAGAGCTATTAAAAAAAGTCATAGACGATGCTACATTCCGGTTAATTAATTTCAATCATTTCTGTGATTTTATTGACATTTTCGACGATAATTAGCATTAAAAATACCTGAATCGAATCGATAAAACAAAAATTGCGTGAAACTAATAGAATCGGGACCATTAGCACCGATTCCAGCCACCTGACTTGCATTTATCAAAGAAAATTGAAATGTACCGAATTTCGTCATTGTTGACTTCTATTTTTAAAAAAATTAGAAATCATCAATTCAATGAAAAAAAAAAAAAAAAAGAAAGAAAAAAAAATTATTTTTGTGAGAAACGTCACTTCATTAGTGAACTTAAATCTGAAAGTGTTTGATTGATACTTACGAAATATTGATCACTGCAGTCCCCTAACGAAAAATAATGTGGAATATTTTTCCCCAATCCAGAACTTTTATTAAAATGAAAATTTTTTCGTGAAGTATCATCACTAATACAAATTCAGTCAATTGGAACGATTCGAGCCTTGGATCAAGGTCGGCAACCAAGGCCACATGCGAGGGAAAAGGGGCTAGTGCACTTTGGAACAGTTCCACGACAAAAGAATTTAAATGCCTTTGTTTACGAGTTTAACTACAGGTGGCTGAACTCAATTCAGAAGAAATTTAAAAAAAATATTATAACAAAAGGATCGCATGTACTGTAATCAAGTTGTATTAAATACCGTCAGGTCAGATTTTGTTGCATATTTTAGTTTTAAATTTTTTCATTTCAGTTTTAGTAAACCCTCAATTTCCAAGGTAAAGATTACAGGCAAAAGAAATGAGACATAAAATTTTCCATACTCTTAGTACAATTGGATTCATTCCCATAATTATAAAACACATACAAAACATTTATTCAATAGGAAAATTATTGAATGTATAATTTCAATTAAAATTATTATAATAACGTTTTTGTAAAAAAAAAAAAAAAAAAACGTATAATAGAATATTTTTAATAATTAGTTTAGCATACTTTTTACTGTTTAATCCCACAAAGAATCTCACTTAATGAAAAATACCTTTGAAGAAAGCAAAAAAGCTAAAAAAAATCTAAAATCTGATGCATTGGATCATTTGCTAGAAATTTTCCGACTACGTTAAATTTCCACACGTTTTAAGTATAAACTCTTGCAATAAGAAAAACAATTATATTCTATAAAAATAAAGTATACTTTAAAATCTAAAAGTTATTTTTCTATAACTAAATTACTAAATTTTATTTTGACAAAATATATCTTTTAACTTTTTAAAAAATTTAGGAAAAATTTAAAAAATATTTAAATTACTTAAAATTGTAACACAAGAGCAAAATTTCCATCATTCATAAAAAAAGTTACTTTCAGACATTAACATAAATATTTGAACATAAAAAATCGTAAAATGACCAAACATTTAACTATAAAAATACTCAAAAGCTTATAAAAATTTCATTTTTTAAAATTAAAAATTTTGAAATTAATCAACCTTTTTTTTAACCTTGGGTAATTAAAAAAAATTCTATCCAATAACAAATAGTTTGATTAAATATATCAAAATCAAGAACTCAATCTAGTATTTGTTTAAAGAACTGTGCAACTTTATTTAATTAGAGGTCATGGCATGCTTATAACTTAGTTTTGTATTTGCAATATGTAGACACAATAAATTTGAGAATTTGGTTTGTCACTAAATGCATACCAGAACTATCTACACAGGAATCTACAGTTTAAACTGCATATGATAGGAATTTGGAATGACTTTTGATTGAGCAACAAAATGGATTAGGTTTTTGAAATATCTAGAAAGAAATTCTTCATAGAATTAATTTCCTATTAATTATAACACAACTTGCTTGACACTTTTTTTTATGGATATTAGATATTTTGTAATTACAATCTATATTCTCAAGACTGATTAAAAATAGAAAAAAATGTTGAAAGTTTGAAATAAAAAACCTTTACATATTTATCAAATTCATACACATTCTTCCTGCACTGAAATTTTAGAAGTTTAAATAGTTGCATCATGAACCCACAAAAATCCTCAGTAACAGATTTCTATGTTAATATTATGATGCTATCTTTAGAAAGTTTTACATCATTTTGTATGTTAAGTAAATTATAAAAAAGTCGCTAAAGTTAAAAATACTGAGAGAGAGAGAATTTTATAAAACAACACTTTTGCATTTTAATAAATGTAATGAAATAAATATGTTATATCCTTTGTATCAAATCAATCATTGAGACAAACTTGCTTAAATACTTGAATGTTAAGACTTTTTTTTTTTTATAGACAAAATCTAAGTTTTGACACATAAATAAATGCAATTTAAATTATTTCAAAATGATTTCAAACTAAATAAACCACAATTTTTAACTGAAAGCATGAAAATAGCATGGTAAATTAAAATTAGACGACATGAAACTTTTTGTGAAAATAAATCAACTACAGTTGTGCAAGTTTCTACAAATTGGTAACATAAAATGATAAAATTTGCAAATATGATCATAAAAATTTTAAGTAAATGATTAAAGATATCTACTTTATAAAATTTAATCTAAAAAACTGTTATTAAATTACAATTTATAATAGCATTATTGTGGTTGTATTTATAAAGTTATAAATAAAATGCATCATTACAAATTATTTTTTACTCACAAAAGAAAATGGAAATCAACATTTTAAAATTGTGATCAATGACTCCCATATATGATCTGGAGTTAAGATCTATTAAATAAAGATCAAAGAACTAACCATTGAAATAAATTAATCAAGCTGTTGGTCAGAGTCATATTTAAAACAGATTTATTAAACTATTTCCACATGCTATAAATTGTTTGATTAAAATTTTCACAAAAATATCTTTAATAAAATCTTTTTGATCACAAATAAGTTTATTTCTAATATGAGGTATTTTGTTTTCATTATGCACTTATATAGTTCATTCATTCATTCTTTTTTTGTTTTTGTAATTTACAGTATTGTAACTGCAAATTATAGGATTGATTTATAAAATTTAAGAAAAATCATGTATTTTACAATTACATATAATTAATTTAAAATTTAAGAGAAATGAAAAATGGCACAGTTTTATGGAATGTAGCTAATCTAATATATGCAGATTATCATGCATATAGGTATTTATACCATATCTCTGGTATTAATAAATATTTATATAAAACTTTATTCTTTACAAGTCAGAATTTCTTAAAATTAATCTTTTTTGGCATAAATAAGAGTATTCAATATTTAAATAGCAATTATAATGTAACTTAATCACACTTAACATATTTCTGTTTTTCTTTCTAACTTTAAAGTTTAAAAAAATATTATGTCTTTTTGTACAAATTTAACGTAAACAAGAGTCTTATATGCTTTTTAATTATCAAAAACTTAATAATAATGGCTTGTTTTTATTTCATTTACTGAAGACTGCAAATGAAATGTTTCAATTTAAAGAAAATAAAAATCAAAAAAATTAACAATATTCTATGAAGTTCTCATAGAATTTTTAAATATTTTAATTCTGATTATCTTAAATGAAATGAGGCTAAATCAATTTGAAAAATAATAATTTAAATTTATATGAATAATTAACTGTTACAAAAATTTGAAATATGTACATACTAATAACTAATTATTTTTCGTTAAAATTGTGTGTGGAAGTGTGTTTATTCAAATACTTAAGCAGTAACAACAAATAGAGACTATGCCATATGTTCATCTTGTTGCATAGAAATAAATCAAAGCAAATACTTACCATTGCCTTATCCTGCATTCACTGTACAAGGATCGTTCTATTCTTGTTTCGTAGTTAATATAATAAGAAGAGTTTACTTCAGAAATAATATTTTTTATAAATGAGAAAAATATATATATATATATATTTCTCATATTATGAAAATTAAGATCTTAAAACATAGCCATACAGTACTGGGATGAGAAAAATCTTACCGCAAAATATATTTAAGAAATTTTGTTAAACATCATTTTTAACAATTTTAAAACTGATGAAACTAATAAATTAAATATGATAAAACAGTAGCATAACGAAAGTAAATGTAATTCTTAAAATAATTATTGTTGGACATGCTTATAACTCGATATTGTAGAAACAAAAATCAAGAGAGCGTTTGAGACAATTATTTTATTCTCGATGAAATTTTCTTGAATGAACCTAAATACTTTATATAATTGAAATGTTTTCTAATTAAGATAAAAATGTTAGTAAAATATCACAATTCCTAATAACTAAAAATTTAATACTAAAAATGTGTGTGTGAAGTTTAATTAATATAAATTTACACCCACAATTCTAGTAAATTAATCAAATTTTAATTTATTAAGACTAAAGAGAGAGTGATTACAGATTGCTATCGACTTACAGGCTTGGCGTTAGGATCCTCAAATTTCGCCCAGATAGCACCATCTTGTAATCCAGCAATGGCAGCAATTCTGCATGATACTTCGGAACAAATTTGGTTATCGACATAGGCTTGCCAAGACATTTTTTTTTTTAATTAAGTAATTGTAAAACGATAATCCCTTTAGATTGAACACTTAACTTACAACTGTCACTTGATCTTACACCGAGAGCCGGGAGAAAAGAATGGACTGATCAAAAGACACCGGCGAAGGCAAAAATTCTACTCTAAAATCAACTGTTTGGAGTTCCACCCAGATATGACGTTTTGTATCCCTCCGCGAAGCGCATGGGTTGCAAGAGAGAATGGCGAGACGAAAAAATTTCACTTGGCGAAGATCTATACCAATAAAAATTGTCACTGAAGGTAAAAAAATTGTGTGACTTTTCAATGAAGAAAAAATAGCAGATTCCGAAAAAACCAGTGTTACGGAACGAGAAAATGAAAAGTGTCTATAAAAGTATAATATATATATATTTCGCTTTTAAACAATATGTATTGTCAAGAAATTGAAGAATTTGAAATGACTCATCATTGTGGTATAATAAATACCTCGATTTCATTGCTTGTTTTTAAGCACAACAATGAAATCTCTACACAGTTATATTTTCCCAATTTCCATTTATCTTATGCTCATCTAAAAATTAATCCTGAATTGATAAAACGCTAAAAATAATGATAAAATAAAATAAAACAATCTACGATGGATTGTGAACATATTATTTTAGAATGTTTTTGAAATAAATAAAGCAAAATAATGTTGATTTAAAATAACCAATTAAATTTCATATAAAAGTTTTAGCCTATTTATTAAAATATGAAAAATTTTCTTTAAAAAAATGATAGATATATCAAAAAATATTAAAATTCATAGTTTTTCGTATCTCTCTCTAATTGTACAAGACTTATAATCTGTAACTTCTTGAAACTATTTTAATAAAGAAAAAATTCTTATAAGATAAGAAAATAATAGTTTTTCTATTTCTCCAATAGGAAACGGGTCAGTTGTCTTATTACATATAATCCTTAAGACATTACATCGAACTGAAATACATAGGATTTACGGGAGGAATGTGTACAAAAAAAATTATAAGCAATTATTTTATCACAATAGATAAATAATTTTGCTGTAGTTTGCATTTTTGACCAAACATATGGGCATTTTAATTTATTTCTTATTCTCTCATAATTCTAATATCAATTTTAATTAAATCTATATCATTTCAATCACAATCACTACATGAATGGCATGCAGGTTATTTCGAAAGACCAGTTTCAAAATGAAACGAAACGCGTGCAAACGATTTTAATTTCCTTAAACGTATAAAACTAAATATTTTATTCAGAGAATTTATATTTCTTTTTGAAAACACGTTACATTTTATGGCTTTGAATGCATATGTAGTGAGGCATTTTAAATAGAAACCGGAAGAAATTTTTTTTTTTTTCAGTTTAAACGTATTTTTAACAAAACTTTGAACCTCATAAACTGTAAAATATAATATAAGGCTTCCTTCTCTTCCCCTAATAATAATAAACATTTTTACAGCGATAAAGTCAAGTCATCACTTATCCACGGAGAAATCGGGGTTTGGTAGTTTTATTACTTCTAAAATATTTCATGGATTAAAAGTAATATTGCTATAAAGTAGTAAAATGGAATTATATTATAATAAAAAGTATTTTCATATACATATGTATTAAAATAATTACTAATATACAGTGGGTAAAGAAAGTTTCCGTACGGTCGCTAAATTTAAGAATAAATGAGCATAATTTGTAGAATATTACATATTATCCTTAAATACTGTCCATATGTGTTTAGTATAAATCTATAGAAATGGGTTTTTATAAATTTTCATTTTTACGAAACTAGGAAAGTATATTGTTGGCAATATCTAAGGTAATTTGAAAACTGAAGAGCAAAAAAGTTTCCGCACGCGTCATGCAAATTCTTTCTGACGTGTTTGAAACAGGTCCTCAATAAATCTGTAACGTTAGAAGGTTAATCACTGATATGAAAACAACACATCGACGGTTGTAGAGTTCGTTTGTTATTGATCGTTTCAAAATGGAAGTTCCCAGAGCAATTCGGGAATTAGTGATTAAATTGCGAAAAGATGGATTATCCATGAAAAGGATTAGTGAAATGATTAAAAATTCGAAGTCTACTGTGCAATATATTATTGAAAGATATCGTAAACTTCATTCACTTGAGGATAGAGCTCGATCCGGGAGGCCGCCAAAATTAAATCACATGCATAATAGAAACATCATACGCCACAAATTCAAGAAAATCCACGAATTAGTGCACCGCAGTTGGCAGCTGATTTAATGGTTAGTTACAACATTAAAGTCTCAATTCAAACCGTGAGAAATGTCATTAAAAAAAGCGGTTATCATGGACGTGCGGCCGGGAAGAAACCCTATGTAAGTTTGCGCAACAGGAAAAAGCGATTCGAGTTTGCAAAGAAGCATGTAAGCAAGCCATTATCTTTTTGGGAATTTATTCTATTTAGTGATGAATCAAAGTGTGTGTGTGTGTGTAGTGTGTTTAACATTCATGTGTCAGATGCTCAAATTATGGTGTGGAGAAAACCAAACGGACGAAAGCTAACTAAGAATTTATGCGGAACTGTGAAGCACGGTGGTGGCGGTGTTATGGTGTGGGGGTGTATGAGTACTTCTGGAGGAGGAAATTTGCGATTCATCCAGGGAAATATGGATCAATATGGATATCTAGATATTCTTAAACAAAATGTGTTATCCAGCGCAAAGAAACTACTCTTGGAACTGGATTTACCTTTCAGCAGGACAATGGTCCTAAACACACTTCAAAGATTTGCCAAGAGTGGTACCTTTACAATGTTAAACAACAACTTCAGAGCCCTCCCCAGTCAACTGATTTAAACCCCAATGAGAATTTTTGTGGGAAAAATTGGTCGAAACTTAAAAAATATGACTTAAAAAACAAAGTTGAACTCAAAAGTGCCATTAGTAGCATTTGGTGTAATATTTCATCATAAACAAGAAAAAAAAAAAAACAAAAAAAAAACTGGTAGTATCATAACGTCTAAGAGAGGTGATAAAGGTCAACGGAGGGCCCAGTGATCATTAAATGTATTTTGCATTTTTGTAAACTTTTTTCGTGTGCCAGGGCGGAGACTTTTTTTGTTCCATGTTTACGGCATTTTTTAAATTTTAAGATTTATTATTTAATTTTATCAGTATTATCATCCTTTTAATATGAATAAATATTAAATAATATTAGTTATAAAGTCATTTTTATTTATATGAATTTTGTGTGACAAAGTAAACTTTGATTTGTATTCGTATCTGCGAACGGAAACTTTTTTTACCCACTGTATATACACATACATACAGTGTCTCAAAAAAGTGATGGGGCACTTGTACTTCACAAAAGGAAACGGTAATAAAATAAATTAAGAATACATGTACAAATTTTTTGTGGGTGTGTTTCATACTTAAATTTAGTAACAATTATTATATAACATATATTTTGTCAAAATATTAAATTATTAATTCAATAAAAATATAATTGTTCAGGATGGAGCAAAAAATAGCTCACATAAGTGATGGGACACTATTAGATACACAATGAAAATCATTTGAAATAAACCAATAAAAATATTTTTGTATGTTTTATTTTTACTCAAAAGTAATTGGCAGTACTGTATAAAATCGTCTGCAGTATTTCTCTCCAGACTGTTTTGGAATTTTTGTGTTTTTTAGCTGTGTGCAGCCATGAATGCTAAACGAAAACAAACTTCGCCTGATATTCGAAAATTAGTTATTAATTTGCATATTGAAAGTGGAAAATCTATTAGAGAAACTGCTGAAACAGTTAACTTGAGTAATTTTCAACAGTTTTCAGTATCATTAAACTATATAAAAAGAATCATGATTCAGAATAAAAAGAAGACATGGCCGGCCATCAAAGCTATCCAATGGAATAAAGCGAATTGACGTTTGAATTATTAAAAAAATAATCCAAATGAGTGTTCCTAAAGTTGCTGATTTACAAGCATTATATGGAGTAATTGTTAACCCTGAGGCTATTAATAGAGTAATTCGATCTGCTGGACATCACGGTAGAGCAGCCAGGAAAAAATTTCTTGAAAAATTGAAAAGAATAATATTAGAACTCAGAATGGTTTTCGCAAAATCCAACATAAACAGAAATTCTAATTACTGGAATAAAATTTATTTGCTGATGAGAGTAAATTTAATATATTTGGTTCTGACGGTAGAATCTTGGTGTGGAGGAAATCGAGGGAAGAATTTCGTAAAGAGAACTTGATGCCAACAGTAAAACATGGTGGAGGAGGTTGGTTTGTCGCTCAACGGTCATTTTTTGCACACGAGGGCTAATTAGACCGGGGCTTACGGTTTAAAGCGGATTCCGAATCTCTACTAACATCCATGCCCAAGGTAGGATTCGAACCCACGAACTGTTGAACCGAAAGAAAGAGCGCTAACTATTCGGCTGCCAGCTCGGCATGGTGGAGGAGGAGTTGTGGTATGAGAGTGTATATCGTCTGGAGTTAGTAATCTTGTTTTTATTGACAGTAAAAAGGTTCAGTACAAGCATATTGACATTCTAAAGTAAAATTTGAAATCTTCAGCACGAAAATCGCACCTTCATAACGATTTTAAATTCTACCAGGACTCCAAGACAATGCTTTGAACATTAAACTGGCTGCTGTATAGATGTCCTGAAATAAAAACACCGCCACAATCTCCAGACTTAAATCCCATAGAGAATATCTGGCAAGAATTGGCAAACACATCATTTCTTCAAAACAACAATTAAAATCGGTGCTTCAGGAAGAATGGGGTAAAATCATTCCAGAAATGCCAAAAAATTAATCAAATCCATCCCAAGATTAAATCATGTTTTAAAAGTAAAAGGAAATCCAACAAAACATTATAAAAAGTAAAATTTTTGGATAAATATTTGGTGGAAAAGTGGCTCATCACTTATGTGAGCTTTTTTCTTTTGCTCCGTTCTAAGCAATTGTATTTTTATTAAATTAATATTTTGACAAAATGTATGTTATGTAATAATTGTTACTAACTTTAAATATGAAACAGACCAACAAAAAATGTGTACACGTATTTTTAATTTATTACGCATCCTTTTGTAAATCCTAAGTGTCCCGTCACTTTTGTGAGACACTGCATATATACATATATATATGATTCGTGCACATGTGTCAATAAAAACTTTTATGTCAAATTATTCTGAAAATATAACTTATATAAAAATTATTGTATGGTAATAGAATTTAAAATCTTATTTTTAATCTTTGGCAAACTAATTTAGTTTAGATAAAAGAAATTTTCATAAGTTGAATTATTAATTAATCAAAGAATGGAAAAGTGAGTCGATGTTTGAATACAATTTTCTTCTTAAAATCTAATACCATAAGAACCTTTAGATCAGAATTTTGTTTGATTTGTATTTGCTTTACGGTCATTCTTTCTGCATATTGATTTCGATGGAACCCAGTTTTAAATGCATCAATAAAAATTACTACAAACATCCATGAACCTTTGATTTGTAGGCCAAAACGCTAACCAATTTAACAGCCCACAGATTTAAGCAGGTGTTTAGAGCATAATCCTAATCTCTAAATAAGGAAATCGAAAGTGGATGCAAACAGGCTATAAAGAATTCATTAAGTTTAATGTTCTATGCTCTGAAAATGTTTTTCGCATATAACTTAATTAAAATAGAAATTTAATTATCAATTAATTAAATTTGTTCAAATTCGATTTAAAAAAAAAACTAAATGAAACTTCTTATGAAGTGAATTGAATTTCCATCAAAACAATTTGTACTTTTTATATCGAATCAAGTCGAAAAACATCGATTTGTGAATATAAATAACATACATTAATTACTCTGACACTGAGAAACTTATTGTAAAGGAAGAGTCCACAACTCTGCTTTTTATTATTATGGATGCATATAATTATTACATTTGTTATCTATTTAACATGATTTTAAAGAATTTCTCAAATCGATTTTCACTTCTTTAAGTAAAACGTTAACATTTTTAAATGTTTTATAAACGCGGCAGCTAATTTAATAAATTAATATTTGTGAATTTTTAATACACTTGTAGGAAATTGTTTACAACTGTGCTCATACTCACCACTGCAACTGATTATATTAGTCATGAATTTATATAAAAAAATCACTACTAATCTAAACTAATAGTCAAAGCCATAAAAAGAAAGCAGTGAATAGTAGAAAAAATAATTAAAATTCATGGATTTTTAGAGTGCATGAAAATTGATTAGGAATACTCTGCACTAAAAATGACTTAGAAACATGATTAATGAAATTATTGTGGATCTAACGACGATTCATACGTTTCTGCTTCTTTTCAAAATAAATAAATAAATAAAATATATAAATAAAATAAAAAAAATAATAAAATAAGCTGTCTAACCGAATTTATAAAAAAAAATATTATTTCCAGAGAACTATAAGCCATAGACAAAATAAATATACACAAAAGAAGCACTATGCATGAACAAGATTACAGTCCTATGAATAAATAACTACTCAACAGCCATACCTAATTGTCAAAAACGACAAACATATGAGCATCGCTTAATAAACTGACTTATAACTTATTTCCATTTGGTGATTAAAGTTTCACTTTCTTGATTCAATAATGCAAGTTGATATGGCCAAGTTCATTGACAATTATAAATATCTTAAATTATTTACTACATGGTATGGCATTTACTGATTAAGAGAGACTATGATTTAAAAATTATTATATACATACATATATTCCTATCTTTACATATACATAAATAATACACTTGAGTTTTTAACTGTTTCACTTAGTAAAAATAAAAAAATGCTTATTTAATTAGATAATTAAAAAAGCTTAATATAGTTTTATTAATCATTTTTCCAAATATTTCAATTTCTAGATGATTGCAAAAGAAATCAGTATGTAGATAAACCCCTTAATTTGATATATTAATAAACAAGTAAATTCAAAATACATATTCATGAAAATGAATAATTATATATTTATATTATTAGAAATTGACTATTTAGATTTGATAAAAAAATACTGAAAAAAAAAATGAAATATCTGAAAGAAATTAATAAACTTTGTCTCTTTCATTAATACTAGCAAAATTAACCACTATTAATCTGCAGAAATAACTTTCCAACTTCTCCTTCCTTGTTTAAGAAATACTTCGAATATTTTACAATTCTTGTGACATATTCTAATTTATAAAACTTAAATGAAGTTCATTTAAGTTATTTTAGTACAAAAAAAACTATAATGATTATTAATAGAAGATATTTACTAGTAATCATCATTTAATGACAAAATAGTACACAAAATAACCAACACTGAACATAAATAATGGGGAATAAATATAAATAATTATCTTATGAATGTTGAAATCAAAAAATATTAAAAGGTTAAATATAGTTAAAATAGCAATATAAGTAATAAACTGTAAACACATTTTAATAAAATTTAAAAACTACAAACTAGAACAAAAATATTTTATATAATCAGTAAAAATAAAACTATACTCACAAATATGAATAGCAAGTAAACTAAGGCAAAATTTAACCACATAAAATGTGCGCCAATTATAGTAAATAGGAATTTCTGTTTTTTTCTCACCATAAATGTCACAGATGTTTTACATCAAATATATTTTATTTAACATTTACATTCCAAGAAGTAGTGAAAACCTCTATTTGTCTCATTTTGTTACGAATAATTTTTTTTTATGTACAACATATCCTTATGAAGTGGTAAAGGAAATTTCCAAGATATGACACTTTTAATCATCACACATAACTCCTCTTATTATTTCTATAAGAATTTTCCTCAAATGTGATAGAAAGAAACTCTCTACTAGTACTATAAAAATTCGCATTTTTTTTAAAATAATTTTTTTGTTCAACTAGTTCACTGATTTTGATAGATAATTTCTCAGTGTGGAAGAAAGACATAGATGGATCAGAGAATTTTCTTTAAAAAACAGTATTAAACATATCAGAGTTAATCAAGTTAAAAACACCCCCACTTTTTGATTAACATTTTTATGTATATTTATTAATTCATTTCAATTAAATGAAATTATTCTTTGTCATGCATTCTAGTTCATAGATATTATAAAAATCAAAGCTATACCATTAGTCATCCATCTATTCTTACACGAGATATTTGAAATTCAATTACAATTAGAATAATCCATATTGTAATCTATTAACAGTGTGCACCTTACAGTTATTTAGAAATTTTTAATATAGCATTTCTAAAAGAGTCAACTCAAGTGACAATATTTTTGTTCAACTAATTCACTGATTTTGTTCTAAGTAGAAATTCCTCCGAAAAATTCCCATTTTAAATTGCAATTACCTGTAGTTATTTATTGTAACAATTTTGATAAAAGATATGAATATTATTTTTTTCTAAATGTCAGAAAATCAATCAATTTAAAGTGCCGAAACAACTCTAGATCTCTATCATTTAAATCACAAAGTTTCCTGATAAACCATAAATTTGCCTATTAATTATACTAATAGAGAAATTTTTCTTCCAATAGCATTTCAATACATGGATTTCACCTTACAATGTGTGACTGATATACACTTTAATGATTATTAATTAAAAATAACTAGGAAATCCAGTTATAATACGGCAATTTAACATTTTTATCAGTAATTTTAAAACTTTGCATAAAGCTTTCATTTGCTTAACTAAAGATTCCAAAATTTTTTAATAGATTCAAATATTTATAGCTAATATCAATGCGATTTATCATCACAAATAATACAATTATTAAAAAATGCCATCAAACACATTCAAAAAATTCCAAAGCTACATAATTTAGTTTTCATATGCTTTGGTTTTTTCTCAAATTGCATTTTCTTTACTTAAAAAAACAATTTTTTATAGGAACAAGAATATTTCAATTTTTTAAAACAACATTCTGATAAAATTTTCCCCCCATTTTGCTTGATACTAAAACTAGTTAAAAATTACATTAAAATATAAATAATTCAGTTAAAATTAAAATTTTTTAAATAAATTTATAATTACTGCCCAACAAATAAGACCAAGATAGATACTTGTCAGTTTCTATTAAAATAACATAATTCTTCATATTTCAGTATTTAAATATAAAAAGTCATCTAAGTTTCCAAAAGTAATAGCAATATTAAACACGCAAAGTGTGCAACAAAATTTAATTTATGAAAATACGAATAATAGGACAATTTAATTTCACAAGCTATTAGTTGAGCAAAAGCATATTTATTTTTAATTCAAAAATCAAGCCAAATATTTAGAGTTGAAATTTAAAAATAAATAAATGATATGAATAACATAAAAATATACAAATGAAATTATTTCAAAATAAATAATTTTGCAAATGAATAAATTTTAATTTCATGAAATTTAGACATTAGTTGTATGCAATCAATAATATTGTATTTATTATATATATTTTTGAAAATAGAATCAAACTTTATTTTTTTTAACTAAATGAAAACTTTTGTAATTGATTTTTTTAAATAAAAAAATTTTTATATGTTAAAATAATAAAAAGGTAATAGCAAACATAAGTTAAAATAGTAAAAAGTAAAAGTGATTATGCATGAAATAATTTTATTTACTTTGATTTTATGATTTCTATAACAAAAAAGTTATAAGTCCTAGATACACAAATTTTCAAGCAACCATTCTTCTTTAAGTGTCAAAACAAAATAGAAATACCTTGAGTTCCTTCAAATGAATGATTTTAGATAATTCTTTGGGGTATAATACATACAAGAAATAAATAAGAGAGCTATTTAGACAAGCATTTATAGTTTAAAGAGGATTGTGAACCACTTTAAACATTCAAGCTTGAGGATCAATTATTTGGCTGACAGTTCAGAATTAATTCAATATAATTAGATAAAATGACAGTGATTAAAAAAAACTAAGTCTTTAATAAAGAATTTTTTCATCAACTTTAGTTAACAACCATATTTAATTTCTGAAAATTATTTTATTTAATTAAGAACGGAACGATTCTAGAATAATATTGAAGTGTCGGAAGTGAAAAACCTTTAAAAACGTGATTTAAGTACAGAAACTAAAGTATTTGATCTATTTGTTTATTAACATACTGAGAAATTTAGTACACAGCATTGTTTGCAAATCATTAAAATAATCCTCTGAAATCAATGCACAAGATACATAATTTTTTCTTAATGTATATATAGCATTAGCATATATATATATATATTACACAATGTAAACAAAAATATATGAGCATAATTTTTTGGAATGCAACTAACCAATATGTTGCCTAAAATATGAAGATTTATATGTTTAAAAGGCAGGTTAGTTTAGGCACCATTGTCAAAAACTATGAGCTAAGTAGCTTTATAATATAATGCTTTTTAAATTTTGAAACTCTATAAATGATTTACTTAATGTAACTGCAGTAATATCAAAATAGGAAAATACTGGAGACATTAATATTATATCCAGGAATTAAAATGTCACAAGAAAAAAGGGGATATGTGTTGCTTCAATGCACTAAGTGATAGATAACAACAAAGTGTGATATATTTGTTTATGATACTTTATCAGAATAGGTAAAAAATACCTAAGTAATTAGAAAACACAAATAATCCGCCAGTGTATCAAAATTTGTTTCATCTTCATTAAATATAATGTGTAATACATCAATACTACAGCTAATGATAACTTTTCATCATTGGAGAATCAAGAAATGGTTTAATTTTTGAAAATAGTAACTCCATTTATTATATTTTTAGATGATTATTTTTGACTTAATAAAGCCATTAAAAAGGAATAATATCTCTTGATTCTGAACAAGCGGTAACTGCAGCTCTAGCATTTTTCTTTACTTTCCTTACTATATCGATAAACAAAAATTAGACCCAATAAACATAAATTTAGTTAAAACTTGTGGTTCATCCCTGTACTATCATTTTTGCATATGAGGATTAATTCAACTGAGACCTCAACCACAACAAAGATCTATATATGAAGTGGAACAAATCAGCAAACTGTTGAACTGAAGACCAAAATGGAAAGTTAAAGTGGAATTCATATGCTCTAAGGTAATTTGATCCTTTGACATGGATGTTAAAGATGCTCTATGCAAGAACACACTTCAATACTTTTATTCACATAATAGAAATTTTGAATGCAGAGTTCCCTTGACATTTTATTTTTACTGATACATAATGATTGAAATTCCTTGCATGAGGCAAGTTATCAACTTACCTGAAGGTTGTCAAGGAGATGAATCAGTTTCTCCAAATTACAAAAAATTAATAACAAAAACTTTTTATATACATCAAGCTCAATGACATACGTTAGTTTTTTATTCTTTGTGGCTCTGTGTTTTCACCACAAATACTTGTATAATTAAAATGTGATTATTATACAATCTGCAGTAATAGAAATCATAAAATTCTTACATAAAAATGCTAACAACTCTTCACAAATACAGAAAATTTTCCATTAATAAGGATTACATATTAATTTTGAAATTCTTTATAGAATTTTAGACTAAGTTGCTTCAGAAAATATTCACAGATTTGAAAATAAACTATATTAGTTATCACATATTTTTGACTCACATAGGTAATACATTAAAAAATTATTTTTAGTTAATAAAAAAGCTGTAAAAAATTTGGTAAAAATGTGTTTATTTTCAATTATTTTAAATAAAACAATATAGATACAAACTTTAAATTTGTACAATATTGTTTTCCATTTTATATGAAAAGATAGTTTTAGAATTTTAAATAAAATACAATGATAAATAACAAATTAAAATGCAATTAATTCCAGAGGAAAAGGCAAATTTAGATTTGGTCTTCGAAATATTTTCACATTCTTATTAACATTCTTGAAAATGGAAGAAAATATATTTAAGACAACACAAAGTTTAACTATCAATAATGTAGACCAACTTTCTTTCGTGTTAAAATTTAACGGTGCAGAAAACAAGAAAAATTACTTTATATAATAATAATATATATAGGTATGATTCACAAAACTATTAAAATTTCTGTGAATTACCAATTATGTAAAATGTTATTCAGCAGAATTTAAGTTAGATAAAAGAAAAAAACAATGGATATAAATCTGTTAAGACTAAAATATTGCATTTATTTAGTATTGAAAATTATTATGATTGAAACATATTTTAAAATATTATACAAAGTAACAATATAAAAATAATCTAATAATTAGATTTTACAAAAAAGAATAAAATATTATATACTTTTTAATGACATCAAAAAGTGAATAGTCTATTCAGTTCTTAAAAATATGATAAATTAATAATAATTTTATGTAATTTTAAGTAGGCATTAAAATATATTAAAGTGATTCCAATTGAAAGATTAATTTGCTTATTAGAAATATATACACAACCCATTTTTATTTAAAATCTAAATACTAGATTCATATTAAACAAAATCACACAAAATTGGGGGGGGGGGGGGAAGGGAAATACAAGCATACATGAACATTTATTAACAAAACAAAAAATCAATTCAATATAACAAAATATGGTAATGTAAGCAGTAGCTTCTTTATATCTTAGCAACAAATATTTACACTTTCTTTTGATAAAATCTTAAATATTTACATTGCTTTCAGCTATATAAAAAGTAACAAAACACAAGAGCTAAAAACTATCTGTAATAATTCTTCTTATGAAGGTATCCAAATAGATTTTATTTTGATAGCTCAATCGAAAAAGGCATTTATATATGCAGTATAATTGCAATATAATAAAGATAAAAATAATCACAACAAATAAAATAGTTTAAACAATTAGACCCCGATGACAATTTGCATCATTACTTTCATGACTGTTACCCAAGGTAAAGTTCACTTGAACAGTTGTTGTATTATCTGAAGAAGTGACTACATCATGATTGACAGAACGTTGAGGAAGAGGTAACAAACTTTCAATCTCCTCATTGGTAAGGGCAGAAAGTGTGGAGGAAGATTCGAGTGAAGTGCCATTTTCAGGAACAAATGAATGGTTGAGGCATTGGTAATCCAGTAATGATGAAGGTCCACTACCATCTGCATTTGGGGGCTGAACAGGATTGATTGCAAACGTGCCCCATGACTGAGCCCTATGGGCTGGTGATGCTAATAAAGGAGTGTTTTCAGCGGGAGAAGTTAATTCGGAATCATCTGAATCACTATTCTCTTCAGAATCTCCAAAGGTTATCTTGCGTTTGCAAAGTGGGCAACTTCTGCGATTGTTCATTAACCAAGGATCAATGCACTTAGCATGGTAAGCTAAAATAAAATAAAACAATAGCAAATTTATTGAAACATGAATCTTTAAGGGAGCTGTATCAATATTTACCATTTCAATCAGATTAAAGTTTTATCAACAGAATTGATAAAATATTTAAAATATAAGGCATTTAAATTTCATGCAAGTTTTAAATTTTAATTCTAAAAGGGATATATTAAAGTTTTTTTAGATATGAAAATATAATATTTGTTGTTAAAAGCTTTAACAAAAATATAATACATAGTTCAGAAGTTAAGAATTTATAAAATTAAAGCACATGGTGTATTGTCATACATATTGACAAACTGTAAACACAGGAGATAAATTAGGTAACATAATATCTAAATACATATTATAGTCATATTTCTATTTATAATATATGTATATGCAATTTCTGTTAAAAATAAGTTTTTTCGTTTCATTTTGAGAATTAAGTTTACAGTCACTACAAATGAAAACCATTGAAAAATATTGTTGACACTGCAAGTACATAAATAATGAAAAATACATACCATGAGAGCATGGCAATAAGCGAAGTTTATCTCCTTCTTTATAATCTTCTAAGCAAATAGCACATACATCATATTGGTCTCCTTAGATTATATAAATAAACATATTCATTACAAAAATAGCCAGAAATTAACGAAGAAGCATTTAATAATAGTTATAGAATTATTTTGCTTAGGTACAAATTGAAAATTTTTTTAACATGAAATGTATAAACATGATAAAATAATAAAGGATAACGTAATATCAATATGATAACGCAAAATTCAGATCAGTCAACCATTATGCATTTATACAAGAATAATTAAAGTGGATAATGAATTATTAATATACTACAGTGCTTGAAATTGATAGTTTACACTTTAATATTTAGTAAAATCTTTATAATAAAGTTTGTATTAAAGATTTAATGAAAAAGTTATGAAATAGGAAATTGAATAATAGTGATTCAATAGAAATTTTGTAACAAATTCGTTTAATACATACATTCCATAATAAATTATATATTCTAACAAAAAGAAGTCTTTGGCATTATTTTTAACTGTCAAAAAAATTCTTTGAATGATCAAATGGTAAATTGATTCCAAAAGAATTTTAAGATAATAAAAGATATAATAATATGAGAAAATTAATAATCTTTGATCTGAAGAAAATTTGAATTTATGTAAGAAAGCTCATTAGGGATATTATGTATTCCAAAAATTGCATTTATAATATGGTATTTGGGATTTAAGGCACAATAAAATTTCAGGACTCCAGAATTTATTTAGTAATGAAAAGTAGTAGCAAAATAGAAAGTGTGCATTATTAACAGTTTTTATAATAAATATTTTTATAAATAATTAAATAATCAGCAAAAGAATTTAATAAAAAAAGAGAAATTTAAGATAATTTAATTGAGGTAGAATGATTTGAATTCTTTGTTTTTCTTAGGTGATCTGTTTTTTCCTACTGATGGCAACACCTCATATGCTACAAAGACTTGGATAGTTACTTGCAATTAAAAAAAGAAAAAGGAAACTCATTTCAAAAGTCATTATCACTTAATTAAAAATAGTCATTCATATAGTCATTTAATTACATACTTATTTATTTTAAATAATTTACTACTAAGAAAATGTTTTAAGATCTAAACTTTAAATATCAATACTTTTTTGTTTCTACTAAATTATAATTATTATCATTGGGCATTTCGACAACAAAGGATTGTTGTCAAAACTCATAATAATTCAAAACAAAAAAGATATTATATATCTTATAAATAACAAACAAAATATAAGTAATAAGACATCAATAATTTAAATAGAAATACTATTAACAGAAACAAAATATTCTGAAATACTACTTTAATCTGATTCACTTTATTAATGAGAATCTATCAGAAACAACTCATCAATGAGACAATACAAATTGTTAAAAAGGTCAACAAATTATGAAAAATATCCTAAAATTGAGTATGCAAGTGTAATTTTTTTTATAATTAAATCACAGTTAAGAATAACTGTTGTTCACTATCAAGAATACATCAAAATGAGGATAAGATAATCTTTCAGCAAAAGAAAAACAAGCCCTTATGTGATGTTAGAATTAACAATGAAATGTTTTATTATTTCCATAAGCACACATATAAATTTTCCAAATTAATTTAACTTATTTATTGTATTAAACTACCATAATAGAATTTACTTTGGCCTAGAGCTTTTAATTTTTTAACTTATACTCAAGATAAAAAGAAGAATAAAAAGATTTGCCTCCAAGATAAAGCAGAAAGCATTGCTAGACTCTGCTAGTAAGCCAGGGTCCTCGCTGCTTAAGGATACACAGTTCATTCCTGATTTCCCTAGAAGTTCATCTGTGGCTCTCTTTTGCCTATGGGCCATGACTACTTGTCTGCATATTTGCATAGGTTTGGGCTTTGTGTTTCTTCCACATGTACTCTGTGCAGACAACATCAAATTTTTGATGCAACTCATCTTAACTCATGCTCTCAACTTTTTTTTTTTTTTAAACTGTAGAATTCAGAATTATGGAAGGCTTCAGAAATAATGACATAAGCTAAATTTTTGGGTATTAGTAATAAATATTTAAGATTTTCAGAAAAATTCTTCTATTGCATCTACTAATACTTATGAATTCTTTTTCATTTGCATTAATAAAACATTATGCTACAATAAGAATGATGAGAAAAAACCTTTCAACACCATTAAAAAATGATTTCACAGCATAAATATTCATCTTTGTAGTTAAATAAAAAAAACGTTGCAAAATCAATGAGTTATTTCTGTCAATACATTGTCTGATGATGCACGATTGATTCAAAAAAACAATGCTGTGACTATCAGATGTTGATAACCCATTCAATGCACAACTGGTAATAGTAATTTATAGAAAACCATAATAATTAAAACTTTAGATACCTTATAGACAACCCACTGTGCTGCATTTAAGTTTCGTCGTTAAAAAAGATAAGATTTGGCTACAGGTGTGTTCATTATGGTATTGTGTATATTGTACACTACTGGCAATTAAAATTGCTACACCAGGAAGAAATGCAGATAACAAAATGATATTTATTGGACAAATATATTATACTAGAAATAACACGTGATTAAATTTTCAAAAAATTTGGCTGGATAGATCCTGAGAAATCAATACCCAGAACAACCACCTTTGGCAGTAATAACAGAAGTTATACGCCTGGGCATTGAGTCAAACAGAGATTGGATTGCATGTACAAGTACAGATGCCCATGCAGCTTCAACCTGATGCCACAGTTCATCAACCATAGTGACTGGCATTTAAAGACGAGCCAGTTGCTCGGCAACCATTGACCAGACGTTTTCTATTGGTGAAAGAGCTGGAGAACGTGCTGGCCAGGGCAACAGCCGAACATGCTCCGTATCAAGGAAGGTCCGTACAATACCGGCAACATGTGGTCGGGCATTATCCTGCTGAAACGTAGGGTTTCGCAGAGCTCGAATAAAGGGTAGAGCCACGGGTCGTAACACACCAGAAATGTAACGTGCACTGTTCAAAGCACCATCAATGCGTACAAGTGGTGACTGAGACATGTATCCATTGGCACCCCATACCATCACGCCAGGTGATGGGCCAGTATGACGATGAAGAATGCATGCTGACAGTGTGTGTTCACCACAATGCCGCCAAACACGGATGCGACCATCATGATGCTGTACACAGAACCTGGATTCATCTGAAAAGATGACGTCTCGCCATTCATGTGCCCGAGTTCGTTGTTGATCACACCATTGAAGGCGCTCTTGTCTGTGACGCAGCGTCAAAGGAAGCCGCAGCCATGGTCTCCGAGCTGTTCGTGCAGACACTTGTTGTCTTCCAAGCGACCCCGTTTCTTGACTCACGGCTCGTGACGTGGTTGCACGATCCATTACGGCCATGCGTATAATATGCCTGTCTTCTCGGCTGCTAGTGATAGGTGGCCGTTGAGATCCCGCATGGCATTCTGTATTACCGTCCTGAACCCATCGATTCCATATTCTGCTAACAGTCATTGGATCTCGACTGACGCGAGCAGCAATACTGCAATAAGATAAACCGCAATTCCGGTACGCTACAATTCGACATTCATCAAAGTCAGAAACGTGCTGCCACGCACTTCTCCTTCTTACACGAGGCATCACAACAACTTTTCACCATGCAACAACGTTCAAATGCAATTTTTGTATGAGGAACCGGCTGAACAATCTCCTCATTTAAACACAATGTAGGTGTTGCTACTGGCGCCTGCTTTGTCTGAATGCGCTGAAAAGCTAATTATTTGCATATCACAGCACCTTCTTCCTTTCGAATTAATTTCACGTCTGTAGCATGTCCCTTCTTGGTGTAGCAATTTTAATGGCCAGTAGTGTACAATCAAAACTGTTTAGTTATTTGTGACAGGCTAAACAATTTTTAGAAAAATTAATCAACAATTTATGAAGAAAACAATTTTTCTTCAAACAAGTGCATAAACATGTTTAAGTTGTATTCTTTTGTTGAAACAAGTTACACACAAAAAAAATTACAGCTCATCAAAAGCCAATGTTTGTTTATTTTTACATGCACTTTAAAGTGGTACTGATTTTACTCATGATACATTATTGCATTGAAATCATAATTATAAGCATATTGGGCTGCAGTATATGCATGCTGCAATTTCTGCTAGTTTTCAATTCGTAATTAGTAAAAAATTATCACATCTAACAGTGTACTATAAATTTAGAAATTTATAAGTTGGAGAATATCAACCATAGTAATATTTAATAAATTACTTTTTAAAAAGATATTCAATTAATTTATCTCAATCTATTTTTTCACATCATTTAATTTAAGTTACATTAAAGAAATATATGAATATTTGTTAAGTTTGTTACTAAGAAAAGTATAAATATCTTTGTAACATGTAAAGTATAAATAAAAAAACTGTGATTATGGCATTATAATTCATTACATACACATAATATTTTCCTTTTATTATACACATAATATTTTCCTTTTATTTACAGCATGGATTTCAATGTTTCTCAGTATTATCTGATTTTCATGGTTATCATTTTCAAAATTAGGATAAAAAGATTACCCAAACAAATTGCAAAATTTTTTTTTAAAAAAAAAGTCAAATGTGGAATCATAAACGTCTTTTGTTTCATTAATTGAATAAAATATCACCAAATTTCTATCGCAAAAATGAATGGAAACAAGAAAATTGAATGATTCCATTTTAATACCAGAGAAACTTAAAACTAACTACGTATTCATACTGTAAAGAAAGACTGTAAAACTCACTTTTATTATTCATCACGTAATATTTTTAGAAGGATTATTTTTTGAAAAATTATTTGTATTTTCAATTATATATTAAAATCAGTATATCAAATCAAATATATTACGAACAAAAAGTATGAATTTATACTTAAGACACTATTATTTACTTAAGTGAATATCCATCAAATTCATTCAAATGTTGTTTTAAATATTTCATAAAGAACTTAAATATTTGAAAAGCCTTAAAGCAAAATATATTTACCTTTAGCAAACTTTGTAGTAGGTATTTGTCTTATCTGACGACTAGACAATCTATTACGCCGCTGCTTCCTTCTTTCTTGAATACACTTCAGCAACTAAAGAATTTAAACAAACTGTTAATATAATTCAAATGTAAATTACTATTTCATAAACTCACTGGCTGCGAAAATCAATGCTTATTTACAAAAATTTCAGAAAAATAATCATTTAAAATTTATTGTTCTATGATTAACTACCAGTAGTTAAATTTAATTCGCATCCAAAGATCTGAGAGTAATGGAGTAAAAATTGATTAAACAAAATAAAATTTTCAAGCAGAGTAAATTCTAGAGAAATAGTCAATAATTCTAATATTTTTTCAATCTTTTTTTTTTTTTTTTGGAATATTTTTTCACTTATAAAAAAACATTTAATGTAAAGGGAAGTAATATTATAAGAAACACTTTGGGTAACCAAGAGCAATGTTAACAAAGGAGCAAAATAATTCAGAGATTATCAATTATTTCAGTCTTTTAATAGCAGCTGAATTGTGAAAGATAACTATATATATTTTAGATTTGTAATTAGATAATCAAATAGACATCTAGAAAATGAAACAAATAATATGTCATTATAATACAATATTATTTATACCAAAATTTGGCTGCATGTAATAAATATACCTCATTTACAGAAAGAAGTCTTATTCTGATTATAAGGTGATCTTTTTTATGTACTCAATTTAACAACTGTTTAAGATAAAATATTTAATAAAATCAAATAATGAAGTAAACACACAAATATTGGACTCTATAACAAACAAAAAACATTACACATTGAGAAGGAGTTGTCTGATTGTGATAAGAATAGGAGGATGTGAAGAACATACACAGAAAATTCAAAAGGAAGAAGTCAATATGCTGTTGGATGGTTTGGATGGAAAAGCTGTCATTTGGCATTGCATAGACTAAGTACCCAAATAGTGTTTTACAGAATTTTAGGACAAATTATTTTCACCTGCTATATTAAATTGCTAATATTCTGTGATGGCTGCAATTGCTTTCCCCATAATTTCTCAAATGAGCTCTATGAGAAAGAGATCAGGCAAAAAAAAGATAGGGCTAGCTTGAGAAGAATTCACAGCAATATACGTTGTGTGTAACTAAGCATCATTGTGTTGAAAAGTAAGTCTGGGTGTTGAAAAAGAAATAACAACCCAATCAGTCTTAGAGTGTTGTCATTGTATCACTATGCTGTCAAGTGTGCTGGAAATGACAACAAAAGAAATACAGTCATCAAAGGAGAAGGCACTACAGATCTTAACACCTTATGGTGGGCTTGCATAGCATGTAACATTAAGGGCAGAAACCCCATGCAGCCTTGAATGACAAAACACTTCAGCAATTGCCTTTAAGACAGTTGGAAATGGACTCATTACTAAATACTATATGCACAGATTAGTCAGCCGAGTTCCATATTGATTGAGTCAGTCTGAAACAATGCACAAGTGTAAAGGTATGCAGTATAACAGTCAGAGTGAACTTTAAATGGGCTATCTCAATTGTCTGTGGAATGTCATGTTGAACACATGTGTGCAGATCAGACATTGGATAGTGAAACCTAAAGCTGCGACAGATCACAGTGTGGCCCTGGATTTGATAATGACAAATCCTGTACTGAAAAATCAGCTCTTAGATCACTGGATTCCCATTATGTCATGCCCCTGAGTTGACTGCTGTTAATCTGATGATGATGCAATTGTCCATCCAATTTCACCAGTAGAGTTTTAATCTTCGAATTGCTTTAACTCGGATATCATGAAATTTCTCAACTGGCCTAACGATGATCTTCCAATCAAATGAAATTATTCCTTTCAAACTAACACCATTTTTTATTGTACTTGAGCCCTTTAGTGGGGTATTACTACAACCAACACAAAATACTTGCTGTTGAAGTGCAACAAAAATCTTGATTACTAGATTAAGAATTGATGAAAATATACATCAAAACTGGAGTTCTTTTAGTATTCATTCACTGGAAAGTAGATTTTAGTCATTTATATGTTTGATCCTTATGTCTTTGTATGCAAAATTTCATAACAATTAAATAACTCCTTTTTGGTATATCGATTTTTTTTATTAGAAAGTACACAACGGAGACCATAATTTACAGATGAAGAAAGTTTTCTTTACGGACCTTACTTACATAAAATAACTTTACTTTTTATTCTATAAACTGACTTACTAATTTGAATGACAAATATAGAAAATCCTCAATATTCAAAGTTAAAGGACTCATTGCATAAAAATAACTGAGAGAAAAATTCAACTAGCATTTTAGCAAAAATATTAATTTCCAGTGCTATACAATTAAGTGTACGTACGTATGTATGTATATATATATGGAATTAGTATAAAAAATAGATTATGTAAACACATGACGATTGCATTTTGTTTGCTCACAACTTTTCAAATTTCTTACGACATGCACTGGAGTACTGGAGAGCATAATCACTCATTTTTTCATTAAAATTAATGAAAAAAATGAATGAATATTAACATTTAGATGATGGAATGAAGTGATGCCTTATGGAATGGTAAGAGACAAAAGTCAGAAGTTTAGATTTGTAAAAAGTAATGTAATCCCACATTAGTAAAAAATTTATTAAGTCTCATAATAGTGGAGTCATTAAGAAAAAACATGAAATAAGTCAAATCCAGAAATCACAATAACCACACGCAATTACAATTTATCTATTAATATGAGTCTTGAAAGGAATGCTACAATTTTTCATTACTTATAATTTTACAATAAAGCAAATCAATTTTGAGAAGGTTCACAAAAGAGGATTATTTGCATTAAGACCTAATTTCATCTAACACTCCTTCCTGCAAATATGAGTCCGTTTAAATATGATAAAGAGATAATAGAAACTAGAACACAGATTTTGGGCGAATATTCTTTTCACTGATGAATTTCGAACAGTATAACCCATGCTTTTTTGTTTCCATAGGTAGGGAATTAGGAGGAAGCTACCTAGTTTTAACTTCAGAGAAAATAACTATTATAAAAAAGTTTGATAGCTTAGGCATTCTGCTGGATGGCCATACAAATTTCTACTGTTATTAAAGATAATTGGTGAGAGGTATAAGTATTTTATATTTTAAGTTAACACAAAATACTTATTATACTATAAAATAAATTTAGTCAATACAAAATATTTTGTAATAAGAATTCCTAGTCTAATTGTTTACTTTCTCCATGAATCAATATATTATTCAGATTTTGGAATACTTTTTGAACAAATATATATATAATGAGTATGTTATGGTTCTTTTGAATTGAATATTTTGTTAGAGAAAATTTTAAGAGATTGAGAAAGTTATAAGATTGTATTTGACTAATCATCTTGATCAAATCATAATCTAGTTGTTAACAATTTTTAATGAATTGTCATTAACTATAGTTAAATCTGGTCATTCTTTGCCTTTGGGTCCAATAAAGATTGATGGACTAGTTATTACAATAAAAATATATAGCAAAGGAAAATAAAATTTTCTACTAATTGGCCTCTATTATCGCCAAATAGACATTCCACAGGTATTTATGAGATGAAAATACTTTATAAGATAAATGGTATATACTGTGAAAATCTAAAGCATCTTGAGACAACATCAAAGCATTAGTACCTCTATCCTACCACTCTTCATAACTGCAAGAAAAAGGACAGCACAGATATGAGGATTTTTTAAAGTTGAGTTTTGGGAAGGGTATGTTTCAGAGAAGACTTTGCCCCATAACGACAATTTCTGTTTGGGCTTCTTAAGTCTATTTTTACAGGATTATTATGCTTTTGAAGACGCCAGTTTCATTATGAGTAATTAATAAACTGGTTAGGTTTCTTAAGCCATTTTATAAGTTTTTTGTTACAGGAGATATCAGTCTTGAAACTAATGAGTTAATTGTATAAGATTCTTAAGACAGCTGTAATTAATGAATGTTGAGAAGACAGTCTTTTATAAATGTGTCGATTGGCTTCTCAAACCATGTTTGTTTCTGAATGTTTTGTTTTGTGATGCTTAGAAAATATATAAAAATTAGAATCGGTAATTTTATTTATGATCACTTTTGTCCGAAACATACGCTAAGTTTTTTTTACCAATGGATTACCATTTCAAAATAAAAGGAAGGAAAAATTTACATACTTTTCAAGAATTATTTGAAGATCATATAACACAGTGTTTATGTTTTCACGTGAAGAATAAGTGCTTATTAATAGAAGTTCGGTTCATTCAGTACATTAGTTACTATATTTCCTTTTAGCAATGCTAAATGGATGATATACTTTCCATTATAATGGTATTCATGTTATTTTACCTTGGATTGAGAGTGGCTCCTATATAAAAACATTAATTGAATTTTAATTTATAAAATAATTCTGTTGACTAATTGTAATTTTTTCATGCTAATTTGACTTGGATGCAAGATACATTTGAGATTTTAATATTTGTAATCTAAAAATACTGTTTTTGACACCTTGGAATAAAAAATTTAATAATAGTTTTTACTTATCTTTGTTTAATGTGGCTAATGTGTTAAATGTTTAATGTGGCTTTTATACACTGGACAGCAAAAATCATAAGCTGCATGATTTTTTGTATGTGGTGGCACTTTTGACAATTATGTACAACTATGATCAAAAAAATTTGTATTCTATCTTCTGAACTCTAGATAAATTAATCAATTCTCTAATAGCTTTAAGTTCAATGATCTGAGCAATTTAAAGATACAATTCCAAAGGTGGAATTTATTTGAAGCTTTTCTTGTTAGCATAATTTTAATCATTGAACGGACAACCAACAAAAACAAAGAGCTCATCCAGTCAACCGTTTTCTAGGATGTGAAGATGTTCATCTAATTTATATATTAGATAACCAGATCTTTAAATCTAAACCTCATAGAGAATGCTTTAAATACTTTAGGAAATACAAATGAAACTTGCAAACCCTATTCAGAATTATATAAGGCTTGAAAAAGAAAAATGTTAAAGGAATAGGTCTAATTGGAACAGGAACTTACTGTCTTTTATTTCCAGTATGAAATTATAATTTGAGAATAGTATATTTGTAAGAGGAAAATCATATCTTTTTAATTCATTTTGTTGTTAAATTCCATAAATACTTTTTCATAATTTCTGATTTAGGTTATACATTTATGTTAAACATGAATTTATATTATCAATAACATGTAAGTATTGCATGGCTTTTATACATGCATATATAGATAATACTTGCATATATAATTATTTTAAATATTGATCAAACCAAATGTCATTAAAATTTTTCAATTTCTGAAAGTTCACATAATTTGAAAATCCTTTTAATTCTATACATATAGTATAAACTGTATACATATAGTACACTTTTTTTTCCATATTTAACGCTGAGAAAGTTTTTAATACATTAATATTAAACAGTACAATATTTGTAGAAGAAAAATGGGATTACCAAACACATCAAGAAAAGTAGCATCACAAAAAAGCACACTCCAATGACCGCACCAAACAAATAAATGTAATACGTAATGTCAGGATTAGTTGGCCTTACTCTGATTTTGTAGTTGTACTGATAACTATAAAAAGAGAAAATGAATTAGATGCAATTTTGATACCGCGTAATTTAATTTCATATAATTTTTTATTGTTTTTATTCATAATTATTAAAAAAATTTGTAAAGTTTAATTATGAATAGATGCTTAAAGAAAGTTTACAACAAAAATGCGATTTCTATCTTGAACTTTTAAAAGCAGTCTTTTGGTTTTAAAATTGAGCATAATATGGGAATACCAAAAATTATATAATATACTTAAAAATAGAGAACAATTTATTAATGAATTAAACAAATGAACATCATAAAGTACTTTACTATTATTTTAATTTGATGGTATTTACATATGAAAAATATCAAGGCATACATTTTCAAATGAATACACCGAATTTCACTCGTCAAACAATTTTTATAACTACATTATTGCTTAAGATACAGTATCTGGCCAAAAGTATCTGGACACCCCTTAAAAAGTGATTCTGGCAATTGATGAATTTGATACGAAATTGAAAGCTATAAAAGTGCAGATTGTATTTATGCGTTTGTGAGGCAATGAGTAAATCAAAGCAGCTTTGCGAGTTTGATCATGGCAGTATAGTGGGATGCCACCTTTGTGGGAAATCAGTTTGTAAGATTGTGGACATTCTACAGAAGGTTAAATCTACTGTGAGTGATGTAATTGTGAAGTAGAAACGTCGAGGTAGTGAGATGGCAGAAAAATGAATCAGTAGGCTGAAAACACTTAGTGAATGTAGCCACAGAACTCTTAAAAAGGGAATGAAACAAAATTGCAGGTTCTCTTTGGTGGAAATCTCTCAGGAGTTTCTAAGTTCATCAGGTATTAGTGTTAGCAGCAGGACTATCCATCAAGAGTTAAAAAAAAATTGGGATTCAATGGTCATGCAGCCACTCACAAGCTGAACATCACTCCACAGAACATGAAGCATCGATTACAATGGTGTAGAACTCACCATCATTGGACTGCAGACATGGCGGATAACTTTACTTTAAAGGGATGAATCTTTCTTCCCAGTTTGGCAGTCGGATGGATGAGTCTGGGTTTGGTGGATGCCTGGCAAACATTTCCGTAGTGATTGCATTATGCTGACTGTTAAGTTTGGGGTGGTGGAAGCATAATGGTGCAGGGGTGTTTTTTGTGGTTTGGCCTGGCCAGTTAGTTCCTATAGTTGAAAACATGAACTCTGAGATGTATGTGGACATTCTGAACAATGCTGCTCTCCCAACTCTATGGCAATATTTCGGGGAAGGCCCATTTCTCTTCCAGCAGGATAACTGCTCCATTCACACATCAAAGCTTGCATAGACATGGTTTGACGAAAAGGGTGTTGATCTGAATCCCATAGAACACCTTTGGGACAAATTAAAGTGCAGATTATGTAGCCAGCTACATCAAAAATCCTCACTGCAAGCACTCACTTCAGCTGTGATAGATGCCTGGAAGACAATTCCTATGGTCACCTATCAAAAATTGGTGGAAAGTCTTCCCAAACATGTGCAGGCTGTAATTGATGCAAAAGGGTAGACAAACATCATATTAATATGTGCCTCAGGATGCTCTAAGTCCATACCAATGTGTGTCTGGATACTTTTGGCTAGATAGTGTATATACACACAAATAGAAAATGATTAACAGTTATATATAAAATTTCAAGCATATTTTTTTCATGAGCTCTCTTTCTACAGGTTCTAAATTGTGCATATATTTATGTAGAGTTAGATTAATCAATTTTTCTATATACAATGTAAATAAAAAATTTTTCTATATCTCATTCATACATTTTAGTGATTCACAAAATAATATTAGAATTTCATTTTTAATGAAACCATTAAGGACAAAAAATACCCAAGGCTATGCAATAAAATCTAATGTTATGGAATTTTTTTGGATTTCATCTTTTATGATAGTCAAAATTAGTTTAAGTAGATAAATATTAGCTTATAGAAAGTTGTTTCATTTTTACCAGTTAAATTTAAAAAAAAAAGTTCTAATAAAAATTTCTTGAAAGTAATAATCAAAACTCGTATTATTAGTAATCTAAGAACTTCCTTCAAATTCATAAAATAACTCGGGCTTCCTTTTCTTCCAAGTAATAATATTGATTTTTCAATTTCAACTCAGTTTGTAAACAAAACAGTAGGTAGTTTTTAAAATTTACTATCACAGTAGCTTTTACTCTTTATGTCTTTAAATTCTAATCATGAAAATTGTAAGACAAATGGATCCTTTTCAGAAAATCTTCAAAAATTAGTATTGTTCCCCCATCTTTGAATAGTCTCAACATTAGCTTCAACAGATTCACAAAAAACAGTATTAAGGATAACACATGCATCTTAAAGTACATCCAATTTGATACAGAGTATATTCATGATACTGGCTTTAAAAAACGTGGGTTTACTTTCAAAAACTATTAATTTTTAATGTTGTTTATATAAAGATTCATGTAAGATTAAAGAAAACTCCCATGTCCCTCAAATGATGCCATATTCACTCATATTTTCTAATAAACAAATTTTCAATTCTTTAAACATTCTGTTCAACATCTGCTTAATTTAATTCTGCATTCAAAGGTAAGTATAGCATTCATATAAATATAGAAGAAGCAATTATAATAACATTATTTTTGGCTTTATTCATATTTTCCAACAACAAGGAATAATTTTATTTTCACATGTTATATTTTTGTTTCGAATAGTAAAAGAATAGTTTTAAATGAACATCAATTTCTTATTAAAAAAATGCTAAACACTCCAAAAATTAAAAAAAAAAAATATGATTTTATTTCATTAGACAGTGAGAATTTCCTCATAACAGAAATAAACGTGAGATATGATCTAATGATGATGCAATGGAGAATATAAGAAAATATTTCAACTACAAAAACTATATAAATTTAAGATTATCATAAAAATGTGTCTGCTTTATATGAAACATATGATTGATCTACCTACAGGACAAATCTTTAAATTTATTTTAAATGCTCCAAGTGTTGGTATAGGAGAGAACAGCTATATCTGAGGCAAATTAGCAAGTCAATTAAAAGAATATTTTCAATGCAACTTTTGGTTTACTATTTTTTAATATTTTCAAAAATTTTCATTGAATTGTGCCAATTAATATAATTTTGTATATGGGAAATATTTAAAAAAAAAAAATTGAATTTTCTGGACTTAGGGAAAATGAAAAGTAAAAGAAATCCTAATGGACATGCGATGCTAAGTACACTAAATCAATAAATGTGAAGTACATAAAAACATTGTTTCAAAGCAAAAATTCATAAAAAAAAAAACTTGGAAAAAGTGTTTAACATTTTTTTTACATATTTTTAACAATTAAATTCATATAAAAATACTGAGGTGTAAAAGTATTTTCATAAAGATTTTCCTATGTGTCACTTACCTATTGTTATATAAATAGTTATCCCTAATTGCAACACCATCCGCAAGAGAAACAAGTATTACTTGAATATTTGTTTCAATTCTTGGGTAAGGAACTAAAAAATAACATAAATGATTTCAATAATTATTCAGTTTAATATTTCATGTCGAGACAGAGAGGCAGAACAATTTTGCAATAACATAAAGTTTGATTTTTAAATACTTTTTAGGTGATCAAAATCATTTCATACTTTATATTTGCCAATTCAAATTGAGACAATGCATAAAAGAAAAGAATTTCATGCCAAAAGTACTTACTCATTAGAAAATGCAAATACTAATGGGGTATTTAAATGAATACTAAATAAAGACTTGTACTCTCAAAAAACAAATTAAAGAATTTTCCAGTAGTCAAACAAAATTATTTAAGAAGGTATAATCTTTCATAAATTGAATATATAATGAACTAATTATTTTCAGTCACACATATCTAGAACTATGACTAAATAATATTTTTTCAATTATAATTGAAAAAATATTATCAAATATAACCCTATATAATTATATATGGTTGATTTGCTTTGTTTACACTCAATGTAATTTTTTTACACAGAAGTTTAATCAGATTTCTGATGAATATTGTATCTACAGTTCAAAATGGATTTTAAACCACTAAAAACATCTAAACTGGATGTTTGTTCAAACACATGAACTATCAAACTGAAGTACAGAGAAGTAACCATGCAGCTGATGGCAGTGCTAAGATACTAGTAAAAACTATGATTGAATATTTAATTTAAATCAGATTTAAAAACAATGAGTATTTCAAAATCATTAAATAAGGTCTAAGCTACAGCAGGAACAATTTTATTTAAATATTCCAATAATTTTTTACACTGATTACTTGTAAAGTATTTATAATAATGGATATTTTTACAGTTTATGAATTCATTAACACAGCTTTTTCCAATTATATTATTGTGAACTTTATAAAGAGGAATAGAAACAATTATGTTAAAATAAAATACTTAAAAAAATGAATTATAAATATAAAAAAATGTATTTAATGCAATTACTTATATAAAAATTTCAACTTGAATTATTTTTCAAAAATTCAAGATAAATAAAAAAATATTCAAATTGAAATTATTAAATTGCATGAATAAAATATAAAAAAAATTCTTAAATTTTTTTAAATATAGACATAGTAAAAAATTAAATAATAATAAAAAAAACATTCAGAATACTTTTCTACATATAACAATACAAGGAACTAAATTATAACCTATGGTACAGAATATTGAAATCTATATTTTTTATTAATTTCTTTGACACTCTCTCATATCAGAAATGATATACAATTTAAATGCGCATTCTGTTTTCATACCTGAAAACATTTAATTTATTTAAAAAGCTTACAGATTTTTTAGATATTTTGTATCAATGCATAAGAAATATATTTACAGGAAAATTTATATTTTGGAATGAAAAAATTTGGTTACATCTTTTTTGCACAAACTGAAATCGATTTTTATTATTTCAACCAATAAATTAATGCACATAAGACAATGAAACAAAAGAAGCAAACAAAGTTACATTAATTGAACCACACATTATAAAGAAATAAAAATATTAGAGATAAAAAATTATAACAAAAATTTATATTTGTTTAAAAAGCAAAAACACACTTTTATACATACCATATAAAGATTTTCATAATGTACTCAGATATTTAGGAAAACTGAAAATTCTTTTTCAATACTATAAATGATTATTAATGACTCATTTAACCACTATAGAAAAACTTTTCCATTAATATATATATATTTTTTAAATCAACTCTCATATTATTTCTGAGTTAATCATTTTTTTTTTAAAGTGAAATTGAATAGACAAGTTAAAAGTTATAAATTTTTTCAGAAATTAAAATCAATAAAAAATTTAAATTTTAATATTTGCAAAATGCAAGTTACTTTTATTTATAAAACCATTATTTTACTTAAAATATAAATATCTGTAGTGAAATTTTGGATTTTTCATTATTATATAAATATTGTTTTAAAATGAAACTCTTAAATTATAATAATACAATGATTGTATTTCTTTTAATAACGATTCAAAATGAAAAATGAAGTAGAACTTCCATTTAAAATTTTTATTAGACATTTCCAAGAGAATGAAACTTTAGGTATTGAGATGTCAAGGATACAATTAAATATAGCTTCCAATTGTCATTGCTAATTGAGCATTTTTAAAAATAATTTATTCACTTTAAATAATGTGTGAAAATCAAGAGCTTAACAGAAATGAGAACCTTTGATTTCATTGTCTGCTAATGGGAGAGACATAGAGATTGAACCGTATCAGAGCGAGAGGAACGGTAGGGTTGAATATACGAATGGTAGCTGAGGTCCGGGTCATGGGCGGTGGGAAATATATGTCTTTGAGTAATGTGGAAAGAAACGTCTAAATTTATGTTTGTGCTAATAATTAATGTTATGTATGTTAATGTGTGTAATAAATGTGTCATCCCAAATCAAAGTATTTTTTGTTATTGAATCATCCTGGAGACAACAGTTTTGTGAAAACATCACATAATGCTTCATTAATTTTTATTAAATCAATATTGATTACTCAATAGTCATTACAAACTGAACAAATGAAATCTGAATGGAAACAACAAAAATCAGACCATATATATATATATGAAAATAATAATTACTAGTTTTTTTTTTGTTAAAGAAAGAAAATATTAGACAATATACTTTTCTTTTTTCTCTTTTTCAAAGCTATATTTCTAAGTAATAGAACTGCTAACAACCATGTTCAAGAAATTACAGAGGAGTCTTTAATATCTTTAGACTAATCTGACAATATCATGAATTTGTTGAATTCATTGCATGGTTATAAAACCTTAAAGTCCAACAAAAAGTTGCATTTTATGTAAATAAAACACATTAGTTAGTAACTGTACATCTTCTGTTTTGGATCAAAATCTATTTCTATTTTGTTATTTGGTCTCGCCTATAACTAGAGAAAATAAACTAGTATTTTTTTCATCTGCTCTTATTGAAAATTTCAAAATAAAATATAAAATTAATGATGATAAAATTTTATAAAAGAAAATTAATGCTTAGATAAATAAAATTTTTTAGGAATTATTGACTATTTTCCAGAAAACCTGATAAATATAAATAACATTTGTGTGGTCTCCCAGAACTAATTTTTTTTAAAATTTTAATAATTCAAAAATAAATTTCTTTGTTGCAAAGTATTTTTCAACATATTCACTTAAGTGATATAAATGTTTAACTATAATTTTTTCCTTCAAAATTTAAAATGTATTATCAGTAAATAAATATACAACTAGTTATATGTTTACAATTATTGCTAACAAGAAATTAAATAAAAAAAAACAGAAGGATTTATATTATAATAAATAGGTTATTGCTACATATGTCAGCAAATATTATAGATTAAAAATTTAGAAATGATATATAATTTTTTAATCAAAGATTTAAATATTTATCAAATAATGTGTATCTCTTAATAGCTGCTAGAGATGCATGTCAAAATATATGTAATAGGAAAATAGTGTTTATTACTTAAAAATCCAAAATTAATGGGAATCATCTGAAGAAAAGTTTAAATAATATTTGCTTCTTTCACTTGTTTATTTAGTAGAAAAAATATTAAGAATTAAAATTTAACTAAGTAGATATCTTTCACTAAGCAGAATTTTTTTATATTAATTTTAATTGAATTTAAGCAATTTTAAACTAGGTATATAGATTCTTCAATTGAAAATTATTGTAGCTTAACTAACAATTTGTTCTTTAGTTTTATCCGTTAATTATACTAAATGAAATTGCTCTCTTCCTTTTATTAATAAATTTCATCTTAACATTTATTTTTCTTCGTCTTTCTATAAACATCTTATTTTATTATTTATTTTCTTTTAACAAATTATACACTTATTTTTAATATTGTTATAAAATGTTTACATTCATAAAACAGCTATTATAGGGCAGATTTTCATTGATTGTATTAATAATATTTAATTTGCATTAACTGTGGGGGATGAAGCCGGTTTAAAAAATTGAATGGTTTTTGAGAAATTTCATCAGAAATATTAAAGCATCTCATTTAGAAAAACCCAGGAAACACAACAAGTGACATTTTTGTTTGCAACAGAATGTTTAAAACAGTAGTAACACAATAAGACAAATTTACTCTTTAGATTATACATTGTGAGAATGACTTATGTTAAACACATTTTATGTTAATCTTAATATTTTAATAAAATATTCATAAACCTCATAAAGAAACAATGAAAAATAAAAATATATTAAACGTAAAAAAAAAAAAAAATATAGGGCAACTTTTACTACACTAGTGCAATTTATAAGTATTAAAGTCATTAAGTCATAAAATTACAAGTATTAAAGTCATTATTTAATTCAAGTATTAAAGTCATAAAATTACATAAAAACAAAATTTTGGCTGTTTTTAAGTTGTTCAATGTAATTGATAAAAATCAGTAAATTTTCATATATTATTGGGAAATCCAGAGAAATAATGAAAAATCAGGAGTTTCCCCGATAAAAATTAGTAAAATTGGCAGTTATGATATTTTAGGATCACGGCATTTGAGTTATAACATATTTCATTTACTTTATGTTCAATGTTTTATGCTTTGTATTTATGATTATTGTTATAATGATAGCCAATTTAAAAAAATGAACAAACACTCAAAATTAGTAAAATCACAGAAATAAGTGAAGCTTACCAACATGTGTGTATTCAAAAGGCATGGCAAATGGATCAAATATTACTGCTAAGTCATACCCAGCCTCTTGAGCAAAATTTACCTATTGCATCAAAGAAAAATAAAATAAATTTTAACAATGCAAAGCGGAAAGTCAATCAAAAAAATAATACAAATTCAAAATAGATCAGAATTTTTAAATAAAATTAATTTACCATACATAGTAAAAAATGGATAAATACAGAAATAAGTAAGCCTGTTGACAAATATTTATAAAATTTACGTACTTAGATAAATAGATATGTAATACCACAGATAAATTTTAATTTTTCTTCAGTATCTTATATTAATGATTAATTAGCACACAAGTCAAATAAAATGCAGGACTATTTTATTTTGATTGTCTCTTAATTTAAAAAAACTTCATGAGGAAATTTTTATTTTCCAAACTATCGTATTTTCCAGTATATAACCTGTGTATTATGGGTGAAAAAATTTCAAATTTACTTGTAGATATTATATGCTGTGACAGATAATCTGATAAAAAATTTTCTATTCCTGAAAAGCTTACATAAAGGTTTGAAAGAGTTTATATTTTATAAATGAAATAACAAATATGACTCAGATGACTAATTTCAACTGTAATAAGCTCTGTCCAATTATGTTCAAGAATGAATTCAATTCCACAGGAAAATATTACAGTTGCTATTCACAGTCATCATTTTGTCTTGAATCGAGCTTTTTCGATCTGAAAAATATTTAAGCAAATATATCATCATGTGGAAACGAAAGTGTGTAAGTTACACAACAGACTTTAAACTAAAATCTACAGATAAAAAAATGGCAACAAAAGCATTAATATAAGATGAAAAACAGAGCATCCATAGTTTAAAAGTAATAAATTTCTTTCATTTAATTACTAACAAAACAAATATATTTTACTTTTAAAATATGACTGATCTTATTTTAAAAGTCATTAAAAACTAAAAGTCAGTAAGTTTTACTAGAATCTTCTTGGAATTATCTATTGATTGATCTTGTGCCTTCATCTCAGTTTATCACACTTATCGATGAGGTAGATTCAAATACATATTTTTCATAATAAATGTTTTTTCTGTATAGTTTATTATATTTTCAATTATACTGTGTATTTTTATTTCATGTGACTCCATACTATCAGAAGCATATATATTTAAGTATTCACTGAAAAAATTACTGTGGATTATATGCTGCTGCAGATTATGCGACGCTTATTTTCTTTTATATGAAATAAGGTCCCAGGATAATAAGCTACTGTAGATTATATATAGGAAAATACAGTAATATTAAAAATCTTCGTTAGTGAATGTTGTATTTAAATACATTGGTTCAATAAGAGAGTATTAAGTTAATTTATTTTGGTTTTATTACCTCATTAAAGAGTATCAGACAAATTAGATACGAATAACTCAAGAGTAGCTTTTTGAGAATAAATTATGAACAAGTCTGAAACATTCCAGCAATAATAATGTGGGGATTATTTATAAGAAAAATATATCTTACTTTGTCAGAAAACCTGCATGTTTTTGTCCCATTGATAAGAACGAATTTCCCCATAGTAAAGTTAGTCAGGAACCTCGGTGGTGTTATAGGATGACATCCATCTTGAGGTTCAGCAGAAACTATATAACCCTGTCAAAATTAAGAAAAAAAAAATATTTAGTTAAAAAGGTTTCAAAGATTTATAAAAACATTATCTGAAAATGTACCAAAAATTTAACATGATTTTAATATTATAATAAATTTAACATGACACAATTACAATATAGTTTTAGGCAAAAGTTTATTTAAGTTTTAATATTATACATATAAGAACCTACTAATAATACAGCTTTTCCTGCTTCTCACACATTTCTTTTAATACATTTATTGCAATTTCAGAGATTAATAATTATCAACTAGACAGTGAATTGCTGAAATTCTGCTTTCTAAAAGAAAGCACGCACATTTGTTAAGATGGATAAAAGGATATATATATAGGGCTTTCTCCTTCAGGATATACAAATATGGTTCATTATCTATGACAGAGTTGCTCTCAAAAGACAACAATAGAAATTTAAATGTTAACAGAGTTCAGCTGTTAAATAATTCACTACAAATGAAGTATTAATTGTTATTTATAATAGTTTCCTAACAGAAATTAATCCTAGAATGGATTCAGCCTAATAATGCTAATCACAGTAAAATTCTAGATGCACTTTGTGCATGTGTTCATAGATTTGAAATATTAAAGAAATTTATACACATTATGATTATTGAAGGAAAAATACTCTGTGTTACATTTAAATTAAAGCTTAATTATTAAATAGTTATTTCAAAATACTAACTGAAACTTAAGATTCATTTTAGAGAGTGTTTGTTGTTGAGCCAGCAGCTCAATTAGTTATTTGATTGATGAACTCGTATACTTCTAGTACTTTTAATAGTTCATTGTTTTTGAATATTAAAAAATAGATACTTCCTTACTTTCTAATATTTAAATTTTTAATATTTTTCTAGTTATTTAGCATTTAACTATTAATTTTTTATTACAGGGAAATACAATTAAGAGATAATTGTTTTTACAAATGAAAAATGAATTTTTTCCAACTTAAATACCCTACAAAATAATTAAGTGATTAAGAAAAATGTAGAATCTAAAAGTTTGAAGTGAATGCTAATCTGAAAAATTTATGAGATGCAATTAAAACTGGCTTTTCTAATATATTATAAAATTTTATTATAATGAATAAAAAAAAGACTTATTTTTAAACAAAAATATAAGTCTTTTTTTTTTTTAAATATCCAAGATCCAGTTAAATTTTTGAGACATAATTTAAATTACAAAATTTTGTAAGAAATATATATAAATTCTGACAATGTATGATAATTAAATGCTAACATAAAAGTTTGTAAATATATTTTTAAATCCTGGACTCAAAAACTAAATTTACAAAAATACAAACAAACATTTGAAATACACAAGAAGTTTCTAGAATAAGGATACATTAAAAAAAACTTAAGGATGGCACTACATATAAGTTACTATACCTCAATAGGCATGAATTCATTATCAAAGTATACTTCACGATCTGGGATGCTAACAATATTTCTGCCAAAATGATCAATCTAAAACATAATATATAAGTAATAAAATCATAAATCTCAACTCATAAGAAACAAAAAAAAAAAAGAAGATAATTTTGATAGCAACAATTAAACATAATTTATATAAATATTTCAAACACTATTTTATCATTTAAAAGAATTATCCTTTATTTAAAATGTAAGCATTGATAATAATTAAATATTTTGAAAATATTACGACTCTGAATTTATGTCATTGCCAGAAGAAAATCGTATGAATCAAATTTGTTTACACTGAAATATTAACAAACACATAAGAATATATATTTATAATGTATTACGTACAAAATAACATTAAAATTTATAGCTTCACAAAATCAAACAATTTTTTCCCTTTTTAATAATTTATTATTAGTTTCATGATTATAATTTTAAAATTGGGTTTTCAAACAGATATAAGCTCTCTTTCAAGCTTTCAATTATAATGTTCTTTCTTTATGAAATTGTAAGTGTCACATACTTTAATGATATTTTGATTTTATATCTCTGTGAACATATTAATAATCAACTCCTAACTATATGAATGCTCTAGTTTGTTGACAATATCATCTTAGAGTTTCACATATAATTCCTCAACATCAAACATTTTTATTACAAATGTAAGAACAATTTTGGGAATTTTTCTTTTTTAACCTAAGTTTTTTTTTTTCTTCTATTTTACAGCTTGATTTATTTTGCAATATCTATCTATCTATATATATATATGCCTCCATTCATATATAGAAACAAATATATGTAGTATGTTTTGACATTTTGATAATTTTTTCTTCCTATCAGTTAAAATATACTTATTACACTTGTGAAGACCGAAACACAATCTTCACAGAAGACTAAAAATCAATTAATTAAGAATTATTTCGATGAATATGAATCAACTTATAATTTTGTAATTATAAATTGATATTCCACAACATTTGATATTACTTATATATTTTAATATACATATAACAAAAATTTAAAATAAGCTACATTAATTAGACAAAATTAGTTGAGAATCTCAAAACACATTTCTAAAATACAATTCATTCATGGAACGAAGAATATGTATTTGTCGCTCAATGGTCATTTTTGGCATGAGGCCACTAGACCGGGAAATTACGGGGAGAATATGTGATTATTTAAAAAATTATGATTTTGAATGATATAATACTTGCATATATCATTAAATAATTTTGTTAAATGTTAAATAAGGAAATATATATAAAAATATTTCCAATATGTTTTTAACGACTCATCTATTTGAATAATTTTTCTTTTTAAAACAAATCCTTCAATTTTAATTTTATTTGCTCAAATAAGGAAAAGAAAATGTTCTATTTCTTTTCCTTATTTGATTCCTTATTTCTTTTCCTTATTTGAGATAGTTCATATTTATAACAAAACCAATTTTGAAAAATATTCTGACATAAATTATTATAATATATACAACACAATTAAAAGTTTGGTAAATTCCTACTACAAGCAGTTTCAGGTTTGCTACAATTACAACTTTTGTGACAAGCATATAATTTTTTCTAACCTACTCACCATCTCATTTAATTATGTCATTTAGTGGAATATATGAATCATATAAACTCAAACTTTTAATTTTGAAATATCAAATTATCTTCTATTTCAAATATTGAAAATTAGAATATTTCATTCTTATTAAAGAAATTTTACTTTACAGAAATTGTTTAAAATTAAATAGAAACATAATTTTACAAAAATTACATCTTGCAAAAGAAATAAAATAGCTATAAAAATCAATACTATTACTAGTAATAAATCAACAAAATAAACATAATTAATTTTCATATAACTAATAAAAAAATACAAAAACTTTAAAAACACACTGAATATAAGAATACCAAACACATATTAACAACTGCACTATAAATCTAAATCAATAAAGTAGATAACATCCACTTCTTCGAAAACTCAGGTTTCTAAATAACTGTTTAAAAAATCTGATGCAATGTAATATAGATAATGAGAAGAATTGGACAATAAAGCTAATAAAACAATAAAATAACTTTCCTTCTTATGAAAACTCACTTTCTAATTAAACATACATAATTCTAGTTTTAATTGAGCAGTACAATTCAAAATGAAACCTACATTTATCTTAAGTACTTTTACCCCATTATTAATAAAATTACATAATTTACCATACAAAATAGTATATTTAATTTAAAAATAAATAACAGATTAAACAACTTTACAAGATTAAAATATCTCATTAACATCTAAATTTTGAATTGTAAAAAAATACTTAAAATTTCATATGCAACTGTTCAAACCTAAATTTAGAAAAAAGAAAACACAGCACAAACGTCAAAGGTTACAAAAACTTCAAACAAATCGCTCACATTCAAATGTATAATAGAATCAATGAACAAATCCATCCTGCAAAGTGAGCTACAGGTTTAGCACATTTGGCATCTGTACCGATTCATAAAATTTTGCCAATTATTGTTTATGCTCAAGAATAGACACTAATAGAATGACATTCATAGAAAATTATTCTAATTTCACACGCAGTTTCAAATTTGCAAATAAATACTATGAATACATTTATGAATTCATTTTTACTGTATTACAGCAAATTTCACAGATCTCTTATAATATAAAAGCATTATTGATATTTTAGACATTTTGTACAACAAAATACCTTGTATTAACATTGAATTTTTCTTCAAAAAGTTTAAATTTTGGCCATTATGATTATAACAGCACTCTGTTGAATAATTCCATAGCCCTAGTTAAACTATTTCATAAAATACAAAACACAGGTTATAATGTGCTGTCTTTCTTAAGTATGACAAATGATTTTCTCATAATTAGGATTAGAGTATTTAAAAATTATTTTGTTTTTGATTAATGGATGTGAAATTGCTGTAAAATTGCAAGACTGCTCGATACACTTCCAAAGTTTATAAGAAGTATCAGAGCACCTCTATTTTCAATCTCATTGACATGCACTAAATTGAAAACTATATTGAGAATTCTTCATTTAATACGTTTTCTCACATGAATGATTCCTCTCAAAGTAGAATTCAGAAAAACAAATTATTTTCAAACTTAGTAATAAGCAAATCAGAAACACATAAAATGCTGAAACAATAACATTAGATTACAAAAATATTTATAAGGAAATATTATTTTTCAATAATGGCAAATGCATTTCTTAACATACCAATGAAAGAAATGAAATTTTTTGTTCCACTAGGAGTTATAATTTTAGATTTGAGATTGTTTCTAATTGAAAAGCTCTTAATATAATTTACATATTGTTCAACAACTTAAAATTAAAAACCTTTTTTATTACATGTATTTAAGACATTAATTTCAACTATTGCTGGATAGTAAGGTATTCTATTGATGAATAGTCATATATCTTTAAAGAAAAAAAAAAAGATTCAGAAATATATAAAATCATTCTTAGGTATAAAAACTATTATTTAACTCACAACAGAGAAATCTTATATGGGGATACCGAACTTGTACTTTTATTTCTCTTTAAGTTTGTTTTAATGAAAATTAGAAGTTAAAGATATTTTTCATCTCATAAATTATTTACTTACCTTTAGCCAATGAGAAAGTAAAATTATATAATGTAAGCAATAAGTAATTGATTGTTTATATTCAACACGAGAAGTAGTAAGAAACCAAAACGTTATTCTTATTAAAATTTATAACATGTAATAAATATTATTTTGCAAAAAACACATTTTGGAAATGAAACAAATTTCAATTAATATCTAATTTATTAAAATTATTTACTTTTGACTGAAGTAAATTTTTAAGTTGGATAAATAAAATGTAAAATTTAATTTTAGGATAATAAAAGTTATAATCACAGTCAGCATTTAGGTACAGCAAAAAGAAATGTAAAATGTTTAAAAACAAATGAAAAATATAGAATAGTTAACTGACCTCCAAAACATTAAACGAGAAAATCATATATAATCTATATGAATGATAAAAATAAAACAAACTTACCACATCTATCATTGATTCAACAGAGTGTAACTTCTGCAGAATGCATATAAGACAAATTTGAGTTAATAAAACTAGCGACATGATTACTTTGATTCCCATTCAAGGACAAATCCTAAAAATCAACAAATTAAAAATGACACTTTATGTGCATTTTGGAATAATAAACAGCAATAACTGATGAATAATTAAAAAATTTAACAAAAAGGTATAAGAACATTTCCAATGTTTAATTTATTGATCATATGTCCATATTGAAACAAGATAAATATTACTTTACACAGTTTAGCAGTTATTCATAATAATTTTTTTAAAGTTAGATAATACAAATGTTTACAAAATGATCCCAAACAATAGGGAAAATTAGTCAGAGTTATATTTATGTCTCCAGTTTACATAAAATCAAAACTTACACTTGTATTTTTCTAAAGCTTTAACTAACTTAAAATTTAGCAATGTGTGCAAAATCATAGCGAAATTGCACTTTTGACAATCGAAAAATTCTAAATTACATCTTTCTAATTTAAAATAAACACTATAGTAAATTTAAAACTGATCTATTTATCACGCAATAACAAATACAATTAGTTTCAGTAGTAAAATTTTGCACTGTACAGTGTTGCCAATAAGACTTTTTTAATTAATTTTGTTATTGTTTTGAGATGCATCAAAACCACTTCCTACATAGATCAATAAGTTAAACGACAGTAAAAATTGATTACTCAAAATATTTTGAAATAGAGTTCACAGAATTTAATTAATATTTATAATTGAGACATAAAAGAAATTTGAACATAATCACTAAATTGGCTTTAATCAAAAATAAATTATCCATTCTATGTGTATGATTTATTGTAAATTATTTGTTAGCGAATTTTAAATTTGATTAAATAATTAATTTTTAAACAGGATTAAAATGAATCGTAACAATTTAATTTAAAAGTCGAAAATTTAAAAGTAAACTATATTGTATAAAAAAAAATGTGTATTCTGATATCTACTATTAATTCTTATCCCCATAGATTTGTTTTCAGAGAGAGAGAGAAAGAGAAAGAAAGAAACGCAGATGATACAAACTCTAGAAACATTTTAATCAGGTATTAGCTCTAAAATGTCTCATAACCCTGCATTTTTAAATATATCTATACCGATATAACTTGTCATAAAGTGATGTAATAAAAGTATATAACTTAGCATTTCAGACTTTTAAAAACTGTTTGAATAAAACTACATATTAAAAGTCAAATTGATTAAAATTATTTGAAATACAAATTTTAAACAGTCAAATACATTTATTAGAATGTTATAATAAAATTCATACAAACTTCTCATCATTAATGATTATATGGAAGAGTTTAAAATATTAAAACGTTGATGTAGATAAACGATTAATTTTTCTGAATAATGATAAAATTGAAGAAAAAATAAATATAATTTTCTCTCAGAGATTATGCTTTTATAGTTATAACAATTATTTGTACTTAATAGTCAGCTTTGAAAATTATTTTTGAGTTATAAAGTATATAAAGTGTCCTTAAAGGGACACATGAGGTTTTTCATTGATTTTTAAGAATGTTCACCTGAAATATTCTTCCTAACTATAAGTATTTTGGAGCTTAAGATTTGCTATGAAATTTTCAGAAAGAGAGAGACAGAGAGTAAGTGATCTTTAGAGCTTAAGATCATACCTCATGATTATTCTGACAATCGCTGTCATAAAAACTTCGCCTCCTAATTCGAACACGCATTGTAAAACACTCATGCTTCAGATGAAGCAAATTTATTTATTTTTGCACTTTTATTTAATGGAATAAAGAAATATATAATTTTCATCAAATATATTTATATCTTTCATCAAATACACGTATATAAATTTAACGAAAATTTCCAAAAGCAGATTCAAATAATCGCTGTAAAATAAATTATAAAATTCAATAATTAAATAAATTTCAATAATTAAGTACAGTGGTATATTACAATGATACATTATTGTCATTATTATTAAAACACTTATTATATGAGTCCTTCAAAGTTGGTACTGATTTTATTTTTACCAGCACGTAAAAAATCTAAAATGCCTCATCATTTTGGGATTTTTCATTCCAAGTTTTTTCTTCATATCAAAAGCCGAGTTGCCAGGTGAATAGTTAGAGCTTTCATCAATAGTTCGTGGGTTCGAATTTCACCTTAGGTTTGATATATACCCATTTCTCTAGTAAGAATACAAGAATTAACTTTTATATTTTGAATACGAATTCGGGTCCATTAAACCAGAAAATTTAATTAACTGCTTTTTATGAAATTTTTTTTCCATTAAATATGCAGAATAAAAATGATGATTTCTCTCTTATCTTCTAGAAAAACTGATCCAATTTTGTTTTGCTTTGTAGATAATTGCGAAGGAAAAGAACGAAAGCATGAATATACTGATAATTTATCACTTCAATTAAATTAAAATATTTCGAGAATATTTCGGAAAATGATTTGAAATATTTGCTTTCCAAATATTGCTTATAAAAGTTTTACGGCTCTGTTAACAAAAATTGGCTGTCCACTGTGATCATGACAACGTATTTATATTTCGCTTATGTACCATTTCTTAAACATTCCTTTTTATGGTTCAATGTTTATTTGATTTTTCTGTAAATATCTGTTAATACATCATTCTACACATTCAGAAATAAAATGATGGTACCATCGTATCTCCCTCGGCAACCTTCATATTAAAGGATGACCATGTTGAAAAATTATTTGTTTCGTCTTAGTGCACATCTAGGGTACGTACGTAATTGTATTTTGTCTGCTGTTCGTCCATGAGTAGCAATAGTATAAAAATTTAATAACAATTCTATTTTGTTAATAAAGGCACTATATTGTGATCAATATGTTATTTTGTTTAAACATACTTATTTCCATTATAATGCCAAGTACTGGTTCTCAAAGTTTGTGGTGATAATTGTTCTATAACAAATGATTATTATTTGGATAGAGAATCATAAAAAATTGCAAAATAAATTTTTACTTTTATTGAAATAATAAATTGTGAAAATTTATACATTAGAACCTTTAATTATAAACTCATTTAAATATAAAAGTAAAAAAATTACAAAACTAAAGGGATTTGTGCATTTATTTAGTTTTGCAAATTTGTTTAAGTTTTTTATAAAGTTTTGAATTTTGAAAACAAATTTAAAGAATTTACAAAATTAAATAAATTAATACATTTGTTTAGTTTTGACTTTTTTTTTTTTTAATTTTTATTAAGTTTTGTAAATTTTTGTTTTACTTTTACTTTGGAATAAATTTTTCATGTTTGAAGTTTTGATAAAAAAAAATTAAAAATCCATTGTCAAATGTTGAGCTAAGATACACATTTTCTGAAACAACTTAAAAAATGTGAGTTATTTTCTACACTTATATGGACACACAAATCAGAAAATAGAAATAATTTGACAGAAAATTTTAAAGTAATACATTGTGAAGCAAACAATTATATAACAAATTCTAGTGTTGAAATAATTGTTTAGTAATTATTGCAAAAAAAGTTACTTTAAATTTCACTGAAAGATTGCTAAATACTGTAATGCATATGAAAAAAATATATATAAGTTAAGATAAATGAACTATAATGGTTAAACCCATTATAGCAAAATATGCGCCCTATAATATTTAGAAATTTTACAGTGAATTTTGTGAATATAAAACAAGAAAAAATATTTTATACTATTCCAGCCTTCTTATAGGTCAAATTTAGTCTATTTTATCATTGGTCTGAAAATTTTTGTGAATCTATTTCTTTATAGAGAGATCACACAAGTGAAGTTTTTGTGTAAAGACTTTTACTTAATATATACTAACGTATAAGTCCCCCTGTAAAGATGTGGATTTACTTATTATAAACCATACTTTAAAAAATATATACTCAAGTATTATTTAATTAACAATCCAGGTTACTAATAACCCAAATTTGAATGCAAAGTTTACCTGTCATCGTATCATGAGCCTCATCAACTGCGTAAAATTTTGTCATCAGAAAAATTTCTTTTTAAGATATCCACAGAAAGAGGTAAAGAAACAAATTCTCAAAAAATCAATGCATATAACGAATATTAATGTTTTATTACTTAATTTAAAATTTATTGTTTATGAAGTGCTGAAATAAAAATTAACTATTAAATTAAATTTACGAATTATTTGATTTAATTTTAAAAATTAATTTAAAGAAAAATTAATTCTAAAGCTAATTTTTATTTAACTAAGGAAAATTAATCTTACAGTTCCTCATTGAATTCTTCTAAAATAAACAGTGGCAGATTTTACGAATAAGTTAAGCGTTATGTTTTAGGCACCCACCCATTCAAATGCTATCACATAATTATACATTAAGTTAAAAAAAGTAGTGAAAAATATTAAACTGATTACTGGACAAAGACCAGTTATTGGAATCTGACACCAGTTTCCGAAATTGAGATTTTTGAACTATATAGCATGAAAATCATGTTTATCATAAAAAATTAAATACACTACTGGTCATTAAAATTGCTACACCAGGAAGAAAGGCAGATAACAAAATGATATTTATTGGACAAATATATTATACTAGAAATAACACGTGATTAAATTTTAAAAAAATATTTGGCTGGATATATATATAGATCCTGAGAAATCAGTACCCAGAACAACCACCTCTGGCAGTAATAACAGCAGTTATACGCCTGGGCATTGAGTCAAACAGAGATTGGATTGCATGTACAGGTACAGATGCCCATGCAGCTTCAACACGATGCCACAGTTCACCAACCGTTGTGACTGGCGTTTGGTGACGAGCCAGTCGCTCGGCAACCATTGACCAGACGTTTTCTATTGGTGAAAGATCTGGAGAACGTGCTGACCAGCGCAACAGCCGAACATGTTCCGTATCAAGGAAGGTCCGTACAATACCGGCCACATGCGGTCGGGCATTATCCTGCTGAAACGTAGGGTTTCGCAGGGTTCGAATAAAGGGTAGAGCCACGGGTCGTAACACACCAGAAATGTAACGTGCACTGTTCAAAGCACCATCAATGCGAACAAGAGGTGACCGAGACGTGTATCCAATGGCACCCCATACCATCACGCCAGGTGATGGGCCAGTATGATGATGACGAATGCACGCTGCCAGTGTGCGTTCACAACGATGCCACCAAACACGGATGCGACCATCATGATGCTGTACATAGAATCTGGATTCATCTGAAAAGATGACGTCTCGCCATTCGTGCGCCCAGGTTCGTCGTTGATCACACCGTTGAAGGCGCTCTCGTCTATGACGCAGCGTGAAGGGAAGCCGCAGCCATGGTCTCCGAGCTGAGAGTCCATGCTGCTGCAAACGTCGTCGAACTGTTCGTGCATACACTTGTTGTCTTCCAAACGACTCCGTTTCTTGACTTACGGCTCGTGACGTGGTTGCACGATCCATTACGGCCATGCGGATAATATGCCTGTCTTCTCGGCTGCTAGTGATAGGTGGCCGTTGAGATCCCGCATGGCGTTCCGTATTACCGTCCTGAACCAACACCCCCTAGATACAAGGCCTGCTGGCTGATTTTGTGACGTCACTGTAGTAATTGAGTCGAAAAACGAAACCAGCTTACACCCGATACATTCAGTGATAGTGTGAAGCGAACTTTGTAAAATATATTTAATTTTTTAACTCTGAGAATCTTTATTAAAGATTCTTCATATATCATGTCTAAATTTTGTTTCATGTATTAGATTTTAATTAAAAGAAATATGTTATTTATAGATAAATGTATATATATAACTTATGTTTTCTAACATAAATTTTTCATATCAATACTACTATTATTAGCTATCTATTATACTACATCATTTAATTGTAATATGTGCAACCCGTTAGAGTAAAAAATGCACCCTTTTAATAATTTATAATAACTTTTAAACATTCTAAAATTCATCAAACTAGTTTAGTTCTTGTTTTATAGAAATGAGGAATATGATAGATAAAATGGTTTCAATAATTTTTATTATACATGTATAATTAACTTTTCAATATAATATTGCCAAGAACAAATTATATAATTTTGATTTTCATATATATAATATATTAAGAAGTTTTAAATATAATACTTGCACTAGAGTGTAATAATACAAAATAATTTAATTAAATTTATTTGAAAAGTTGTGAAAAACCTTGAAATGGAAAAATGAAAACAACACAGGTGAAGAAAATGCTTTTATTAATCAATGTATACACATCAAAAAATAGAAAAGCAATTTATTAAATTTTTTTTTAAAACTTTATTGAAGTTGTGGACAAAAATTTATTTATTAACATGCTGATAATATACAAACACAAAGTATCAATATTCTCTTTTAAAAAGTAATAAAAGATCTTTTAGTTTTGGTATATGAAAGAAAATAAACATTATAAAAATTGCAATACTAATTACACATGGAAAAAATATAAATTTTAAAACTAAATAATAAATTGCTACACATTTATATTTTGTATGGTAATTTATATCAAAAAATAATCATATACATTAATTGAAAGCTTTACCTCACCTGATAAAAATCTTCATTGATATTTAAAGTCATTTATTCAATAATATTGGTGTAAAGTAATTCTTTAGGTTATTTGAATTTAAGCTTTGGTTGAAGAAAATGAAATTGCCAAAACTAATCAAAAAATGAATCAAAACTTAAGGGTGATAATGCCAGATTTTTTAAAGCATTTGTACATTTATTTACATATATCATATATTATACATATAGCATAGATTTATTAAAGCATTAGCATATACCATCATTATACTAGTTGTGTTATATTTTTTATAAATAATATATAATATGAACATATAACCACAAACATTGCCTTGCTAGGATTTTAACCCCAACGCAGAGGGGTGATATATATAATTCCAAATTTTCTTTTATTATTACAGAATATAAAACTTGTGGTATATCATCATCAGAAAACATAAGAAAAATAATCTTATTACTTACTTTACCAAGGTTAATCCACTGTTCTGGCATTTGATGAATTGATAGGATGTTTATCAGTTCCGACAAATTACCAAAATTGTGTTCCTCATCATATTTTTTAGCAGAAAGCTTACTTCATATGCCTGAGCAAGCATTTTTACTTCCAATTTTTTTCTTTTCGCAGATGGACTTTCTCGCTCAGGCACATTCCTACTGTAGTAGGAGGGACAATTTGGAAAAATTGTGGGAACTGCAGAACTGCAGCTCAAAAAAGAGCTGATGATGGTTTTGCCAGTTTTAAAGTCAAAAACACTCTCCTCTCTAATGATATCTGAAGCCTTAAAATGAACTTCACAAACCTAAAAATTTAAATAAATATATGTATATATATATTTATTTATATATATATATATATATATATATATATATATATATATATATATTGCAAACATCATACTTATCTTCATTTAACATTTCAGTTCAATTGTAGCAGTTAGACTTACCCTAGAGTTATCAGTTATTTTTAAATTCTTTCTTGGAATGGCTTGAACCCATTTTTCTCGGAGCACCAGATCCTGGGGAAACTTAAAAACAGATTTCTTGTTTACAGGAGTGTAGTTTCCGCGGCAATTTGGAACACAGCAAGAATAGGGCATATATAAGTAAAAAAATATATATAAATAAATAAAATTATTAGTTTTTAAGTGAATATTATTATACTTTATTAATGCATTAGAATTAGGAATTAATTTATACTTCAAGCTTATACATTTTTCATAAAATATATTTTTACAGTTTCTAAGTAAAGTAATGAGTTAGACAATTGAGGTTTACAAACACACAAGTTAATGAACAATAAAAATAAATCCTCAAGAATAATTTTAAATGTAGGACTTAATACTAATATTTATATTTAATAAAATGAAGTTTATATTATGCTTAGTTATTCATTAAATCATAAAGTAAAAATTAAAATCTAAAGATAATCTAAATGATTTAGCTTTAAATTAAATATTTTTGAATCATTATTACGGATTATTATTAAATTTAAATATATTAGTTCATCACAAACATTTTAAAGTTTACATGCTATTTGTATAATATCATTATTACATTTATATTAACTGATCGTAAGCCATCACGACCGGATCATACAGAATACGAAATTATACATGTCAAAAAATACAGTTAAATAGTAGGAATTTTTAAGTGATAACAATTTTCCACATAAATGATCAGTTAATTAGCACAATCAACATTCATTTTAAAATATATATAAGTAATGAGAATGATCAACTTACTTTTATTTATTGGATTAATCCTATTATCAACACAAAAAGCACAATACAACAGGTTGTTTTCCTAGTAGAGTAATGGCGATAGCCGGTTTTCTCTTCACAACCGCTCAACTACTAGAGTGACGTCATGACCCTTTTTCTTTTCAGCCAGCAGGCCTTGTATCTAGGGGGTGTTGCCTGAACCCATTGATTCCATATTCTGCTAACAGACATTGGATCTCGACCGACGCGAGCAGCAATACTGCGATAAGATAAACCGCAATCCCGGTATGCTACAATTCGACTTTTATCAAAGTCAGAAACGTGCTGGTACGCATTTCTCCTTCTTACACGAGGCATCACAACAACTTATCACCAGGCAACAACGTTCAAATGCAATTTGTGTATAAGGAACCCGCTGAACAATTTCCTCATTTAAACACAATATAGGTGTCGCTACTGGCGCCTGCTTTGTCTGAATGCACTGAAAAGCTAATCATTTGCATATCACAGCACGTTCTTCCTTTCGTATAAATTTCACGTCTGTAGCATGTCGCCTTCTTGGTGTAGCAATTTTAATGGCCAGCAGTGTACTTTTTTATATATGTTAATAAATGTTAAAAGTTTTTACTCTAATTATTTTGAATTATTTACCACAACTATGATTGAGTTTACTTTTTGACAAATGGTTTGATTATATTTGCTAATGTCCTGTTTGGAATAGAATGTAGTAATAGACTAAGATTTTTCTGCGTACATGGCAAAACTACCCATAAAATCATTCGAAATTCACTTTAAGATTAATATTGTTTTTATCAAATTTGTGGAAATAATTATGAAATTTTGTCGAATAAATTTTAAATAAATACTGTGTGTGTGTGTGTCAATGAAAAATATTTTTATAAATATATTATTCTGCTAATATTTAATATATATATATATACACATTAAAAATTATTTCAGCATAAATTTATTCGAAAACGTTAAAATATGTCACAATGCCGTTATATTCTTCTATTCGATCAGAGTTAGAATTGATTACAACCTAATACCGTTTTCAATAAAAGCTTTGATATTTTATTTTATTAATTTCAATATCATTATATCGTTATTGAATTGATAGTAATTCATTGCTAGACATTAAAATTGTAACAATTTGAAGAAAGATAAATAAAAAAAATTATATTTGTGTGTGTGCATGTAAATAGCATGTCACGACAGTAAAAAGAATAAATTTGCAAACAGTTTGGGAGCTTACTGGGGTGATAAATAGGTAGAAACAATTGTCACCCCTTGCAGCTAGACGGCCCTTAACCGATTAAAATCAAATTGAGCTGAGATTGGGTGACAGAAACGGTCACATTTCGATTTTATACTGCTTCAAGTTTATGCCCATCTTCATCAACCGTAGTTGGTGGAGAAAGATGGCACGTTAATATCTCAATATTCCATAACTAGATGTTGTGAAATGCTGAAATGTCGAAATAATGTGGTCGCCATTCTGACAGTCCATGTTCCTCCGAAAATTGTACCATTGAAAATTGGAATCACATTGTACGAGCGGATATTCGATGTTCTGCAAAGAAACCCAATTCCTTATTAATGGTTCAAATGTGGTAATAAGATTTTGCAAGATTAACCTTGCAATATTTTTGTCTTACTGAGCATGGAAAGATTTGAGATCTTGCAGGTCGTTGAGTATGATATTTGGCAATTTTTTGATACCATAATCATATGACACTGGTTAATTTTTGCCCACTGCGTAATGGAATATCACGGAACAAAGTCCACATTTTTCGATAAATAACGATGCCTTCTCATTCAAATTTCAATACTTGTTGGTAAGCATTTTTTTTCTTACTCAAAGCATAAGATGAGGGTTTACCTACCTCAGGGGTTTATCTACTTTAGGTAAACACGGGTGTCATAATCCCGAGGTACCCCTGTGATCTGTCCTTTTCTTTCATTTCCTCTCTCCTCTACTCTTCCGCTTTCTCTTCCTCTTCTCCTTCAGAGTGATTGCCTCGTAGGAGCTTAAGGACTCCCCTTGAGTAGCTTTCGCCGCTCTGTTGCTATCATCTCCTCTTGGGGACTAAATCACCCACATGTTTGCCGTGCGTGGAGACCCGTGTCCCTGGAAAGGAGGGTCCTGGTAATTAAGGCCCCCAGAGACCAACACATTACTTTGGCCTTTGCTTCAGGTAAACGGGAGGTGTGTGGTGGTTCTCAGCACATCAATCGACTTCATGGATCAAGCGATTGGTACTTCTACTGGGTGACTGGGTAAGGGTGGAGGCCACCTCAGGGATGTACTGTGAGTGTATAGGACCTGGCTAGAACTGGTGCAACTGGTCTGCATCCCCTTGCTGGACTTGGTGGTGCGGTTAGATCCCGAAATTTTATATTTATTATTATGGAGAACACAAACTTTTCTTTTTTCCCACGGGAGCAACTATTGTCTGAAATTAGTGCCAAATTTTTTGTTATTAAAAGGAAGGAGGATAATTTTGAAAATGTATCTCCTTTCCTTATACATAAAGGAATATCGGGAGTTGTAGGTGAAGTGAAAAGTATAAAGAAATTACGCTCAGGAGATCTAATAGTGAAGGTTGCGTCAAGCACCCTATCAGTTGCTATTATAAACATGCGCATGCTTGCACACCTTGAGGTAGCTGTCTCCCCCCCACGGAAATTTGAATTTTTCTTGTGGAGTGATCTCAACTGAGGATCTGTTGAATACGCTGACGGAAGAGATTCTTGAAAATCTAAAGAATCAAAAGGTCTGTGCTGTTAAGCGTATAACCGTCTGACGTGATGGAAAGCTTTTAAATGCAAAGCACCTCATTCTGACGTTCGCAACACCAGACCTACCACAATCTGTTAAAGCGGCATATATGAACTTACCCGTCCGGCCATATATTCCTAATCCCCACCGTTGTTTCCATTGCCAACGTTTTGGACATTCGAAGACTGCATGCAGTGGCAAATTAACCTGCGCACGTTGTGCAGAAATTGGCCATGAGAGCACTAACTGCATTGCAAAGGAGAGGTGTGTCAATGGCAAAGGTGACCATCCCTTCTATTCTCGAACTTGTCCAACTTGGTTATTGGAAAAAGAGATCATCACCATAAAGATAAAAAACAAAGGTTCATATCCGGAGGCGAGACGCCAAGCTCAATCTCGAACCCCTCAACAAGATGTGAGTTATGAAGCACCTGCAAAAAAATTACTGTCTCGTGTAGCATACAAACTGATTACTTCTCACTTCCACTGCCAAAATTACAAATAAAATCCGAATTAAGCCAAAATCACGAACACCATTAAATAGAAAAGCTCCTAATGCTAAATCAAAAACCATGAAGGCTTTAAAATTAAAATCTTCTAAGGAGGGCTCTCAGAAACCCTCCATATCCACCCGTAGAGCAATGTCCCTGGAGACTGATATTGTATCTTTACATCCCTCGGACGAAGACTTATCGCTCGAGGAGATGTCAGATGACACGCTTTTCAGCTCCGGGAAAGGAGTTTTTCAAACTAAATAATAAGTTTCTATGTTTCATGGAACTGCCATGGTTTACGTTCCCGTCAGGATGACATCACGTCTGTAATTTGAGCCTACAACACCGCATGTGTTGCACTTCAGGAAACATTACTGAAGTCCAGTAATAACTTATCCATGCGTGAGTTTAAAAGCTTTAGAAAAGACTGTGGTGACGATGGCGCAGTATCTGGAGGTGTATGTACATTAACATCTAATACTTTTCCCAGCACTGTCCATCCATTGAATACTACTCTATAGGCTGTTGCAGTAAGAATTCATATTTCTTACTTATTAACAGTCTGTAGTTTATATTTACCACCATATGATGTCATCCGCCAAGAGGAACTCGATGCATTAATAGATCAGCTGCCAACACCATTTATGCTGTTAGGTAGGCCATAGTTCGTTGTGGGGAAGTGATACTAATTCCCGCGGTCGGCAGATAGAGTGGTTTATTTCAGACAACAGTCTCTGTCTGCTTAATACCGACGAGAAGACCTATTTCCATATACCCACAAGAACATTTCACTCTTTCGATCTGGCTATTTGTTCACCATCTCTTCTACCATTGTTAAATTTAAATGTAGGAAATGATCAGCCCAACAGCGATCATTTTCCTCTCGTCATCTCCCAGACTGGAAGTAGTAGCGTAGGACAACATCTACCTACTTACGTGTACAGTCGGGCAGATTGGACGTATTTTACACAATTGGCAGTTATAGATAACGAAATGGTTACGATCGATAATATTGATGACACCGTATGTAAAGTCACCGAAAGAATTATAAATGCAGCTGATGCATCAATACTTAAGAGTTCCTCTATACCACACAGGCGTTGCAAACCTTGGTGGAATGATGAATGTCAAAAAACCCATAAGAAACAGAGGAAGTAAGAGGGGTTATTTAGAAGATATCCCACAACGATGAATCTTACCGCCTTTAAGAGAGCAAAAGCATTAGCTCGCAGAACTCGTCGTCGAAGTCAGAAGGAATCCTGGTCTCGCTATTTATCCTCAATTACTTCTTCCACATCCAGTAAGCAGTTGTGGAGAAAAGTGAAAGCAGCCAAAGGAATATATAGAGAATTTTCTATTCCTATTTTGAAATTCGGAGCTGCTGTATTCTTTTCTCCTAAGGATATAGCTAATGTCCTTGGTGAAACACTTGCTAGCATCTCAAGAAACGACTCTTATAGTCCTTCGTTCTTAAGGACAAAGAGTCGTGCTGAGCGAACACCATTCGTTTCAACCATAGACAAGCTTTGCCTTACAACTGCGAATTTCAAAAGTTGGAATTGAAGAGAGCGTAACAGCAGGCAATAATACCAGTCCAGGACCTAATGGAATCAGCTATCAAATGCTTCGTCATTTAAGTCAAGATTCCTTTTTGAATTTGCTGTTTTTGTTCAATAGGATCTGGACTGAAACAAATTTACATCACTTTGGAACGAAGCTATAGTGATTCAGATCCTTAAGGTTGGTAAGGATCCTTCAGATCCTGCGCATTATCTACCAATAGTTATGACGAGTTACTTTTGTAAGACTCTCGAACGTATGGTCAACACCCGTCTCGTATATGTCTTAGAAAAAAATAAATGTATACATATTAATCAGAGTGGCTTCCGTAAAGGAAGATCCACTCTCGATAATAACACATATTTTGGGACCCAAATCTGCAATGCTTTTGTGTGGAGGAACCATCTGGTCTCCATTATCTTTGACATCGATAAGGCATACGACCGTACATGGCGATATGGAACACTCCGTTCATTATATGATTTTGCCTTTCGGGGGAATCTTCCGATATGCCTGAAAAACTTTTTTTTTTGAAAACCTGTTTTTAAAATACGCATTGAAACAGTTTTTCCCAATACTTTTATCCAAGTCGAGGTTGTTCCCCAACGCTCCATTTTAGTGTCACCATTTTTAATCTATTTATCAGTAACATCTTGCATCAATTACCACCCTCAATAAATGGTACACTCTATGTTGACGACCTGAAAATATAATGTCAGGGGTCTAATTGAGAGACAACTGCAAACAGCAGTTAACAAGCTTGCTGCATAGTGTGCTGAGAATGGCCATACTTTATCTCCTAGTAAGAGCAGATGTGTTCACTTCTGCAGAAAGACTAGCCTTCATAATGATCCAATGATAAATATCAACAACACTCCAATACAAGTAGTCAATAAAATAAAATTCTTGGGCGTTATCTTTGACCTAAAATTAACTTTTCTTCAGCATGTCTTATATTTGCGGAAGAAGTGTGAGCGATCGCTTAATATCCTCAAGGTATTGTCAAATACATCTTGGGGTGCACATCACTTTTTCGAGTTTATCAGTCATTGATTTTGTCCCGCATTGATTACGGAAGTGTTGTTTATGGATCGGCTAGATCTTCCGTTCTACGAAGATTGGACACAGTTCACCGTTCTGGTTTAAGAATATGCTTTGGGGCATTCTGCACATCACCCGTCCAGAGTCTGTACGTGATATGTCATCAACTACCGTTAGTTCTGAGACGAATGCAGCAGTCTCTCAATTATTATGCTAAGATCATGTCGACCCCTGACCATCCACTACGTTCCGTGGTTCCTAATGCCTCTCTTAAAAGACTATATGATGCTCGCTCAATCAACATTCCACCTTTTCTCACAAGAGCCGAATCTTATATCTGTGGCTCTCAGACCTATGTGATGTTCGGATTGAAAAAACTGATCATTTTCTTCATCCGCCTTGGTATGATCCAACAATTAATTTTAATAACTCTTTTGCTCAGTTTTCAAAATCAGACACAACACCTATGGTTTTTCAAATGCTATTTTCCTGCCATCGCTATCAGTATCAGTCATACACACCTGTATTCACAGATGGTTAAAAAACAGCAGGACATGTGGGCTGTGCACTTTCTATTAACAATACAGTTTTTAGTTACAGTCTACATTCGTTCTGCTCCATCTTTACCGCTGAAGCCACAGCTATCTATTATTCGCTTCAGCATGTGAATACAGATGATCATCGTCAATTTTGCATATATACTGACAACTTGAGTGTATTGGAAGCATTGAGAAACAATAGTTTTACTTGTCATCCTGTTGTGTCAAAAATTTTCAGAGCATTAGATTCCCTTGCTGGCAAGGGATATGATATTATATTTTGTTGGATACCAACTCACGTAGGTTTTGATGGAAATGAGAGAGCGTATGCAGCTGCAAAGACTGCATCACATCCAATTTGATTATCGGCTCCGCTCTCTGATGTGAGAAAGTGTATTAAAAGTTTTATACATGATCTTTGGCAGAAATTGTGGAACATGCAGGTCGGCAACAAGTTACATACCATTTTCTCATCCCTCATCTCATTATTAATTTTACCGTTTCGAAGTGCTAATGTTAGATTGACTCGCCTTCGTATCGGACACACGTTTCACACACAGACATTTATTTTTAAGTGAACTAAGTTCATGGTGTGAAGCGTGTGGTGAACCATTCACTGTACATCATATTTTAATCTCATGTCCTACTTTTAACGTCTACCGTTTCAAATTTTTTAAAAGAAACCTTTTAACTATGTTTGATTTGCTGGGGAAACCACCCCACAGAAACCTATTTGCTTATTTGAGAGCAATAGGTTTTTTAAATTTTATATAATTTATATTTATACATTTTAAAATTTTATATATATTTGATTTATTTATTTTATATTCTATAATTATATATATATTTTAAAATAATTTATACACACACACACACATTAATTTTCGTTTTTTAAAAAAATTTTAATGTTGCTTGGGTTTTCAAAACACACACACACATATATATATAAATATAATAAATAAATAAAATAAAATATAATATATTCTTTCTAAACTTTATTTTTGGCGCAGCATGTCCATTTTTGGACCTTGCGCCATAAAACCCAACCAACCAACCATAACATGATATTATATGAAAATTACGATCTTACAAAATGATTTTTTTGAATGAGAAATCGATTCTACAAATTTTCTTTCATAAATAGTTTCAGAAGATGTAATTCCTATGTCTTAAAAATTAGCTGCAATGCTATCATTTGCATATTCCGACAACTTCTTCCTTTTCATGTAATTTAGACGTTCCTAAGTTCATTCCTTCAAAGTGCTATAATTTAATGGCCTAAAAATCCGATTTGAGAAAAATTTCGAATAGATATACTGCCAGATATTGAAAATGCAACACCAAGAAAAGTGTCCTCGTCTGTCTGCTGGAACTGACTTCGTTGACAATGCCCTGGGATTCTCTACAGTTAAAGGTGGTCTTTGCGACAAAAACAAATTTTCAACGCTTATTTTTCCAAGAAGTTATAGTGGAGGGAATATTGCCCACTCTATTAGTTTTTCATCTTAAACCATATCCTAGGTGTACTGGAAAGCTATACATTTCTCGTCATTTGCACAACTCAGTAAGTTGCATCTACCCTGAAATTTGCATAATTTTCTGGTTATACACTTTTTGGAGTTGCATTTTCAATTTCGGGTTGTATATTTTCATTATGAAAATATCTATTGGAAATCTTTACCGAGTCGCAGAAAATTTCATAATTACCATTTTGGGAATAAGTCATATCTTCATTGCTACAGTAGAGTTTTAGATGTTCAATAGAAACCAATACTTTTAATTGTGAACCGAGAAATTTTCCTTCAATCTGAGCCTCAAAATGATAAAATAAATACCTTATCTATTATGATAGAAGTTCCACACATTTCTTTATAAATAGAATTTCAAACAGGCAAAATAATTATTCGATTTTTTCTCAGGTTTGAGTCCTTCATCAATGAAGTCCTTCTTTTCACCATAATGCATGATTGTGGAAACTGTATCTACAATTATTTTTACAATCAATTTAATACTATTCAAGTGGTGGTATACTCATTACTGAAACTAGCACCTGCTACCTTTTACGCCTGCGAAAGATTGTCTTATTCAAAATCAATTATTTGTCAAAAAGATCTTCAAATACTTCATAAGGACATTATTATTAGAGAACCATCAGAAATGTGATCCTATCAACGAGAAATTGATGATAACAGAAATTTTCCAATTGTTAGTTGACTTATGAAAGGATAACAACAGTGGGAGTTTAAAAAATTAATTGAAATTCATTAGGATAAAAATTTATTTGTAACTTTTTTTCAAAAAGGAAATTTCTTGCATGCAACTTACAGAGTTAGGGAACATTTGACATCTAAGATACTTTTTCTTGAAATGTCTGAAAGAAACGAATTTTATTTATTGCGAGAGATGAACACATGTAATTTTGAATTATTGTTTTCGTAAGGCAATGATTCTTTAAGCTCTTCCTTTTCTTTTCTAATAAAGAGCTATTTATTTTTCTCACCATAGGTAAACACAAAATTAAGTCTCTTTACCTAAGTAGAAAAAAAAAAACTTTATACAACTTAAAACATTTGCAATATTCTAAAAAGTTAAAATATTTGGAGCCATTTGGATTTTGAATATTTTGCCTGAGAGCAATTAATAATTATAATATATTCTCTAGCTCTTAACATGAAATCGAAATATAATTTAGAAACCATATTATCGCAGCTTCAAAAAGTGGTAATACATAATTTTATTAAGCTACATTTATTATCAAATAATTTATTTCAATTTCGACGAAATTAATCTATTTCATTTTGAAATTTTTGAAAAATATTGCAATTCAAAATTATGATTATTTTCATTTATGAAAATGTATCAGAATAACTATATAGACACAGGGTACCGATGAGTCTGTATTGAAAATTATAAAAATAACACGAACTGTTGCATTTTCACAAATGTAATATGCGAATTCTCGGTAGATATCTATTAATTAGTATTCTGATACTCATGTGACTTGTAAATTAATTTAAAAATATAATTTAAAATCACACACTGTGTTAATTAAAAACATTAGGTAGCAGTTTCAAAAAAATTTCGAATTAGAGAAAAACTAAAGGTAGACACAACACGTAATGACATACTTAAAATGAGACATACAATGTTTATTAATTTGAAAAAACTATTAAAAAACTAAAAACTTTCGGTATAAATAAATTATTATTTGGAGCTTTTAAGATATTTATGATGTTTGATAATTAATGACAAAAATGTTGCGGATTCAAACTGCTTGATCAAGCAAAATGAAGTATGAATAAGAAAGTGATGATAACGAGGGAAGTGACATCATCAGTGATATTAGAGTTAGAAATGCAGTGTCTATGTTTAAATCCATTAGTTGATCTTATAGCATTAATTTTTGATGGCTAATTTATGCTGATTGAAGCTATTAAACACAACCAACCGTCTCGTAATTTTGAACCATTCTCAGTAACGATAGCGAGTTGAGTTAGCACTTCAGTTCACATTTTGACACCATACCATCTTAAAAATCTTTAATCTGTTGTAAATTTAAATTGCGTATTCCTTATCAACACGATAGTCTTCGGATGTGCTATATAAGAGACATTTAAGAGACGAATGTGATCGTCTCTTGTAATTTTGTTGAAAGACAAAAAGACATATTTCTTTTTCAACAATATTATTGCTAAATATGAAATGCTTAAAAATAAATTTATTAGTATCTGGGTATCGAATGATACTAAAAGAGCACAACCGTAGTTTTAATTTTCCCCATTAGGTGATGTTTTTGACCTTGGAAATGCGGCAACTTAACATTCACGTGCTTCGCATTTGTAGAATATAAAATTAATTCAGGTAAAAAAAAAAGTGGTAGATCAACTTTCTCTATGAAAAACAACTGAATTAATCGTGATATCTTTAGAAAATACGCTTTTAGGCATATCTGACACATGGTGAACTCTTGGTGCCCTTTAGATTAACAGCTGATATGTACCGAATCTGAAAAAAACTCTTAACGAAAACAAAATTCCGATGATTCTTTTGAAAAAAAATAGTTCAATAACTTAACCCTAAGCTCTTTCACGAAGGATAGTTTCTATCAGTTAGGTTCAAAAAAGGTTATTTATTCTTTTGCTCTTTAGAAATAAAAGCAACAAGAGTTTATATACAAAATTAATTTTTAGAAATTTCTACCGCATTTTCAATTTGATTATTTTAAATGCTTCTATTACGCGAATTTAATCAGTTGTTGAGTAGAATATTGAACTATAGGCAACGATTTCGGGCAAATCCTAAAACTTGCATACAGCCAATATCTTGTAATTAAAAGCCATAGTTAAATGATGAAATTAACATCGTATCTCTAGGATTGGGAATGCTTGTTTATAAATTTTTATGCAACTCCTATCATTTCACGATTATTTAAAGTGCTTAAGTTCTAATTGCACGATGTTTTCTGATAATTCATGTTATACCAAATAATAAAAATAAATAAAAAAATCCGACCAAACACACAAATATATATATATATATATATATATATATATATATATATATATATATATATATATATATAAATTCAATTCTAGATTTCATTTTTAAATTCTTCGTAATGCATAATTATTATTATATAAAATTTCCCTCATTTTCATACTTAGCACAATGTAAAAAATAATGAAAATAACTTAAAATAATGACACGGATAGTTTAAAAGATTTAAAAGGTTGTAAAGGCTTTTGTCAATGTATGCTTTCTTCGTCACAAGGAAATTTTGAAGGCGATTTGCTAATACGTGAAGAAGGTATTCACAAAAGTAAAGCTATTCATACAGGAAAAAGAAATCGCATGTTGATTATTTTGCGAATAAGTGTAAAAATTTTCGCCATTGTTTTTTCCTACAATGAAATACTATAACATTGAATAGAATTAGAACCCCAAAAAATATGACAATTAGTTTTATGTTTTATACAAAAAATCATGAAATTTATATTAACTTTTGAAGTAGAATTCATAATTCTATTAATTACATTAAAATAAATCAAAATTCATTAATAAATCTCCATTTTCTCAGAGGTAAATTCTCAATTAAATTCTATATATTTCGAATATCGCTCTTAAATTATAAACATTTACTTTCTCATGCTTTTCAATCAATAGTTTCCGCTTTTGAATCATAAACATTTACTTTGGTATAGGATCTAATGACGTCATAAGTAAGCATCTGATAAATAAGTACGAGGGAATTTTAATGATATTAGCTATCACCATAGCAAATTTATACGAATCCTTTATCAATAATTAAGCTTTTTCATTTCTGTGGTATGGAAGAAAAACAGAAGAATTAAAAAATACTTTTTGACCAGAATAGCAAAACACTTGAATATAACTTGAAAATAAAAACAATAATCTAAATAATGTTAATTGAATTAAAAAAAATATTCAAAATAAAGTGGATGCTTCATAAATTAAAGAAATAAAATGTGGTATATGTATTATGAACATGTACAAAATTGAAAGATCTTAAGTTTAGAGAGTGGAGTGCTTGAAAATTCATATGTCGATAAAAGGATCATATCCAGCGGGCATTTTAGTTAATTGTCGCTTAACAATCATTTTCTATACACGAGGGCTAATTTAACATGCACCTACACTTCAAAGTAGATTCCGAACGACTACAAAATCCATGACCGAAGTAGGATTCGAAGCCACGAAGCCTAAGACCAGAACACTAACCTTTCGGCTGTCAGCTTGGCAATATTCTGTGAATATTCAAAGAATCTCTTTAATAATATAACTTTATTAGGTTATCCACTAAACGGTTTCGAATTTCAAGCCTTGACCGCAAAATGATAAATAAACAATTTATCATCTAACGGCCACTTTTTTTTTATACATGGGGATTTACTTGAGAGTGATCTGCAATTTAAAGAATATCCGAATTATTCCAGTGGTTTAAACTCAGAAAATATGACGATGGCTTAGAATGTGATGTAGCTTATAATCAGAAAAGATCAATATTACATGTTTAAAGATCAATATTACATTCTGTTTCATTGTATTTAAATTATTTTATTTGAAATTGAAATTTGTTTTGGAATCTGGGCATCGCAGATAATCCATAAAACTGATAAAATACAACAGATCAATTAGAAGTTAACTATATTTTTAATTGTTAATTCATAACTGTTATTTTATCTTAGCCACCCACACTTTTTGAAACTATTTTAGAATTTGAATATTCTCTTACTTGTTTTTCGATAAACCCAAGAAATGTACATATACGCACAAATAAGTAAAAGATAAAAGAATAATAATAATATTGCCTAAGTTTTTTTCTTTCAAAATTAAATTTGAGACAAACATCATAAAAAAGTGATTTTTTTTTTTAAAAAAAAATTTGTCTTTTAATTATGTAAAAAGTTTCAAGGTTGTGATAACATCAAATTTCTCGCGGTATTTAAATCCTGAAGAGTATTTCCAATAAATGAAACAGTACTTATAGAAAATCGTGTCGTCAACTCTATGAATATTATCTATTTTTTTTTTTTATAAAATACTAAAATTATTATCATTCGGAAAAGCAAACAGATAAAAGTAAAACTGAGATAAGATAGTATTTGAAAAGCCATTTGATTTTCTCTACCGTTGGATACCAAATAATTCAATCATTTTATAAATGTCAATAAATTTATTTTTATTCTTTTATAACTTAGCAGAGAAAAATTTTTTTTTCTTTGTAATCCAAAATTTTTATTTAAGCTATTAAATTTGAATAATCTGTAATGATTACATGTAAGTTAGAACCAATGAGGAAAATAAAAATAGATGATTTTTGAATTTCACTCGATATTAATAAGCAGTTGTTCAATTTTTACGAAATAATTACTAATTGTGAAAGTAGAAATAAATCTGATACTTATTTGGTCTTAACAATTAAAGACATTTTAGTTTCATTTTCACATAGAAAACGATTGGTACTCAATTTTATGAAATAATAACCAGTGAATTTATGAGAAAGAAATTCTACTTTGCATTATGTCAGTAAATCTAAAACTTTTCCCCTTAGTTGGAAGGCAAAGTTTCCTTTAATTTTACATTTTGTATGCCAGTGTTTAGATTTTGTGCATTTGGTGAAATTGAAAAATTGATCAAATTTTTTTGAGAAAAATTCCCCTTACTAAGTTATTAGTAAATCTGATATATTTAGCTATTATAAGTTAGATACTTCAGTTTGACCTTAACAATAATTGGCATATTTTTCTTCGATAAAATGATAAGGAAGCGCCTATGGAGGCATAATTATAAAAAAAATTTACTTCGCGAAATAATGGTAAAATTGAAAATTATTTATATTATTAAATGAATTTAAGCTTGTATGTAAAAATGATGTACTCTGTATGAAATAAAACTAAAAGTTAAACTATCAGTGGATCGACAGACCATATGGGGCCAAGGACTAACGTGCCCATATCTGTTTTCATGGCCGAAGGCTGAAGGGTGTGAAGCATATGTGTTTTTTAGGTGTCAGCCTAACTCGAAACCCCCACTGTTTATCTGCCAAACATGCTTGGTATTCACCCACTGAAGAGATGACTGGCTGCGTCAACATTGCCTAGTACGAGGACCGAAATTTGGAGTCTTAGAACGCAAAACTCTACCATTACGCCACTGGGCATACATAAAAACCTATCTCAATTCATATTTTGTATTTAAAAGATTTGGAAATTCTACACACAAATGCAATATTGGTACAGAACTTTCAAATCTTTGTGACTTGAAATAAAAACATAATCACATAATAGAGAGAATTTAACTATTTGTCACAAAACTTCATTACTAAAAATATGTTGTTAAATATAATAGTTATCTAAATAAGTACAAATGTGGATTATTATATAAAACTAAAAAATAATATGTATATATATACTCTTTAATAAAAATAATTTCATAAAAAATATTTTTATGCATGAAATTTAGTTATTTATTATGTGAAGGAATTATGTTAATAGTTCAAGCTATTTAGTTGTTAATTCAGCATTCCAATTTATAATAAAAATAAAATATAGTTTTGTTATGAAAATACATCTTATTTTTATTATAAATTGAAGTGAATAATAATAAGTATGAAAGAAAAAGTTTTATAATGAAAAACATTTGCTTTGTAATGCAGCAGATGACAGTAAATCTTTATATTTCCTTTAATTATCAAGGCAGTTCAGTTTGACATTAAAAACTACGCGTTTCTTACTGAATAATTATTGAACTTTTATGTGAGTAAAATTACAATTTAGAACTGAAGCGATAAATTTGATAATTTATTTTAAATCAGTTTAATTTGCCACTGAAAATGTGATTGAAGATTTTTTTTTATGGAAAATTATTTTGGTAACTTCACGTGACGGAAAAATAAACTTTTTAAGATAATGATATATTGAGAGAGAGAGAGAGAGAGATGTTCATTTGTTTTTGTTGTTAAAGGCTTATATATTATTTTTGACACAGACTTTATATGTGATTTTTTCCATAAAATAAAGGAAATTGACAAGAGGAAAATTTTATTTTGGAAAATACTCGAAAATCTTTTTTTTTCTGTTGGGGTGAATACTTCGGAGTTTTCCAGATTTCCGAGTCTTGTGATTTTTCCAAAAAGTAAAGACGATGACGAGTTTATAGCAACTTGCAGATATATTATTTTTGTTATTTTTTATAAGTTAAAGGCATTTCAGTTTGGTAACTGATTAATTGGTACGTTATCTTCATGAAATAATAATTAATAAATTTTATGTGAAGGAAGTTTTACTTTATAAAGAAATGGTAAATTTGATATTCATTCATTTTAACGATTAAAATATGTTTAATCAGATGAAACGTACGTTTAATAATTCAAAGGGAATGATGGTATTTCAATAAAAAATGGTTCATACATTTAAATGCCGATTTATAGAAACCGTTAGAAAAATTTTAGTCAAATAGATTCAAATTAAAAACCCATCGGAAAAGATTTCTTTATTCGCCACAACAATTACATCTCTTGTAATAAAGTATCTAAGCAAGTGATCTAAAATGGAAGAGCAGAATTGAGCGCATCAACTGAAACGGAAATATTTACAGAACTTTAAGAACTCGAATCATGACCGCTTTTTCCCAATATATAGGTTATTTAGGAAATGCGCAAATGGAATAGGAGAATGACAGGTCTTTGAAGTGAGTGTGCCTCATTTTCCACGTGCAGTGCATCAGCTCTGAATTTTCTGTGAAAGCTAATTCCCCATAATCTCTAGAGCGAACGGCCTTCAAATGTATTTGTTTTGAAGCCCGTTTTGAATATTATCAGAAATAGGGATATTTTTCTCACTTTAAGTAGGTATATTTCGTTTCCAACAAAAAAATGAAAGAGCTACTGAAACACTGCGTGGTAGATTCGCGTTAAATATCTCTTATACTACATTTTCATTTTTATATAATCCTGAATATAATGCAGTCAGTTAATTAGTTTTAGCATTTCACTTCAGTTAAGAATGCTTAAAATTTTTTATATAATTAAACTATTCCACTAGGAGGCCTCGGTATCACAGTGTGTAGGTATTGTTCTTATGTCTGGAAGGTAACGAGCTTAATTTCTGAGTCTGATTAAGACAGGAGAACGGGGAACAGTAGAATATTTTGCTAAATCGAATAGAAAGTTTGTTGTTTTAAAACAGAGAGGGGCCCGAAATAAATTTTTGCCCCTGGACTTAATTAGGCTAAAACGGACTTTAATTTGATCTTACTGAAGAATTCATGTTGAAACGGTCTGTGCACGGTTAAAATTGAAAAATGCTTGATTTTTGTGTTGAAAAAAATTTAACTTCTATTAGCCTTTATTTAAATGGTAAGCTCTTCCGACTACGTTTAAAGTTTAATCTTCATATAAAAATATATTTGCTTGTCTCTTTTCTTAAGTGAAATCGAATTGTGAACAACATATCAAGGTTAAAATTTTTTATGAAATATGATTTGGCTGATTTTCAATAGAGCATCTGGAATTGTTTTTTTTACCATCACACTTGAAACACTTAGTGTACATATGAAGAAACAGAAGAAACAAAAAGCTGTTACCTTCCGTGGAGAACTATCGCAAAGAATTGTCTATTTAACTGATAAGAGTAGAACACTCATCATTTTCGGAGAACATTTTTAAGAAAAGAGAAACACTTAGTATTCCATTGAACAGTGGAATGTTCAAGTATCGAAATAATTCATTTTTTTCATAGAGAGTAGTATATATTTAAAATAAATGTATTGCACTTAACTGTTCCATTCACATTCACGAAAGCTCATAAATAATATGCATACAGACTTGTAAGCTTTATATGTTCAATGAATTTCTTCACTAAATATACGAAGGCTTATTTTGATTTGCTTGTCTCTGCAGGCACTTATTGCTAAGATTAGGGCCTACGGTTCAAAGAGAATTCCGAATCACTCTACAAACATCTATATCTAAGTTGGGGATTGAACCTACGAGCTGTTGAACTGCATTCAATTATCATTAGACAGTAGGCTAACCGTTTAACTGCTAGCTAGGTTGAACAAAGAAGTTCAAGTACCAATACCATTAATTTTGCTAGAAAGTAATAACAGAGAATAGCCTGAGTAAGAATAGAATAATAAAAGAATAATAGAATAATAGAATAATAAAAGAATAGAAGTCATTTTCACGGAATTTCATATAAATAGTTTATGTAGCCTATATTAATTGAACTTATAAAGCGCTCAAAACACATTAGCGATCATTTACAAGTGAAATTATCGATTTTCATCGAACGATCTCTCTCAAAAGGAATTATCTGTTTAAAAAATAAAAACTAGATGTTATTTGGATTGAATTATGCTATTGAAGGAAATAAGATTAAAAGCATTAAATACAAACTATTTTGTTTCATTTGTGTAAAATACCTTTTATCACTTATGGAAAACTTAAATACATTTAAATCTTTGAAACTCAAGGTCATAGTTTTATATAACATACTTTTCTTGTAAATTTTCGAAAAATTTGAAATGCAAAGCACATAACTTGCTTAGTAACATGCGTATTTGGAGCTGGTAGCCGAATGGTTAGCGCTCTTGCATTTGGTTCAACAGTTCGTGGGCTCGAATCCCACCTTGGGTATGGATGTTTGTAGTGGTTCGGAATCCACTTTAAGCCGTAGGTCCCGTTCTAATTAGTCCTCGTGTGCAAAAAATGACCGTTGAGTGACAAGCAAACCAACACAAACATGCGTATCTGTTTATTTTACAATATATTTTTCTCGTCTAAAGTCAATGTAATTCATAAGAGCAACCAAAGTAGAATAATTAATTACCTCTTTCAATATCATTTGCTTATTATAAATCGTTTATTATTTCCCTATTATATGCACGTTTATTTGCATTTATTAAAGAAAGAAAAAACTTTTCCATGTAACATTTAAGTATGATTTTACCTGAATTATTTTTTCACCTTTTATTTATTATCTATAATTATTCATCATTTGAGAGATGAGCTGTTTTAAGAAAATTTTAACTTGATAATATTATAATTTAGAGCTCTCTGAAAAATAGTTTTCTAAAAACATCATTTAAATTGAAAACGAGAGATACATTATAATTAAAAACAATACATTTTATAATATCCTCTGAATTAGTAAGGAAGTTTGGTTAAAGAAATCGAAACAATATTATTTCTGTGATACTTATAAAATATTTCGCTTAGCCATAGACTTTTCCATTCATTTAAAATAACGTGATGAAATTTTCATATTAATTTAAATTTAATTTCTATGTTCCAAGAACGCATAACTTTTTTTTTGATTTAATTAAATATCTGTTTCTGTGTTTTCTTTAATATTTTCTCTCATAAAAACTTTCAGATTTGCAAATCCATTTGGATCTATTTGTATCGAACTCGCTATTCTGAAAACATGAAAATGCCACTTTTCTCAAAGAGGCATACTGCCATTAGTAGCAAATAAAAACCACTCATAGGTAAAATATAAGCATTTGGAAGAGTAAAATCCATTTAAATAATAGTAAATGAATATAAAAAAAGTTTTTTTCTTCAATATGAGTCGAAATATTTGAAAAATTTGTGAATCTAGACAATTATATTTGAATAAATTTGATTTTTATATATGGATGCTATGACGCTCGATGGCCTTTTCTTTTTTAACCAAAATTTTTGGATTTATAAGAATAAAAATACAATTTTTACTATATACTTTAAACAAAAACTATGCATTATGGATTAATTTTTCCTATTTATTTAAATTATTTGATTTCTATAGCATCTTTTGAATTCTGTAACAGTTTCAAAAAAGCATATTTCTTTCGAAGAAGTTAGTCTTTTAAACTATTGAATTTGCGAAAGTGCATTTTCATTCATGTCTTATCATGTTAAACATCTTTTTAACATAATGAAACTGTTTACACAAAAGGATGTAAGAGTTTCGAAATGAAACATGCCAGTAACAGAGCTAGATCCAACCTGAATTTGGGGACAACTGGACCGCCTTGACCCGTTAGAATCTGATGGGTTGGGTCATCTTGAATGGTATGGAGTGGTGTTCAATTTATGTCGCGGCAAGAGTAGACTTTCTCTTCAGTGGAAGAAAATCGCAGAAGAAACGGAATAAGATCAATTTATTTAGATTCTTTAACACGTGCCTCAGCATGTTACAATAAGCTTCGTTCTATTTTTTTTTTACCCCTTTTAAAAAACAAAGAGGAAAAAATAATACAGATATTACTTCATTTTTTAGGATTATATTTATACAGAAAGTCTTCCTTGTGCATCATATTTATAAATTCTGGAAGTACTTTATTGTAATGATAGAAATATTAATACAAATGTGCATATAAATATGAACATTTTATTTTCATATATACGACGTAGTGATAAATTAAAGTTTTCTTCCAGATTGCTTAGTTTTATCAGCTGTTAATCAAATTTATTTGAAAAGTAAAAACCCCACTTATTCCTTACTCGATAACTGATGAAGTGGAAGACTTCATAAAACAATAAATCTTATTGATAAAATTAGATAGAAGGAAGACTGCCAGTATAAGAAATCAACTAAGAAATTCTATTTATCATCAAAACTTATCTACTAAGAATCATAAGAAGTATCGAATCAATTGAAGCACCTTTTCAAGTAAGAAAAAAGTTTGTTTGGCCAATTGTACCTTTAAAAAAAATAAAATAAAATAAAATAAATAAAATATATATATATATATATATATATATATATATATATATATATATATATATATATATATATATATATATATATTAGACAATATAAGGAAGAATGTGCTCGGCTTTGCCTGATGAAACTGAAATACTTATATTAAAAACTGATGGTATTATCAGGGCACCTTTTGCAGTAAGGAGAAATGATAACTCTAAGAATACAATTACAATTATGAAATACCGATCTGCTGGTTAGCAATCTTACTTTCAGTTCTGTTGCTTATGGGTTCGATTTGTACTTCAGGCGTATATATTTGTGATAGTTTCGAGTCTGTTTAAAACCGAAGCTTTAGATACAAGTCAAACTAAATCTTGTGTTCAAATTGGGACCAAATAGTGTCGTACATAGATAGCGGTGCGGGCGAGTCCCGCGGACTGTACCTTTAGGTTAACGGATTTGGAATACTCACCCATCTCCGAGTGCATCATCGTAATTTTGAACCACAGTCAGGTGACGAGGTCACACCTGAGCCGGCACCCTCCTCTCCATATCCACGCCACACAGGGGAAGGACTTTGGACGTCACATATTAACATAGACACCTCCCAAAACCTACGGAGCTTCAGAAACCCAGTGGAGGAGAGTATGACGTAGTCTCCCTCCCAACCACTGCCCGCGACAAATGATGCTTCACTTTGATTATCTTAATGGAAAGCGGCGTGAAGATACTGAGCCAATAAAGCCCACCAAATAGTTATAACAAGTATTACGATTTGGCGAGTATTTTTTACTCAGTATTGTTAAGAGCCATTAAAGGTATAGATGTCACATAATAGCTTTCATTTGGACACTAAAGTCAAGCATGATTAGTTGTGAGAATATTTTTCAAAGGTAGCAAAGACTGCACCAATTATGTTATTAGTCCGAAGAGTAATCTCCTACCCCTAAACCAATGTAACCCTGAATAGAACGTATTGTATACATATAGTATAAGAAAAATACATGATCAAACTTCAATGCTAGTATACTGTCTAATGTATTAAATACTAAGAACTACCAACAGAAACATTGCATTGAGCATCGGGTCGAATATTGAGCTGAAATAATAAATACCTTTATTTAATTTAACTTCCTGTTATTGAGATGTTGTGTTCTGGCATGCCTATCTCTCGGCAAAACATGATCTTGTCCTCAACAAATAGCAGATCTGGGGTACATGTTGGTCATAGAAACAGTCGAACACACCTTTTCTAGAAAAAAATCAGGGTGGCACAAATAACCTCGTAAAGTGATATCCTTTTGAAAGACTGCGTTATGCAAGAATAAGAGGTAAAATATAATTAAGTATCTTTGAACGCGCAAATTGTTTACACACATTTTTAGTCTCTCTCTCTCGTTCCACAATTATATTAATTATTATTATAAATTGTAATTAGTTCATATTATCTCACTTTTTCTTAATATCATAGTTTATTGCCACACAATAAATATGTCAATTTATTCTGTAAGCAAGCTGTTACATTGATTATCACCCAGAGAATTAATGATGCGGCATATGTTCTGGGAGACATTTGTTCTATTGTAGAAAAAATTAAACTTTGGCTATAGGATCACAATCCAGCAAACATCACATAACGATTCGAAAAAGATATAAATACAAAATACCTGTCTTCCAGCCATTTACTCGTATTTACAGAAACAGCTGAAATCTTGCATGAAAGCTAGAGTGAGATTCTGGATCTCATGATACCATCCTCGTCTGATTGTCATGGGATTCTAAACAACATAAGCAGCAGAGTCTGTGAATTATGAATCGCACACTCATGTTGAGGAACGATCCTGTAGTTATTGTTCTAGTGTTTTTTCTTTTATTCAAGGTATACCAAGACTAATAGAAACAACCTTCAATCAGGAAATTTCCAAACGAAAACTTAACTTTGCAATCTTTTTTTAATATATAAATGGCAAGGTTGTTTGCGCATGTATTGGAATTTTTATCCATCTTATTTGATTCATTAGCCATTCTGCAGTCATTTTTTGTTCTCTAAGGTAATTCTTGTTGCACGTTAAATATGTCGTAGTCGCATTGTCCTCCAAGTGAAATGATAGCATTGAGACTGGCAGGTCAAGTAACAAGGATCTTCTGTTTGATACCTGCTTCTGAATTACGAAGACTCCCACCAAGCTTTAATAATTGGTAGAACCGTATTCTGCTCTAGGTAAAAGGAAGTATGCTGGTGCAACAACAATGAAGGTAAAGGTAATTTGACTGGATTTTACAATTTTAAGAACTCCCGAGACAGGAATCGAATTCAGGAGTTATTGAATTGAAGACAAGAGTTCTTCCTATTCTGCAGATCTTATCCTCAACTAATCATGATCTTATCCTAACTTGTATTATCTTTCATTTAAAATGGAATAATGTAACAATTTTAGTAAATAATTTTGTAGAATAATAAGGATCATTTTATATATAATATTTGTTTGAGATACCCCATTATTTTATATAACGTTATAGTTTTTTGTTATTTATCTTTTAGTATTTATTATTTTTTTTAACTATTTAATATACATTCATGCCTATAAATTGAAGATAATTCGGAATCACACAGAAATTGGACTCTACAATAAAAATTTCACAAGTAGAATTATCACACACATCTTGAAGAATAATATGCAAATTACAAGAAATCCCCAGGTGGCGCCGAAAGTGACGAGAGTGTAAGAGAGGTGCATATAAGGAAGGGTTGTAAAGAAGTAAAATTGTTCACAAGTGCTTTAAAAGCTTTTCAGTGCAATAACCGCATAGTTATGGCACAAAGGAAGCAATTGAATGATGTTTTACGTGGTAGAATTATCTGCAGATTGGAATATGAACGTACCAATCTGGAAGTATCCAAGGAGCTTGGAATCGTCCAGAGTGTCATCTCCAAGCTTTGGCAACGGTTCCAAGATGATGGTAATGTAAGTAGATGTTACAGCACAGGTCACCCTCAAGTTATTACAACGCCAAATGAGGACTAGCATATGGCAGTTACTGCAAAAAAAAAAAAAACAGACGGAGCACAGCATCAGATCTGTCTCATCAGCTCTCTTCAGCTACCAGTACGACAGTTTCAGGCAGACCGTATACAGAAGCTAGGACGCATTGGTCTATATGCTCGTAAGACTGTTAGGTGTGTTCCACTTACTGCAACTCTCTGTCGCCTATGGTTAGCCTGGAGTAGAGAACATGCATTGTAGATACCGCAACAGTGGTCTTGTGTGATGTTTTTTGACGAATCCAGATTTAACTTTCAGTCTGATTCTCCCCAGACTTACCCGTACCCGAGTACAGAGTACCCATTACCACCAAGAGACCACCACTGAAAGACAGCGTTACGGTGGTGCAGGATTGATCGTTTGGGAAGGAATTATTCTGGGTTCCATAACTAACCTGCATGTTCAGAATATAACCATGACAGGCCACATCTATCGGGACGTCATTCTGGAACAACATATACGTAAATTTCGGGCGCTATGGGAGCAGAATTTTCATTTATGGATGATAACACCCGTCCTCACCGTACAAACATTGTAGACGAATGCTTTCAGTTTAAGGAAATCACCCATATGGACTGGCCAGCATAATCAAAGGATTTGAATCCAATAGAACATGTGTGGGATATGCTTGGCCGACGAATTGCAGCCGTCAACTCCCTCCAACATGTCTACCGAAACTTCGGAAAGCATTGCTTGATCAATGTAATATCCCCCAAGATATGATCGATAACTTGATACTAAGCATGGCTAGGCGTTGTATTGTATTGTCTGGGGGATATATTATATATTAAACATCTTACCAACCATGTTATATTGGTTTTTGTAAATAGGTTTTTTTTTAAAAAATATGCTTCAGGGAGTAAAATTAACAATTTTTATTATTGATGTCAAACATATAGTATCTTTTTTTTGTTCTTTACCTTTTGTGTGTGTTTCATAAATAGACTTTACAAGTAAGTGACATTTGTTTTGCTTCTGTCTCTTTCTTTGCCTGAACTTGCATTATCCTTAATTTATGGATACAAGTGTAGTTAATCATATAATTAAATTAAAAATTTAGGCATAGAATTTAAGCTTGAAGATTTAGCATAATTGAAATATAATATCTTCAACTTTAATAATCTCATTCTTTTCAATTCCATATTTCAGAAGATATTTTCAATTTCATTAATAATCTCCGATATCAATTCTTTATCTCTTCGCAAATGATTTATCGAAAAAATTCAATTATAGAAAAAGATAAATAATATTGATAACATAAAAAATGTTGGGAAAATTGTGGGTAATGCATAAATAATTATGTAATTAAAGCATGAGATTTTTTCCTTGACGAGGTTAATTCGAATTAAAAAAATAAAGTTTTTCTTTCTTTCTCTTGTCCTTTCGCTACTGATTTAACTTGCTATTTAGATATAATTTCCAAATTATTTCATAATGTTTGCAACGATTGTATTTAAGTACATTTCATTGTGATCGATATGCCTTAGTCATCGTTTTAATGCTGTTCGCATCCATGCACAAGCTGTGTAATAAATTACAACACTATTTCGAAACATTTTTAACTCGCGTTATCATTAGAAAATATCAGATATAAAATGTTTTGATTAGATCAATGGATTTTTTTTATGTAATGTTAATACGGTACCATATTGCATCACATTATTTAATGAACTGTCTTATTTTGCGCAAATTTCTCGCGCATCACACACACATATCAACAGAATAAATAATACAATTAAATATTTTGGTGTAAAATAATTACATTTTAAAGCCATATATAAAGTAAAGCTATTTAAATGTATTACTTAAAAAGTCGAATTATAAAATGAATTACTGTGACAAAACAATTGTTTGAAATGATATATATATATATATATATATATATATATATATATATATATATATATATATATATATATATATATATATATATATATATATATATATATATATATATACAGGGTGTCCACTAAAGTCCCTTGTCACCCTCTTAACTTCGGAACGGCTGCTGCTGTATTCATAAAAATGATGTCTAGGTATAGTAAAGCAGCCATGTGCTACTGAATAAAACAGACTACAGCTGCATCTGGTGGAAAACAACGGAGTTAGCATTCCTATCTCGAAAACGGAACAAGATAGAGAGAAAAAGTGATTTACAAAGTTGTAGAGCATCCTCGACTTAGTACGAAACAATATTTTGTAGGCATGAATATGAAGAATACAACGGTTAAAAAGCGCAATTGTTGTTTCGTGCTGTGACGTGGCACATCGTACGTGTGCATAATTAAAAAAACAAAAAATCGTTTTCGTACTTAAATTTTTCACTTTTATTTCGAAATGGAGAACGTAAGTAAAATTATTAATTGAAGTATTAAAAATAATTTCAACATTTTGAATGCAGTATGCAAATACGTAAGAAACGTCACGCATGTTCACCTGAGACAGTTATAAAAGAGTCATCTTCTTGGGGCTTTAGTATGCTGATGCTCATGATCATGGCTGAGTATTCCAAAGTTGAGTATTGTGAGATGGTTTTACTATACGGTGAAAGTCGACGCAAGGCACGATCAGCAGCAAGGTTGTACTACCAACGTTTCTCTGCAGGCCCGAATCTCCTTCTCCTCAAACCATCCTAACTGTTGTAAAACGTTTAAGGGAGACTGGTTGTCTTACTAGTCAACCTCGATCTGGCAGACCAGCTAAGGTAGGACGGCAAGTTCAACCGAATGAGGTATTAGCAAATGCACTCGCATATCCGAAATGCAGCGTAAGAGAGATCAGTCAACACTGTGGTTCCTCCAAAAGTCAGGTTTGGAAAATCCTAAGCGAACCAGGTTTTAATAGCAACCAAATACTAGGGTATGGCGGTTTCGAAGAGTGGCCTCCACGCTCTCCTGATCTGACTCCACTGGACTTTTTCCTGTGGGGATACTTGAAAAAGCAGGTGTATGCGACTCCTCCACAAAATTTGCAGGACCTAAACGACGCATTACGGTCGCGTGTTCCAACGTGTCACGCTGTATGCTCCAACGTGTGCAACGTAATCTTCAAGCGAGTATCTAAAAGTGCATTGCTGATGACGGTGAGAAGTTTGAACATCTTAAATAAAGTTTATCGTTATAATTTATTCCTTTTTTTCTTTCTTAGATCGTTTTGTGACGTCGCAGCACGAAACAATAAATTCGTGTTCTAACCATTGTATTCTTCACATTAATGCCTACAAAGTATCTTTTTCTAAGATGAATCAAGAGAATCTAAGATTTTCTAAGATTTTGAACTAAATCAAAGATGCTGTACAACTTTGTAAATCACTTTTTCTCTCTATCTCGTTCCGTTTTCGAGATAGGAATGCTAACTCCGCTGTTTTCTACCAGGTGGCGCTGTAATCTGTTTTATTCAGTAGCGCATGGCTGCTTTACTATACCTAGACATCACTTTTATGAATATAGCAGCAGCCGTTCCGAAGTTAAAAGGGTGTCAAGGGACTTTAATGGACACCCTGTATATATATATATATATATATATATATATATATATATATATATATATATATATACGAGGGTTACTCTGAAATTTTTGAGATACTTGCAGGCGAGAATTTACGAAATAAAAATAACAGTTTAATTTTAAAATACAAAGTATTTTAACACAGAAGACGATTTTTTACTGACTTACTTCAACTTGTTTAGCGTAGAATTAATTTTAAACAGAAGACAAAATGGAGTTGACACGAGAACATTTTCGCGCTATGATTTTCTACGATTTTAAAGCAGGATTAAATCAAGAAGAATACGTTCAACGGTTGCAATTAGCATTTGGTGATGAATCTCCAGTTCTTGCTACTATATTCAGATGGTTTAGAGAATTTAGAAGAGGTCGCAATTTTCATCAGAATGAAGAACACACAGGAAAGTCGCCGTCGGCTGTAATCTAGGATAATGTGTCTGCCATACGAAAAATGTTAATGGATGATAATCGCTGTACCTATCAAATGATACAGAAGGAACTTAACATTCGATCCGCAGCGATACACAAAATCATTCATGAAGAATTACATAGGAAAAAATTAGTTTGCCGTTTTGTTCCCCATAAACACGCTCCAAAAAGAAGAGCGTGTCAGAATCAGTAAAGAAATTCTTAAACTGCTAAATGATGGTGGCCACGGCATCATTTCTAAAATTGTAACAGGTGATGAAACGTACATACCGTTTTTTGACGTTCCAACACGTCAAGAAAGCAAAGTATGGGTCTTTGATCATGATCCCACGCCGACAAGGGTGAAAAAACAACGCGCACTGAAAAAAATGATGTATGCCGTTTTCTTCAGAAGTATACAGGATTGGTCAAAGCCATCAAGTTGGAAGGACAGAAGACAGTAACAGCAAACTGGTACACCATTAAATATCTTCCAGAAATTATACAGAACTGAATGTTAGGGGAATAATGCTGCACAATGACAATGCATCTCCACATACAGCCAGATTAACAGTTGAGTTCTTAATTCAAAACAAATTAAAGTGATCGAACATTCGCCGTATTCACCTGATCTAGCCATGTCGACTTTTGGTTATTCTTTAATCTAAAAAAAAACTTACGTGGACGTCGTTTTCATTCAAAAGAAGAGAGTGATGTGGCTATAAATCATTTTTTTCATCGATTCCAAGAAATGAATGGCTTGAGGCATTTAATCTGATGAAAATTCATCTTCAAAAGTGCATTGATGCTGGAGGAGACTACTTTGAACACACCTAAAATTTTGTAAGTATAACTTTAAAAACCTAATTGTATCTCAAAAATTTCAGTGACCCTCGTATATATATATATATAGGTCCTGGGTTCGAATCCCGGTTCGGGCATGGATGTACTTTCTCTCTTTATAGATCCAGTCTTTGTACTTTCCTTGTATGAATGAGGTGTGAATGGTTGTCTATCCTGTAAATGGGTACCTATGGTATGTGTGTACTGAGGAAGTCGGACTCCATACCTAAATATGGTTCAGTTGGAAAAGTTGAGCAGCGCACCTCATGTTGCTAGCCTAGCTGGCACACGACCACAACAACAACAACATTACAAAAAGAATATATATAGTTTGTGCAATTTCACATTGTCTTTTTTTACTAGATTATTATGTTTTTAATCATTTTTTTATATCTCTCTCTTTAGAATGAAAGTTCCAGATTCGAATCTAATCACTGCTTAAAAACGTGAAAATAATATTGCATTTCTGCTTTCTGTAGGTACATCTATTAAGGAAAATAAGCATATCGCTAAAAAAAAAAAAAAAAAAAAATCGAAAATTTTCTACTACCCATCCAAATGGGTTTACCATGGCCTAATATTAGAATAGTACTTAGAATCATAAAATTTGGGTTCCATCTCAGCCACTTTTGAACAAAGAATAGCTGTACAGCTTCTTCTATTGTAGGAGTAAGTACTTGGGCTTTGTGGATTTAATGCTTTGTTACGGCCCACTATCTATGAAAAGTCCTCCCAGAAGACAATTTATGCAATTATTGATATGCATGCAGAATAAAATGCAACAATTAATCTTAAATTTATCAACAACCGTAGAGTTAGAACCTGATGGTTTCTACACGGTAAAGTGCTGCCTATGACCATGCTCCTTGTGAGATCATATTTGATTACAATAAATAAAATTTTATTACTATACTGTGTCACCTGCTAAGGTTTTTGTGAAGTGATTTGGAATCGATATTCAAGGAATGACGTTTTGGGGATACAACATGTTTAGACCTAATCGAAGACCATCATTACGAGAAAACTTTTGCAGGCTGAAATTCATTGCTCTTCGTATTAATTAGTTAGTGAGTTATAGATTGGAGAGAATTGTATAAGCTTAGGTAGCAATTTTATACTTTGATGTTGATTTAAAATAACACTGAATTTGGTTATATTGAGTAATTTCGATTGGCTGAAATAGACAATCAGATATACAACCAAGAAATGAAAACTGGCTTATTGGTTCAAAATTGTTGGCATAAAATGTTTTAAAATATTGTCTCTCCTGGAATCAAAATATTTAAACTGCTGATCGTATTACCTGTATATAACAACTTTAAGTGCTATTCTTGTTAATTTACATCAAAGTGTTCTTAGAACATAATGATAAAATTAAATATCAGATTCTCCTTACTTTCTTCTAGTTATTAAACATTATAATTATAAGCGATAACTGCACAAATATTTATGCATTATAAGAACTAATAGGTGCGTAATTGTATATTTTTTAACAGGTAATAAATATGAAAAAAAAAATTCTGAAGAAAATACGAAAGTAAAGTCTATCAATTTAACAAACAAAGATCACAAGTGATTGGGACACTCTCACATACACACAGTTCATAAAATATATGTCTCAAGAAAATTTTTGTTAAATTAACTCGCCCCCCCCTCGAATAATTTGAATAATTTTTACACTTAATAAGCACTTCATAGACTTCCTAAGACCTTGAGATTACTTCTATCGACGTAATCCCGAGATAAAAGTAGTTTAAGAAAATATCCGAGTTGTCATTTTCAAATGAATGCAAGTGTACATGAAAGCAGTTTACAATTTTTTTTGTTTTCAAAAAAAAAAAAAAAAAAAAAAAAGAAATTTGTGTTTTCAAATATCATTAGTCAGAGTATTTTTATCAAGTCTATTTTATCATTATTTCTCGCGAACTTAAGTGCTATAAAACAAACTAATCGTATTTATCCATATACGTCGCATTGGAATGGAAAATTTATCGGTTATGTGTACAATTATATGCACTTATTAAAAATGCGGGTCTGACGCCCAAAGGAGAAAGGGAGTTCGCGGGAATTAGCGTCAAAATATGCCTTTCAGTACTCTAAAAATAAATTCTAACACTGTTTAAATGCTGCTACAAATACTTTTAAATATTTACTTGAAAAACTCATTTAGTACATATTTATAAATGACTTGTTATATGAGGGCTTTGCGTTATTAAATGACGCGAGCTTCTCCCCTATGTTACTTCTCTCAACATTATTAATATAATATTTTTAGATTTATTTGATTTATAATTGGTATTTTTAAAATTAAACTGTGAAAAAAATATAAATTAGAAATAACTAAGATTAAAAATAATAACTATTATTTAAATCGTAATCTTAATAAAATTTAATTTATAACTTTGATTTTAAAATTAATGCCATTCTAAGCACACTCCTCATCAACCTTCCCCAGTACACCAATGGATAGGAATAGAAAAGCCAATAAAAAATTAACGAGTGTAAGTCAGCAAGAAATAATGGTCTCCGTCTAAATAATAAGTATCGAACCTGTTACCGTTGAGATATGAAGATGTGATGCATTTTCCCCATACCAATCCACCTCGTATTTCAGTTGCTGGAAGATCATATTATGTTACATTTCTAGTTACTTACATCTGCCGTCCGAAATCGTTAAGAACATTTTTAAATCGCATTCAATGAAATTTACTTATGAATTTTATTATTTGATTATGATTCAAAACTTTTTTTTAAAATTTCCTCACTATACCAATGGTACAATATGGCATCTTACGAATATCTAATGTGCATTGGCCAATAACGTGATCTTCGACAGGGTAAAATATCGAACCCTCTACCTTCTGAACATTTACCCCCTCCTCCGTACCATGTAAAGCTACTAAATTAATGGTTCAATTTTCGACTTTCCTTATCATTTCTATGTGGATATTGTAGACGTTCGGAATCCCTTTTAAACTGTAAATTGTATGTACAAAATAATTGTAGTGCAATAACCAAACAAAGCCATATTATATGATTTAAAATGATAGAAGCTTGTTGAAAAAATTGCTTAATTCTCGAGGGTATTTGTATTATTTTTCACAGTTTGCGCGGAGAGGCAAAAAAAAAAAAAAAAAACATGCTTTTTTTCACACCAGTATGTTATAATCCAGAAATCACATGATTAGAAAACTAAGAGTCCAAAATTTATAAGAGCTCTTCACAACTCTTCATTTTAAAATATTGGATACAAAATGATTGCTCTCACGTGGTTCCATTTCCTGAGTGCTCACATTCATTATCCCGAGCCACGAGTGGAATATTCAATGCCACCGGTTGAAGACGAACCCCAAGGCATGTGACTATGGCGTCACACTGGAAACTGCGCAACTGTCGTGATTGAAAAGGCTGGAAATTTCACTTCTAAGCGATTGCTTGTTATGGAAAGTATAGGAAGCATTCAGCGAAACAACGTGCTCGTTATGATATATGTAATCTCCATTTATAGAACTATTAGCTCTAGCGCCCCCACACCTACCCACCCATACAATAGCTCTTAATTCCAGGAAGTTTATAAAAATACAGAAAGATACTGCGAACAATTATTGTATTCATATCCATTTAAAAATAATAATTTTGAAATATATAAATGAGTTTAATTTTTGAATCACGAGTACATTTTTATCAGAGAGTCGGAGAATCTCAATTTTTCCATTTTATTCTTTGACATTACTGTGACAATACCAAACACCGACGTTAATAATCGCTTTTAATGTCTGTACAGTGGTAATTATAATTATTTAATTGATACTTAAAATTTAATTACAAATTATTTATAATAAATTTGATTATTTATATATATTTATTAATAATAGAATAATATAATACCTGGAAATATATATATATATATAATACGAATTATGTATATTTTTACGTTAAATCATGTAAATTTCTGAATTAAATTTATTTCAAATCAAAATATATAATGGTTTGAAGATTTCCCTTTGAAGTAACATTTAATTTTCAGAAGAAAGTACAACAATACCGGATTATATATATATATATATATATATATATATATATATATATATATATATATATATATATATATATATATATATATATATATATATATATATATATATATATATACACACACACACCCACACATATATATGTGTGTGTGTGTGTGTCTTGTAAGCCTAGAAATATTGATACTTGATTGTAAGCCTAGAAAATTTTTAGCCTAGAAATATTGTGAATAATTTTTGATTTTTTACAATCATAGGCTAATATTTAAAAAAATTTATGAACTGTTTTAATGAGTTCAATTTCTAAATAAAAAAATTATCTTTAGAAGAAACTTGAACTTCGACTTATTTTATCTAATCTAGTTCTTCTCATACTGACATCTTTATAAACTTCAATTTAATGTCTTGTTTTTAACATTCACTTGCTTATAAAAACATTTTTAAAAATTGCGATGGTTTTTAAAATAATTAAATAAATGTATTCACACACAATTGTTCATTGAAAATGTAAATTTTAAATGACGTAAGTTTTGAATGAGACAAAAATTTTATATCAAAAATACATTTCTGTAAAAATGCAAACACTTTATTTCTTATCATTATCCTTAGCTTTTAAAAGTGATTTTTCAAACCGCGAAATAAAGCAGGATGGCGTTTTTAACATCACCCTTACCGAACTTTTAAATGAATATTTAAATCTTAGGTCTTCGGGGTTGCCTATTTCTGCCGAATGAAAAACTGCTGAGCTCAGATAATCGTCTCACAGTTTTAAACCACTATCAAGTAATGAGATCGACACCTGAGCTTGTACCTTCCTCCCCAAGTCTCACTATACCAATGAAAGGACACTGCAATCCTAACATGCTTCAGTTGCCATTAGTGAAGACGAGTTGCGTTAGGTATAATTCATCGCCTCACACAGTAATGAGTAAGACGCCTTAAACAACCAATCCTACGCGGCTTCATATAAACTATTTGAAACTATTTCTGCCAATCAAAGTTTCTATATACAGTAAACCGACTTGTAATTTTAAATTAGAATCAAATAACAGTGTTAACACCATACCTAGCATCCTCCTCTCCTAACTTCCACACCACACAAATGTTCTAATACTAAATCCTATTAGAGCATTCAAAGGGTATAGGCTCATTAAGAACAATGACCTTCGGCTACGGCGCATATAGAACTTTCTACTACGCGGAAATAAAAACATAGCCTTTCTTCACCAGCCTATCTCACATGAGAATAATTCTATTGTTTATTTTAAAAAAAAATAAAGGTTTTGTATTAGATTTGATAAACGTAATTTTGTGTGTATATTTTTAATTTATTAATTTAAATAAGAGTGAGAATTAAAAATAAAATTACCCCTTTATATTAAATAATAATTTACTATAAACTCATATAATTTTATAATGATCTTGTATATAACATTATCAGCATATGAATAAATCAAAATATATATTAAATTTATATACATATTTCCATAAAAATTTTATATGCAATTCTAATTATTTCAATTGCTTTTTATTATGCAAAATGGCGTTCAGACAATTCCTAGTAAACTCGTAGGACTTCCTTTCTATAATGATTTGTATGATGGTTGTCTCATTCACTGAGTGGAAATTCCGCGAAACAAATACGAAATGACGCGAAATTCCCTTTTGGACAAGGATGTCTTTGTATTCTAGTTTTTCGTGTGCAAAGGAATCGGACATTTTCAGTTTATTGGATTCATAGAGGCCAAATGACATAACCGTGTTCCTTGGAATAAGTCCTAAATTCAATCTCATGATATATTTTGGAAATCAAAGTAGTAAATGAAATTAGCCAAATAATTTGACATTCAATTCCTAAACAAACATGGATAAATAAGTTCTTGATATAATATCTATATCTTTTTACTCAAAGGAATATTATCTTTCAATTAAAAAAATTATTTTATATTAACACATTGATAAAATGATAACAATACTTGAATAGTGATCAATATAAAAAAACATGGCTATGCTATCAAAAATTACAAAATTTGAAGAAAAAAAAAAATTCCGTACATGAATGTTCATTTTTTGAAATAAAATTTTTTGAATATCATGATAGGGTGCTGTCGTGAAACAGTGCTTTTCAGACGTAAGATCTTAGATTGCATTCTAGTCAATTTTGAACAGAAAAGTATGCTATTTACGATGCAAATATTCAAAAATATTTTTTAAAGACTTAAATTGTTTGATGGCAGCGTTTAGTTTCCACATTCATCCGACACAAACACGCAATAATGAACCACTTTGATGTTTATTCGAAATTCGAATGCTAGGTTTGGTTTGTCACTTTAAGGATCATTTGACCAGAAGTTAATTTAAAGTTGATTAAGAACTATTATAAACACCCATGTCCGAGTTGGGAATTGAATCAACAATATTGAAAGTCAACGTGTTAAAAATCCATCTTTCAGTTTGGCTTCCAAAGCGAAAGGAAACACCGCAAGAAAATCGTTGACATCAAAGTGAAGGACTATTTCGACTAAGCGGTTTTTCTTCAGGGAATTTCTGTCATATAAACACATTATCAGTACATTAATAATTTGGGTATATATAAAATTATAATAAATAAATATGAAAATTAAAATATTTATTTTAAAATTTAGTTTGTAATTCAATGCAGAGATTTAAGAGTTTCCAAATTTATATCTTAATTTATTTGTGACACAGCAGAACTTTTAGACTTCAGGTCATCTGCTCAGTAGTTTCTTGGGTTCAACAGTTACCATGAGCACAGATGTTTGCAATTATTCAAAATACATTCTAAATTATAGCTACAATAAAATTAGCCGTCATAAAGCGATTTTACATTATAGCCAAAAACAAAATTTATACGTCAGGAAAATACTGTGATACGTAAATGATTAGTTTCTCAATGTATTCCAGCAAAACAAGCAATAGCAGTGACACCTATATTTTGTTTAAGTGAAGCAACTCTATAGCAGGTTTCTTATTCCATAAATTGCACTTGAACGTTGTTGCAATGCAATTTATAAAAAAGATATAAATGTTTACTAGTAGCTTTTTAATTATGATCGAAGTATACTGGTCAGGCACAAGGTTTTCAGTTTATCGTAACGTAGAATTACTGCTCGCATTATCAAGTTTAGATCTCATGATTGTATGCACAGAGTATGGAATCAATAAGTTCAGAGAAGCCTTATGGAATCTCCAGCTGGGTCTTTATCACTAACAACTGTAAAGAGACAGATTATTCACATGGATGGATGAATCGTATGCACACACGTTGATACTTGAATCAAGAAATTTGTCAATTCCAAGACAAGTGTCAGCAAAAAGTGTTTGACGATGTTTGCAGCAGCATGAGCTGTCAGCTCGAGAATCGTTACTTTGGATAACCTTGACACTTCACTAACAGCAAAAGCACCTTCAGTGCTGTGCACAGCGATGAAACTAGGTCAAAAGAAGGATATGACATTGCGTTTTCAGACAAACTCATTTCTGCTTGAGTACCATGATGTCACTTCAGTATTCAGTGGTATCATACAGAACGTAAATTGACAGTACATATTTGACATCGTCATATTGGCCCATCATCTGGAGTGAGTGAAGGTATGGAATGCCATTGTATTAATATGGAATAGATATAACAGTGTCCGTTATATTTCTGTTAAACTCTGATTTGCCCAACTCTTTATTCATGCTCTGAATTTAGGCCATCTGACTATGAACAAATTTACAAATACTGGTATTCCTCAAGTAAAGTTAGCACTTTCAAAGATAGGTGTACTAAATATTGATTTCTAAGAATCTGCACCAAATCACTTGTTTATTAAAAATTAAATCGCTAATTATAATTTTTCTTTCTAACAATATCTTTAACCTGTAACTATTACTTGATTATTTTCTTTTCTTTCTGATGAAGCAATTTTAGTGGTCAGCAATTACTATATATTCTTACATTAAATAGATATATTCGTTATTTTCAATACCAACTTCGAGCATTGATATTTGTAATGGCTCGGAATCTAATTTATAATGTTGCACGAAGTCTTGGGATAATTGAAACACATGGGTTCACGATTGTTGAGAATCTATATTTACTGTGTAGCGCAAAGATGCTCAGCATGTGACTTCTATACTGCTGCAGAAGACATATATGTGAAATTAATGTCACCATCAAATTTTGAGATTCATCCCCACACAGTCAACTTTTCGTCTTCGAAATGCATGAAAACTTCCGTGCCTTAATAATTTTCCAAGTATAAAACATACTAGTTATAAGATTTCGACTTTTATTTCTCAGATAAATTTTCTTGTAGAAAGAAAAAGACATTCAGCAATAAACTGTTTATGTATTCTCTGTGCATTCAAGCAAGAAATTCCTTCAGAAGAAATCTTGAAACAGTTCTTTCATTTTCTTGGCTATTTAGTTTGTCTATGGATCGCTGTCATAAAAAAAAAAAAATAGAGATTCTAATTTTCGTTCACTTTAGACAATGCGTAGTGGATTTTCTAATGTCCGAAAGCCAATGGGAGAATTTTTCATAGATAGCAAACTTTACACGTTTCGTAAGAGAGGAAATCGGGAAAATTCCCAAAAAAGGACACTAACAAACGTGGATGCAGAAGAGTAACATCCATCTGTAGTTGATCAATAGTGATTAAAATGGAAATTGGGGTTTTCCGATCTGAAAAGCTCTTTCCTACTACTAGGCCACAATGATCACTCTCATGCAATTTAATATTTCAAGCAATAATTCGCTTTAACATCAGCCCAATATTTAAAATTCCAGAGTTTTTGTTATTAACATTTAGTTGACTCTCACTAAGGTCAACTAAATATTAATAGCAGAAACGTTAGGTTATATACTAGGCTCTTGATCAGTTTTTATATCAATAAATATTATTAATTTAATATCTCTCGTTAGATCTTAAGTATCATTGTGAGTTGTCTTCAAAGAAAAAAAGAATTTCAGAACACCTTTGTAGTAAATTAATTTCTGAAACTTTTTCCAAATGTATTGGTTACTTTAATACACATAATATTTCAATATAACTTGTGAAGCGTAACCTCAAATAATGTAAATGTACTGCTAAAAAATTTTTTTTGTGGGAAAAAATGTCGAAGTAAACATTTCAATTATAACTGAATAAGATACATTCAAAGGGGAGGGCTAAGAGAAACATCCCTCTAGTAATAACACCGTAATTTTTTTTCTCAAGTTTCAATGAAAAAGAAAAACATTAAACGTATTCACGAAGTTTATAACAGGCGCCACAAATCTAAATTTATCACATATGCTTAGAACTTTTTCCACACAAACTCTTCATTATATAACGATTGTTTTTTTAAAGTTATCTTTATGAACATAAGTTATTAATAAAAGGAATTAAAATGTATAAGGAATGAAACTTTTCTTTGTAGAATACTTAATAACAGACTTATCTTTCATAAAAGAAAGTTTTTTTTTAATATATAGTTCAAGCAGTCACAAAAACTAACCACAAAAATTGTTTCAAATTATCTTATGCAACAAAATAGATGTAAAATTTAAATAATTTTAAATTTTTGCTTGAAAAAAGCAGAATTTATTTTTGCAGTAAATATGAGATAAAAATATTTATTAAGAATAAAATTATTTTCTAAAAGAAAGTTTTAAATTGATGTGTAATCGAAGGATTTCATTTAATTACTTACTCAGTGGCTAAATACACTGCTCAACTATTAAACGTAGTAGGCTACGAAATAATCATGACGTTTGGCAGAAAAGTATACAGTTTACAGAGCACTAGGGCACACACACACTTTGCGCATTTGAGAACACACACAAAAAAAGTATTTCCTTAAAAGAAAATCATTTTAATAGGGGGCATGGTTTTCCCACATGGACAGCAATGTTGAACATCTTTAAAACATCCAGTGAATGAAGCTCTTAATGAGGGAGTAGTTTGGTTTGTTTGTTACTCAACGGTCATTTTGTGCACATGAGGGCTAATTAGACCGAGACCTACGCTTTAAAGTGGTTTCCGAACCGCTACAAACATCCATGCCCAAGGTGGGATTTGAACCCACGAACTGTTGAACCGAAGGCAAGAGCGCTAACCATTCGGCTAATGATGGGGTAGAGTATTCTGTATCACTCCTCCAGAAGACCTCTTTCCAATTGGAAAGTTTGAAGGGGTGGTAGGCATTAAGCAACTAGTATGCCGAGAATGTCCCTAACGTATTCCATTGATTTCATGTCCAGAAAACACGATGGCAATAACAATTGATTGTTTTTCCTCTAAAGGAAATCATTCACAAAGTTAGCACGACATGGACTACATTTGTCTCCAATTAATATGAAGTCATCTTCAATTGCCGCAGCATAAGGGATTACAACAGGTCTGAGAATTTCATCCCTTATATCGTCAACCCGTCAGAGTTCCATTTCGAATGATATGGGAATCGGTGCCGCAATCAATGAAGATGTCAGAAAAGACCATCATTCTGACATTTCGAACACGAATGCAGGATTGTTTCGAGTGCTTAATTTCCTCCATATAAAAATACGCTTATTATAAGGATTTAAAGAAAAGCAGAACTCGTCAGAGAAGAGAATATTGCGCCATTTATTTCTCCACCAGTTCACATGCTTTGCTGTTAACGTAACACGCACCATTTGTCGGCGATAATCTAGCCACACAGCATACAAGCAGTTTCGAACAGTGTGTCGAAACTATGGTACCAGCAGCTGAGCGAAAGTGTCATTGAAGTGAGATATAGTATTTAAAATAGATTCATTAATTAGACCCCACGAAATATAACGTCCACCACTTTTAATCTTAGTGATCATATTGTTCTCAGCGTTTTGACATGTTTTAATTCTAAGCCTGCTTAATAAGTTAATTTGGGTTGAAAACTTGCCTGTCAGCATAATTCAAATAAATATTATTGAAAGGAGTATTTTTATTTTTTCATTAAAAATTGTTAGCATCTAATGAAGACAAATTTACAAATGATTTTGATTGTTCGTTTTAATAGCACCAAGTGCAGAAGAAGATAAGCTGCGCCAGAGTAAAAAGCAAATGTGGAAATTTAGGTAATTAAAATAATAAAAAATGTAGAAGAGATAGTTAAAAGTATAAACATTAAGCGATTAGTAAAAATTTAGATTAAAACTAGAAAACTAATTGCATACAAAATATAAAAAGACTGGGATAGGAAGGTTTACCAACCAAATCTCGTAATGATAAAATGTCACTCTTTAAAAAGGAGAAACGCTAACGATTGAAAATAAATAAATAAAACGTGAAAAGACGAGTATGTTTTATCACATGCCTGGCAATAGAGATGCATATCAGGTAAAAATAAGTACTAATAGGTAAAACGTGTTTGGTCGGTGCAAAGGTGTGTCAGATTTACATATGAATATTTATCGACCTGAAAACAGAAAACAATTCTTGCTTGCATTCGGAAAATCGATTTAAAATGTATTAAACGCTATATTGTATTTTTGGAAAAAAAAAAAAAAAAATTCAGAGGAATTTACACGTTTTTTTTTTAAATAACTCTAAATGACATAAGTCTTAATAACTGCAAAGGATATGCAGTTACCTACTTTCATACCTGCCAACCTTGGAAGGAAAAGAATCAGTAGATTTTATTGATTTTGAAGGAAAAAGTCAGGAGACAGTACTAGCTACATATTTTAGATTATACATTCTGAGAATGATTTATTAAAAATATTTTGTGTTAATCTTAAATTTTTAATAAAATATTCACCAACTTTATAAAGGAACTATAAAAGGTAAAAGAATACACTACTTATAAAAAATAAACAACAACGCGCGTTTATGTCCCAATATTTATTTTATAGGGAAACTTTTACTATACTAGTGCAATTTTTATTAGTATTAAACTTATAAAATTACATAAAAACAAGAAATACATTACTAAGTAAATTTAATTCAGTGACAAATACATTGTTTGAAAGAAATATTTAAATTGCTAGTAATATTCCCCCTAATTATATATATAAATTGCTTACATTAACAGGCACTTGGTGTCTGCTCTGAATGTTAATTATATGACTGCCAACTCATAGGGATCTTGGCAGTCTAGTGGTTACTGCATCATTATCCCACGTGGACTCGAAAATCAGAAGAGCATATGTAAAAAATACACACAAACACACATTATCATTATAGTAGTGAGCCTTCTGTTGATTATTTAAGCTCCTGCAACAACTCAATAAACTTTTAGAAATTATCGGGAAAAGTGATGAAAATTCAGGAGTTTTTTGATAAAATCAGTAGAGTGTTGGCAGCCACGTACTTTTCATAATGTTTAAAAATTTGTCTACAACTGCATTTTTTTTAAAAAAAACCAGATGATTAATTTTAAAAAGTCAAACTGCTTATGATGTCAATTTCACAATTCTCAAATGATGCACGCATGCTATACTGATAAGCATTAACCAAGACAAAATGATTATAAAAATTGCAGTGAATAAAAATGAAGTAGGAAATTGTAAAGAATAAAATAAGTTTTTAAAATATGAAAATCGAAATAAAACTCAGGTTATTGGAAATTGAAATGATTTGAGTATTTGTTGATTAAAAAACATTTACTCTGCAAGAGAATACCAAAGTGAAACTCAATCCAATATTAATTTAACCGAAGGAAATCTTATTAATGCTAGTAGTGATGTGAATATTTTAATCCATTTTGTAAAGCTCTTTTATAATTTTGATGAATGAGATTTGTTCTTACCTTTGAAACAATTAGTATAAACGATTTATTAAAGATAATGATAACCATGGTTGCTAACATTTAAAATTTTAAAACCATTACACAGGGGTAGGAGTACAGAAAATTTTTTTTCAGGACACTATTTTCAAGAAATATCAGGACATGTTTTAATAATTAAACAAAACCAATGTTACTTTTACATATTAATTTCTGTTTTATGCATAAAACACATTTTAGAAAGGAATAAACTATTTAATAAATTCTGAGTTTTTTAATTTTTAATACAACTATATGAAAAATGATACAGAAATTTAAACTTTCTATACTGAGCATTTTTTGAAAATTAATAAGTTACATGATAAATGCTTTAAATTAACAATTAATTTATGTATAATTGAATAATGTTCATTTTGAACTGGATGCATTAGCATTTAATTCCGATAATTTAATACTGCACTTTTTTAACATATCATTCACAGATGCAATCTCTGCATTAGCAGCAGACAGCATCATTTGTCCAACTTTCACATCACTCTTATTATCATCACTGATAGCACATGCTATTTTTTTAGTTGCATCATCCAAAAGTTTTTGAGCTACACACTAATTGTCAAGCAAATTTTTCTTTTCTTTCTCAAGTTCATTAATTTTTTCTAATAGCTGCGATTGTTTAAACTTTTTTACACAAGTAGCTTCTACATCTTCTAGCTTCTTCATCTTTTCTTTTCTCTAATTGTGTTACATCTTTTGATTTTTCCATATATGATGCATATTCTGCATGAGATTTCTGAATATAATGCATCATTTTTTTGGTATATGAAATGGAGGAAACAGAATTGCCATGCATTCGAATAACGTCCGTAAACTTTGAACTGTTAATTCCGATAAAGAAGCTTTCTCCTTTGTCACAAGAGAATTGTTAGCTTGAAAACCTCTTTCTGGTTGGGAATTTACATTCAATAACGACAAGCATGCTTTAACCACTCTAGAAAGAGTAGGATATTTTATATAACCACCAGCATCTTTTATATTGAAAACTGCATTCCAATATTTACAGATATTTTGATTATTATCATAATCATTTACAATCAAAGTCACATCTTCACACATGTAAAGAATCCACTCTTCATTCATCTTATCAATATCTGAAGAAGTTTTATTCACATGAGGAATATGTTGAATTAGTCTGCTAAATGAACTCCTAGACTCTTCCTTTTTTCCATTATAAGGAGACAAACACTAGAGATCTGTGAGTAAAGGATGTTATAGGAAGTTTTTGAAGCAAATGCTTTGAAGTTGCTATGTAGCAGCTTCTGACACTTTGTAGAAATGTTGTTTTATCAGTAAGCTCTTCCAGTATTGCTGTTGCACCATGGCCTATTTCAATCTTGTTTAAATTTAGCCAATTTTTTCCTGAATCAACATTAATTTGTAGCAACTTTACTCCATTTTTTTCACAGATTTCTTTTGGGTTTAAAAATTTAAACATAATACTGCGAACAAGTTCATTTAACTTAATGTATATCACATGTACTAAAGGTTCGATTTTTTGCATTAGAAGTAAATATGGTTCAAAAGTCTTACAAAAACATGAAACAAAATGCAGATATGCCAGAGTCTTAGGATCTTTGAAATGTTTTATAATCCGAAGATGTCTATCAGAAAGAGGAGATTTCGACTCTTTAGGTACTTTAACAATAAAATATTCCTTTAGAACATCATATTGCTCAACAATTCTCTCACAAACTGAGCCCAAAGTTAACCAACGGCTCTCAACATGACGAAGAAAACTATGTCTAGCTAAAGTTTCTTTTAGTATTTCTAACTGTAAGGAATGATAATCTTCCCTTCTTGCAGGAGATAGTTTGAAAAATTGATGAATATCTACAGCAAATCCATCAGTATTACAATCAATTTTATCAATACCCTTATGTAGTGCTCCATAGATTATGTGTAAGCAACATGTACACAAATCAATTAGTACTGGTAAACTTTGCTTACTCAGTTCACTATTTTCTTTAAAACAGCTAAATTAAATCTTGGTCCATCCATTGACAACTGCATTAATTTTTCTTAATTCAAACCATTATTTTGAATAAAACTTAATAAACTTTTTACAATTTTATTGGCTTCAGCATGCCCTAAAAAATGTGATTCGAGGTAGCAAATGACATTTTTACCTTGTTTATCAGACCAGTATGAGATGTAAATATTCAACTGTTTCTTTATTTGTTTTGTAGCAGTTTCATCGAAAAGTAAAACAAAATATGAAGTGCCGATATCCCGAAACAAAAGAGTTTTGAAATACGGACCTAATCCAAAATTAATCATATGCATGACTTTTTTGTCAGATAATTTGAGATTTTTTGCTATGGAGGGATCATCAAAAATTTCTCCGTAAATGTTAGCTAAATCATTCAAAGATGAAAAAGAATAATTATATTTTATTGCCACCAAAAGTAAAATGGTTTCAGCTTTAATGGTTTTCTCTGATATCGTTTTGGGAAGCCATGATTTGTTATTCACTACTATAGTCGATGTAGAGGATTCAGATGAAATTGATAGTAAATAGTGTTTGATTCTTGTAACAGTTCACAGCTTTTTTGTGTCTTAATCCATCTGCATGAGCAAGCACTTGTCTAAAACCCATATTTGAAACACTGAATTTGCTTTTGCATACAAAGCACTCCGAAGAATGAACATCGTCAACACTTCGGCACCAGGTCTTGATAAGGCATTTATTCCCATCTTGCAGTTCCGATCATCTGTCGGAAAATTTCGTTTTCCTTGGCATTTTTAAAAGAAAATTAATTGTTTTCAAAAAATAAAATACTGAGCTTGCTAATGAACATTCTTCAAAACACCCATCAAAATCTTTCAAAATGGCGCGATAGGAATTTCACGCATGTGCATAAACGTAGGCGAATAATTCTCGCCATCATATTAAATAGTTGTGCACTACTAAAACCAGAATCTTTGTCTGTAAAGGCAGAAAATAGAATTTAATGGTAAACCCAAACCTAAATTTTTTTTGACGTCAGATATTCGTGAGCAATGGCTGAAAACGAGGCGGAGACGAATGGCAATCCTATTTCCAATTTGAAGGAGAACAAAAAAGGCGGAAATTTTTCTCTTTCTTCTTGCATAGAAAGAAAGCAGTTGAAAGAAAATATATATTCCACTGGAAGAAAAGTTTACTACTGAAAAATATAAAATTATTAATAAAAATTAAACTTTCAAAAGAATGTAATAAAAAATAAGGAATTACAGGATTTATTTTGAAAAATAAGGACATTTCAGGACGTTTTTTAAAAAATCAGGAAATTCAGGAATATCAGGACAACTCCGAGCCCTGCATTACATTTTTTCCATCTCTTATACCAATGTGCTCAAAATTCAATAATTTTTTTGCTTAGGAATGAAACAATTATGTTACATTATTTTGACAAAAATAAATATAAACATCTGAGAAACGTTTTAAATTTTTAACTATACACTTTAAACATTTTTTACATGGCAAAATAATTTAAACATGACAAATGCCAGTTGATTGCACTTCCAATACTTAATTTATAATAATTCTCACAGCTGTAATGAAACTAAATTAAAACTATTAAATCAATTTAAATCATGGCAGTAATTTTTACACAAAATTTACAGTAAAATATAAATCATTTAATTTTTTTTAAAAATGCTCTTTAGCAGAATACGATAGTTAGCGATCGCTAACTGTCAAGCGCAATATATTGGAAAAGCTGCCTAATTTCAGACTAACAAGACAATCTCTAGAATTTTACTGAATGAAAGTAAGATCTTGAAATTAATTTAAAAACATTACATTGTACAATCAAACCATTTAAGCTGGCAGCTATAGATAACACACGTTTTAATAAACCCTACTTTTCGTTTTAAAATCCCCTGTTTTGATTTTATAAATTCACATTAATGTAAAGAATTGTGTTTGTTAAGGATTGTAGCAGTACTTTAAAACATGTTACCTAATTACACAATAACTAATTAATTTTTCTAATTCATTCACCAAACTGATAAATATAAATAGCCTTATTTATATTTAATTTTAAATATATTAAATACTAAGTAGTACGAGCTTAAGAATATAAGCCAAGAGATGATTATAATTTAAAGTGGATATATATGAACACAATATGAACCACTACAGAATATTACATCCACAATGGGAATCAATGGAATTTCATGGAATAAATAATTAAAGGCCAAAGACTTAACAATTCAAAGTCAGCTATTGAAAAAAAGTGTTGATCTCTCAGTTACTTGAGACAAGTATTCAATTCTGCCAGTAAAAATCTAATAGCAGCTGCTGTAACTCGTGGAATTAATTTTGAATAACATCTGAATTCATAATTATTTTGTTGATGTATTTCAACCTGAAATCTAAGAGGGAAAAAAAAATATTTGTAATTACTACAGAGGAAATGCAATAAAAGTACACTTTTTCTTTGTTGCAAATTATCCTGAAATAATAATTAAATAGGCTTAGTAAAAGTTCGATGAGGTCTTAAGAAACCAGAAGCTAATTTCATGTATACTGCATCTTTACACAATATGGAGCATTATCAGAACATTGAAAATGGCCACTATATTAACAGACTATATTTTACACTTTTGGTGCTCATAGTGCCAAAATCACAGCTAGCAATTTAGATGAGAGAAAAATTCATTTTTCTCTAATTCCAATATATAGATAATAAAATGAAAATTTTATTATTACTATCAAAGAAAAAAGGAAGAAGCCCTGAACAAAATAAAAAGGCAGATATAATTTAAAAAAAAATTAATCAATAGATGTATTTTAAATCTTAAGAAAGAATATTGCAAATGGAAGAAAGTGAAAGGATGGTCAAAAATGGGTAGTTTCATTACAGAATAGTTAATAATAAAAATTTTTAATCTTATGTTTACCTTGTGCAAAAGACCATATTCTTGAAGCCAAGATTAAAGACTTCGTTACAAATTAACCCAAAACTTGAAATAAAGCAAAGACATTTTTATAAAAAAATTTTTTAATGAATTCAAAGCATATTTATATGATCTGTACACAGGATAGGAAAATATTTCCGTCAGCTCTCATAAAACTTTATATCGTCCTCTGTTGATGGGTTGATAAGAATGTTGCTGTAAAAAATAATTACATATATTAATAACACATAATTATTACAATAAATACAATTTGTATTAGTAAATATAATTATTCAAGTAATTTAAAATAAGAACTCTCCATATTCAAGCTAGCACATTGCATATTATATGTCCAATCATATTATACAATTTGTATGCATTATGATTATTATAAAATATTATGAAATAAATAAAAAGAACAATTTTGAATAGAGAAATTAAGATAGTAAAATTTTAGTAGATAAAGCTTGTTTCCAAATATATATGCACAATATATATATATATATATATATATATATATATATATATATAAACAAAAAACATATATACACAAGCACAAAAAAAAATTGTAGAATAGAAAAATGTGCATTTGTATATAAGTAGCTTAAATTTATAAATCACATTTTGTTGGTATAGATTTGAAATAGCTATACCAACAAAATGCGATTAGAATAGAGAATTTATATACAGTATCAATTAAGATAGCAACAAAAATAAAAAGGTATAAAATTTAAATTCTTTTCCTGCCTAAGAAAAAGGGGCTTTAATTGACATAGTAAGAAAATGTTAATGAAGAAATTCTATTGGGAAAGAATAAAAAATACTAAACTTATACTCTTGTTTTTATCCAGGTATCAAATGTTAATTTTCTGAGCCAGGATAGAGGTAGTATTTACCTTTGAGTAATAAAAATTTTAATGTTTCTTATTTTAAAATCTGAGGAGTAAGATATAAATTAATAATTTTATTTTTCCAGTCCAGCTTTACATTGATAAATATGTCCAAGGATTGATGTTTAGAAAATATAATTATTTCAAGAAAGGAATTAATTTAAAAGAAATAAAACTTATCAATTCATAGTATCCACTATCACTTATTCTTTTCATCAACAAATACTTAACCCCATAAAAACAGATTCAAATAATGGATGTAAAAGATAAGTTATATATAATTAAAACTTAAAATTGATAAAATTTTTCTATCATTTTGAGATCTAAAATTAATGATTTTCTTTAGAGGCAAAATTAGCTCTTTCAATTAACCAATACATGTCATGATTAACTAGACTGCTCACACTAATCTAATGTAATAATTTTTATATGAAAAAAGAAAGTTTATAAAAATGAGTATGTATGTATGTATATATATATATATATATATATATATATATATATAACATATATATATATATATATATATATATATATATAACATCAAAATATAGTATAGCATGAATTAATGTAAATATTTCATTATAGAATACAAATTTTGGCTTAAATTTCTTAGCACTCAATTGAAGGTGAATAAAATACAGTAAGTTATGAACATAAAAGGTAATAATCTTGTAAAACATTAAAAGGAATGATTAGTGAAAATTAATATTGTAATTGATTCCATATAATGCACATATGCAGAAATAAATTGTTGATGAAAATATTTTATAGTAATTAATAATTTCTGCAATTATTAAAGCAGTGGGAAATTTCAAATAAAAATAGGCAAAAGATTTTAAGAGTATTAAAAATAAAAATCATCACCATTTTTACAAGTTCTTCTTTAATAAGTCTGATGAATTCAGCCCTTGCTTTGGATACAGCAAGTTCATTTGTACTTTCAATGGCGAGATAAAGTTTGCGATCCCCTTCTTTAGGTTCTTTTCCAGGAGGATAATATGTGCCTCTAACAGTGATACCGGCTTCAGAATACTCACTAATTTGAGCAAGCGCTTCCTAAAAAACAAAAATGTTATAAAACATTTAATTAAAAAAATAAATATATACAAAAGTTGTAACAGCCAATATAACATTTTTAATATGATCATTTATGGGCATGCTTACGAATGAATAAAAAATATCTTGATATTATTAATTTTTGACAGTGAAGGTAGTAAAAAATGAGAATGATTGTCACATATTTGCACAAAAATGGCTATTGCTTTTAATGTGGTATTTAGTTATCTTTAATATAACTAGAATAAATAATGAATCATACAAGATTTAAATATCAAATCATCTTTAAGAGAAAAATTAATTATTGTTAAAATATCTTATTCATTCTTTATAGTGATTAAGCATAAAAACTTTAAGCCACAAAATTTGAAAAAATAAGAAGAATAATAAACTAAAGCATAGATTTTAAGCTATCATAAATTTAACAGCTTAAAAAATAAAATTCATGCTGTTTTAATTAACTCTTGGAAGCAAAACAAAATAATTAAATCATTTTTTTTCAAAAATTTTTTAGCAATACTTAAAAAACAAAAACCAAGGAAAAAATCTGAACTAGATTTGATTAATTTAGGATTAAGATAGAATTTGTAACTTTCAAGTTTGCCACACAATTTTTTCCTGTTACTATTATTTTTGTCAGTAATAATTTTTTGAAATTATTTAAAACATTCCACTAATTATTCTCAAGTAAATAATCTTTTCTTTTCCTTAAGAAACAATGCTTTTCATAATGATTTTTTGAATCAAATCATTATTTTATCTGTGATATCAATGAGCAAATTGTAATGTTCAATACAGCAATTATCATAATAAATGATACATTTATCCACTTATTTTTAGAAAATAAAAGCAATAATTCAAATAATATTGCTGAATACACAGGAAATATCAAAATAAGTTAAGAAAATTTTAAGAGACATTTACTTTTTTTATTTACATAAAAATCCAAACAATCTTTGTGCAATTGAAAGTAAATACATTAATAATAATTTCTATCCCATTACATAAAAAAAAGATCAATCTGAAAATTTAGACAGCATTCAAATGAAATATAGCACAAGATATCAGAAAAGAATTGACGCAATAATAAAAGAATTTATACTAACATTAAATTTTAGAAAAATTTTAAAAAATTAGAGATTAAAATTTTAAGAGTGACTATTATATAATTTTTCAATTACAAAGTGTTAAAGTGTATTTGCTTGACAATTTTTAGAATAATACTTCAAAAACTCTAAAGCAAATAAATTATAAAATCATATCACTAGAGAAAATTAAAAAAAGTAAAAGGAAAATATAAGTTCTCTTATGTAAAAAGATTAATCTCAAATTGATTTTATACTTTATTAATAATTTTGAAATTTAAATCACATGATGGCTTATATCAATAAATACTTGATACTAAAAATAAATTTGAAGAAGAGAATGAGATATGTGTCACTTGAGTAATTCAAAAACATTCTTTTGAAAATTCAAGGATCTTCAGAAATGAGTGTTGAGAATGTAGGTGTGGATTATGAGTCAGATCCTACATTAGAATAAAAATATTACGGAAGAAGATGCTATAGCGTCCAAGTTGAGGCAGACATGGGAGTATCAGCTAGTGAATGCAAGCAAATTCTCACTTTAAAGCAGAGACACTACTTGGCTGCCCGAAAATGTATAAACAGTCCATCATGACAGAGACATTTTGTAATACAGTATATCTCTGTCTGAACTTATAAGTATCTTAACAGAAACTTATAAGTATCTTAACATATAAAAGCTCTGATTAATCTTCTTCCTACTTGTAAAAACTCATTTTACAAGTTAAGAAACCAATTTCAAATTATATTAGATAAAATGCAAAGCATTATTTAATTTATTCCAAAATATATGTGAATTTTTAATTTTAAAATGCCTTTTTCCCCAAAATTATTTTCTAACAAATAACATAAGTCATATCATAAACTTATGATGTAATTATCATTAAAATAACATATTTTTCATAGAGGAATCAAATGAGAATACTATGAGGAAGAAATCACTTACTTTAGATGTAACTTTCCACCTGGCTTGTTGAGGGAAATCATTGATTTCAAGTTCTTCTTCATACTTTCGGAATGTTTCCACAGCTGGCTCATCTTCTTTATCATCTTCATCTGCTTTAGGTTGATAATTAAGTTTAGCATGAAGTTTCTCAGCTCTTTGTTCAGCAAGAGTTTTAGCTTGTAAGGCTGCCTATAAAATAACAGCAATCAGTCAACTGACACAATAAAGACATTCAACATTAATTTCATTCACGAAATATAAATTATTAAATCATTATTATCAAAAAATAATGAAAAACAGCAATTAACATTCTTAATTAAGATTATTGAAGAATCAAAACATTTACTAAATGAACCACAGTTACTTTTAATTCCTTAAATTTAACACAAAAAAGCAATATTTTAAATTAAGATAATAAGCACTTGTGGGCTATTTTTTTACTCATAATTTTCTGCTTGAGAAGAAAGAAATATTTTAACTACTTACAGATATAACGGGAGTGGTTCCTAAATGTCCTTTCAAAACAGCTTCAGCAGCTTGTTGTGCTTCAGCTCCAATATTCCTCTGTAAACTTATGCGGGAAGCCAGTTTTTTAGCAAGTTCCAATTTTTCAGCACTTGCAATTCCACCAACTAAACCTGCAATACCAGTGGGCAAAACAGTAATTTCTTGCACACGCTTCTTAGGTGCAAGCAACGTCTCTATTTCTTTATCAATATCTGCCTCAGCATCTTCATCATCTGAATCCTGAAGACCCAATGCTGCCTTTTGGAACTTTTTCTTCTCATTTGCTAATTGAGCCTCTGCTTCATCAAATTTAAAGCCTTTACCAGAGAAACCACTGCTGCTTTTCACTTTTTTACCTTCCTGCAAAACAAATGAGGATGAAAAAAAATTTTTTTTTATAACATATTTTTTTCTAAAACGTAACATTTCCAACAAATGCAAAACATTTTTTAAATGCATTTTATTATAATAAAGAAAATTATTTGAAATAAAGATAAGATTTGAAATTAAGGCTTATTTAAATACATCAAAAATGATTAATATATTAGGAAATGGGCAAAATTCTGTTAAAATGATCCATTTAAATTAATTACCTATAGTATATTAAAGATAAAAAGGATAAAATATTGCAATGATTATTACAGGTGACCTCAAGAGAATTTCATAGAGTAAACATGACTTCATATTTTGTTGCATAAATGACAACAGATGAGATAAAAATAATCAAATGAATGAAAATTCAGGCCAACAGATTTTTAAAATGACATTATATATAACAAATAAATAAATAACATGATAACATTTTATAATAATTAAGATTTATTTCAATTCATTGAGTGAATATTGGAATAAAATGACTTTTAAAGTTACAATGGTTTGTCACTCAATTTGTACATGAGAAGTAATTAAAAAGTACTGAAAGTTCACAGTGAATTTTAAATGACTACAAATATCCAAGCTAGAAATGGAAACAGAACCAAAAAAATGTCTCAATTAAATAAAAAAGTAACAATTGATTAAGTAAATAAAACAATTAACAATTAGATTAAATTGACACACACTTGCAATTCATGAAATGTAAATTATAAGTTAATGATAAAAGAATAAGCTCAGTAAAAACTCTTTATTATTAAATAAATTTATTGTAAAATTTCATATATGAAATCGTTCAATGCCCTAACAATAGCTCTTTTAGTCTTTCATAACAAACACTAATAGGATTTACAAATAATTAAACTGACAAAATATATCTTTTGAATAATTTATAGAATGAAACAAGAAAAGACTATATGTTTCATTTATTAGCGATAGTAAGAACAGGAATGTTTCTCTTCTATAGTTATACTTTAAGATTTCAATTTAATATCTTTATCAAAAGATTTCTTACACTTTTCTTTTGACTCCATTTCACATATTTTTCTTTCCAAACTTAGTTTGATACATTGTACATCTACATCAGAACTTTTAGTTTCTATTCTCGGAAAACTGAATGTCAAGATTTTTAGAATATGTAGACTTTTCAACTTTAACTGTATCATGAAAATATTTTGAAAGAGGATCCCATTGATCAACAAGCAATTGAAGACTTTTTCTTAGGAAAAGGCAATATGTTCAGACCAATTTAAGGATTTTTGAGTACCTTTATGATACAATTCTTAAATTTTTACACATTACTTTGGAGCATTTTAAATAATAAAAGTCTATTATAACCTCATCAGAGTTAACGGACAAACTCGCAATATCTTTTTTCAGAGGTAAGATTTATTAAATAACGAGAGCAACCAATTATCATTTAATTTTCTCCCCTCTCATATAAAAGAAAATGCTCGTTTTTATGCAATTAAGAACGAATCTTTTTTTTTTTTTTTTTTTTTTTTTACAAAACAACTTTTTTTTGTAAATAAAATACCATAAAAGAAAAAATTATTTAGAAATTCACTATAATAGAAACAACATGGATTCATATTCATACATAATAAGATTTAGAAACAACTCTTAGTTTCTTTTTACTGATGAAAAATCAAGCAATCATTAATCTTTTCTATATTTTAAAAAAATATATTTCCCTATTTTTCAATGTACAAAAGCATTTAGTTGTTTTTATCAAGAGTACCTTATTTCTGTTACATTCAGCTGTTTTTTTTTTGGGAAGGGGGACGGTCTTCATATTGCATTATTTTCTTCATGTTCCATACTTGAAATACTCATTCATTACATTCTCAATAATTTCATCATTTTATATCTTGTTTATACATATCATATATGAATTTACATAAAAAAAAATCATGAGGAGAAATTTCAGCCAGCAAAATGATTCTTCGTATGAGCTCACACATGAGTAACTCATATTTGCTCGAGACATTAGGTAAATTACTTTTGCTTTCTTTAGTCACAAGGAGATTCTTTTAATAAAGCCTTTTTTAGAAATGCTCTCGATGTATAACAATTAACAAATATCTCTTCTTCTGATATGCTAATTCCTTAATAAATGCATACCTTTCAGTTGCAACACATACATTAAGCTTTGCAATTTCATTTTTAGGAAACAGTTGCTTAAAACAGGGAGCAGCATTGCAGCTTGGTATATCATGTTCTATCAAAAAGAAAATACAATTTTGACCAGGTAAATTCCTTTTGGGTATCATTTTTAAAATAAACATCTATTTCAGATGTGCTTGCTGAACTTCTTGCTTCTAGTTCATATTTTGGAGTTATGACATAATGAGAAACATCAAAATGATGGGCATGAGAGCTATTAAAATCATAACTACAAATTGTATGTAATGAGTAAATTTAGGTTTCTCTACACGATGCTTTGAGACACGGAAACTCAATTTAATGTAACTATATTAAAGATTTAAAATATGATTTACTAAGTTTAATATTAGACATAGTTCACAAAACAACACCAAGAAGTCCCTATGAAACCAAAATGCTACATTTATCCATGAGTACCTCAAAATTAACTCTGACCATCAATCAAGCAATCATAATAGTTAAAGAATGGCACCAAGTTTTGCCTCATGACTAAACAAGAACAAGAATGCTATGCAGTAAACAAAAGATGTAATGGAATTCAAAGGAAACAAATCTTTTTTCTTAACATTTCTCTAAAATTATTAGACTTCTGTGCTTTGCGAAAAAAAGAAAAATATTCTATGTTATTAGTAAGAATGTAAAACCTAGCTATCTTGTGCCTAAGTAGGCAGAACTTTGCATACCATTTTCTAGCTTCCCCCCTTTTTTAACTTATTTAAATATAATTAATACTTTTGTCTGCCAGCAACATCAGAGTTAAATAATTCTTTGCTAATTACTATGTTGATAACTCTTCTATATTGAAAATAATATCAATGGCATGTTCAGACTATTTATCTTTTAAGCATTTTACCTTCTAATTACTATTGAGAGAAACTGTTTAGAAGCTTGACCATGAGAAACAGAAAAAGGAAATTAACTACTTTTCACAATTGATTATTTTACCTAGTGGATTAAATTAAAATTTACTCTATTTTTAAAACAATCAAAAGAGTTAATAAAAAATTTCAAAATCATACTATGATAGATTTATATAATGATACTTACTAACTTCTATTAAAAGAGTTACACTCTTAAACACTAATTTTAGATAAATTAAACAATAGCAAAAGATTTTGCATTTTATTTAAGTTTCTTGATTTATTATTTACTGCAGTTTGGGAATCTAAACATGAAATGTTTTGAGACAAAGTATTGTATCTAGTGGGGGTATTTTTTCTGTTTATTTCATTGGAAATTTGGAAAATAATAAATTATTTTTAAATAAATGAAAATTTTCTAGGCTACTATGCAAACACTGATATAATTACACACATTTCACATATTCTTTAAAATAATACATTTGATAAACTAATTTTTTATCTTTAGTAAATTATTCTGAATTCAAGATTTACAAAAAAATCAACTAGTAAGTTTAAATATTGAAAGGAAATAAGATATTAAACAAATCAGCAAAATTGATGAATTTAATAAGTATACACAAAAGTTGGAATATTTGCGTTTTTTAATTGTTAAAATTTGTTTACAAGTCAAAATTAATTAGTTTTGCAAAATAGCTTTTGGTGAAGAGAAAAATACATTTTTCTTTAAAAGAAATATTAATTATATATGGAAATATCAGAATCTATAAAACCAGTTATAAATTTATTATCTTATTTAAATAAGTATAGTCATACCGCTGCTTGTCTAAGGCAATACTCATCCCATAATTTTTGTAGGTCTGTAGGTATTGGATTTTGAGATAATTCTAATGCTTTGATGATATCACCAGCATATCGTCCTTGTTCAGAAGTAATAAATGTATATGCAAAGCCTTTATTTCCAGCTCGACCAGTACGCCTGAAACATTAAGCATTTACCATTAAATAAGAGAAGAAATTTTAATTATTAATAAGTTTTACAAGAAATTTATATCAAGCCTAACACTTAAAAATAAAGAGAAACTAAACTGTAATTTAAACATTAATACATGCCCCTAAAAACAGTTAGTAAATTTTTTCTGACTTGTTCTAGAAATACTATGCTTTGAACCAAAGAAATTAAAAAAAAAAAAAAAAAAAAAAAAGTAAAATTTTAATTATTATACAACTTGGACATTAACAAAGAGAATAAAAATTTTCACACTATTTAATTTAAACTAACTATTTCAAAATGAATGTTTGTTGAATAGGTTATCTGAATAAATTTAAACAAAATCTACTTAACCCATTATAAGCAACAAACTGGTTAATTATAGTTGGTTTGTCAATTTTCAATGAGGATCAATGATCAATTTATAAACACATGTTAGTACTGAAATTAATGTAGATCAAAGTTTTTATACAGTTGAGTAACCAAACACTTCAAAATGAATTATTATTATATTACCTTGATATATTTTCAGAATAATTATTTAATGAGATAAAACTGTCATTCTGAAGAAAATTCTTATCAAAATGTGCTTTTTTATTTCAGAAAATAAATATAGAACTTTTGGTTTGTGAAGTGTTCATTGATCTTGTTTGCATATGAAAACCAATTCGATAGGGTTCTATAGTTTAAAAGGGATTCCAAATTACTGTAAATATTAGTTAAGACAGCATTTTTCAGAGCAATAGGTATTGCAGAACAATGGGAGTTAAAAATTAGGTGTTTGTGAGTTTTCCACATTTCCAAATTTTTGATAATAAGCTCATTATATACATAATTTTCAAAAATAATTGATGCAATTTATATTAAAATGCTTTAAAACAGCTTTAAACTATTGGCTATCCATATCTGTAATAATCATAATCAATGTTTGTAAAAATTCATCATACTAATGTTTTATACACTTGGCGGGCAGCTGCTCTATGAAATAAACTTTTCATAAACTATCATACAAGAAATATGAATTCTTTGGAATATAAGGATAATTATGGATTGGAATAATTCAATTATCCAAGATCTTAAGCTTTATGTATGTGGATATTATTAATGGCAGTCATTAAAATTTTTTATTTGTAGTAATAATTTAATGTTGTAGATATTCTCCTTAAAGATTGGAAAGTGGTGAAGAACATTCAAATGTCCCATATTGTTGGCAGGTGGGTTTCATTTGATTCCTAAAAATTGACATATTTTTCTTAAAAAAGCCAAGGCAAGCAGTGAACTATTATTATTGTGATGGAAATCCAAGATAGTCTGCAATTTCAAACTTTTCCACATTTCAATTTAAATAACATTTTGTAGAACCAAAGAAAATGAATAAATATACACAATTGGAAAACAAATTATATTTTTAGCATTTAAGTTTACTATAAATACAAATAATTAAGAATAAACATGATTTGACTTATATTTATCATTACTGAAACACTTAAATTTATTTCAAGGTAAGTTTTGAGAATGCTGTATAAAGTATGTGTATGAATCAATTTCAACACATCCATATGACAAAACATTTTAAGACATCTGACTTCTATAGGCATTTGAGGTTTCATTAATTCTACAATGAAACTAAATTAAAGGGAAATCTTTAATGCTATATTTAATGAATATTACCCCAGTGAAAAAACATCAAGTTATAATTTTAATGAATTAGTCAGTTGTATATTCCAGTAAAACTATATTTTTGCTTAATTTTTCATTTAAACTTTGAAATGATTTCAAATGAAAATTCGAAATGTACTAACTATTTGAAAATTATTATTAAATACTTAAAAAGTGTGACAGTGTATTAAAATTTTGAATGGCAAAACTCTAAAAAAAGAGAGATCAGACAGTGGAATCATATGCTTTTGAATTTGAATGCAATATTTGTAAGTAAAGTATTCTACGGAAATTGTGAATCACTTCAGTGAAATTTTATTAAAATATTTAGACTTTTACAATTAATATATGCATATAAAATATGTGATTGTACCAAAAAATATGTGATAGAGCAGCAAGTTGCAATCAATAACTGGAGAAACACTGATCAAGAAGAAAATTTTTTATATGCAGATATTCCATCATAAAACTTCATCAAAATAACAAAATGATAAAATATTGATAGCATCTGAGCATGAGATTTATTTAAAAATATTTAAAATTTAAAACTTATACAACTTTTTAAAAGGAATAAATGAACTTACCCACATCTATGCACATAGTCTTCATAATGATTAGGGCAGTCATAATTTACAACCAGAATAAGATGCTTCACATCCAGTCCTCGAGCTGCAACAGACGTGGCTATCTAAATATTTGAAAGATAATAGAAATATCAATTATGAAACTATATTTATTATTGAGTTGATTCTAAAAGAGGTCTATACAGGTCCCAGAAGAAATGAAATCTTGTGCACTTAAAAACTCATTCCTGCACTCAATTCATTAAAATGTTTTAGAAGGACGACGTTTCTATTTTCATGCTTAAAAAGAAGTCAGCTCAAGTGAATAATTTTATAACTAAAGGTAGACGAATAAAAGGCTCATAATAACATAAATCTTAATAAGAAAAAAATAAAACTACACCATAATGAAATTAAGTAATTTTTGTTAAAATACAAACTAAATCTAGTTTTTTTTTTATTTTAGTAATTAAATTGTTAACAGAAAAGATTTAATGAATATGAATGAGTAATAGTAATATGCTTGATGTTTCATTAAAAATATATTATAGATATAATCCCAGTTTAAAAACTAGATAAGAAACAAGTTTAACCAGTAACATAGATAAGAAACAAACACAGTCAAGGGCATTTAAAATACATTAAATGACTATTTTATAATACCAGCATATGGAAATTATATTGTTGCTCAAATATAAAGCCTCTAAGGAAGGCAGAGGAGAAAGAGACAGCATGTTTACTACTAAATTTAATATTTAAAGAACTGAGTAGAATGGTTATCTGAATTTATTAATAATTTTTTGGCAAAATCATAAATATTTAAAATACTTAAAAAAATGTTAAATTTTTATATAAATAATATACTTTAATTATGTTTAAAACATAAAACATTAACATACATTTATATGTTCAACCTCATATAAAATAATAAAAAGATGTTATTTTTATTTTAAAAATTATTTCTTAAGTTATTTTAATAGCAAAAACCATGCATGCTGCATGAAATAAATATGCAAATTATATTAAAATATAGCATTACATAAGTAAGTAATTAACTAGAATACAAAATGACTTGGAAACAAAATAATATATTTAGACAAGTATATATTTCTTTTGAAAATTCACTATTAGATCGTAAGAAGCGAAAAAGTTTAAAAAACAGTTCTAATGAAAAAATTAAATGAGATGCACTATTAAAGATGTTTTGTGGGGGGGCAAATTTACATCATTTATCAGATACTTACTAATACACTGACTTTCCCAGCTTTAAAGTCACAAATAGTAGAATCTCTGTCAAACTGATCGATCCCACCATGTAGTGCCATGCAATTGTAAGAAGCTTTAATTAAGTCTTTAAGCAAAAGATCTGCATTTTCTTGTTTATCAACAAATACTAGGGCACTTCCTTGTTCTTGATAATATCCTAAGAGTTCAAGAAGTTTTAAGAATTTGCCATCTTCTTCAATAACAACAGCATGTTGTTCCACATCTTTACAAACTATACTTCTGCCACCAACTTGAACTTCAATAGGTTTAGTTAGAATACGACGAGCTAAGGCTTCCATTTGGCGGGGGAATGTTGCAGAAAATAAAACTGTCTGACGATCAGGTCTTGTGCTATCAACAATTCGCATTACCTAATTGAAACAATATAAAGAATAATTTAATAAAATATACAAATTATACATCCAGGAAAAATCAATCAATTTAAAATATGTAATAAGTTAATTTGAAAAACACCATTGATTAATTCTACTTTTGACTCCTGAAATATTTTTGTCTTTATTATAAAAACAAATATTGATTATTGTCAATTTAATAAAAGCCATTCAAAATTAAAAAAAAAATAGAATTTATTTTAATACATAGTTTTAAAATAAATAACATCAATGTTGCACAGAATAACTGAATGAAAATATTTCACACACAAGACTTCAGCTTTACAGATACTGATATTTTGCAATAAAACATATAATACACATACAGAGGAAGGAGTAATTATACACGGGTACATAAAAGCGTAGGAGTATATATAGCAATGAAATATTTCTTCAGGATATATTTTCAAGAAATATTAGCACATTTTCAAATATTACTTTTACATAATAACAAATTAATTTCTGTATTATGAATGCAACATTTTTTAGTAAGAAATATACTATTAAAAAACTCAGAATTTTATTAGCAATACAACAATATGAAGATGATACAGAAATTAAACATAATATATTACACATTTTTGAGAATTAATAAGATTTATGATAACTACTTTAAATAAAATTAGATTAACATATAATTAAATAATGTTCATTTTGAACTGGATGCATCAGTAATTTAATCTGATAATTTAATATGGCATTTTTTCAGCTTATACAGATGAATCTGCTGCATAATGGCAGACATCATCACTCATATTATCAGAAACAGCACATGCTATTTTCTTTGTTACATTATCCAAATGCTTTTGAGTTGCACACTATTTATCAAGGAAAGCATCTTTTCTTTCTAAAGTTAATTAATCTTCTCTAACAGGTGAGATGTTTAAACTTTTGTTTTACAAGCATCTGCTTTGTCTTCTCCAACTTTTCTTTACTTTTTCACTTGAGTCACCTTTTTATATTTTTCCAGATATGATGCATATCCTGCATGAGATTTCCGAACACAATGAATCATTTCTTTGGTAAAGCAAATAGAGGAAATACAATTGTCTTACATTCAAATGACACCAGTAAAAGTTTATAAACATCAAACTAAAAATTCCAATAAAGAAGCCTTCTCCTTAGTCACAACAGAATTGTTTGTCGTAAAATCACTCATTTGTTGTTAACTTACATTCAATAGAGACAGACATGATTTAATAACTCTAGAAAAAATATAGAGTATGATATTTAATATATTCACCAACATCTTTATATATATATATATATATATATATATATATATATATATATATATATATATATATATATGTGTGTGTGTGTGTGTGTGTGTGTGTGTGTGTGTGTGTGTCCTGTAAGTTTTCTATCTAGAAAAATTATGACTAATTCAATGTTAAAATTTTATCAAACAATCATATGTTAAAATTTTATTTGCAGATATTTTGGCCATTATCATAATAATTTACAAAGTCATATCTTCACATATGTAAAGAATTCACTTATCATTCATCTTATTAATGTGCAAAAGAGTTTTATTCACCTGAGAAATATGCTTAATTAGTCTACTAAATGAAATTTCGGAACTCTTTTTCTCCCTTATGTATTATAAGGAGACAAATATTGGAGATCTGTGAGTAATGGATTTACTAAAGGAAGTTTTTGAAACAGATGTTTAGAAATTGAGATGTAGCAATTGATAGCTACACCAACTATTCCAGAATTGCTGCTGTACCATGATTAAAAATTTAATCAATTTTTACTTAAATGAATATTATTTTGCAGCAACTTTACTCCATTTTTCTTCAGATTTAAAAATTTAAATATAATACTGCAGACAAGTTAATTTAATTTAGTATATATCACAGGCACTAATAAGTATCCAAATCAATAAGTAACAGTAGACTTTGCTTACTCAGTTCACTATTTACTTGCTTTAAAAAAGCTAAATTAACTTTTAGTCCATCCATTGATAACTGCATTAATTTTTTTTATAAACCTTTACTTCAATAAAATTTTCACAATATTATTGGTTTCAGCATGCCCTAAAAATAGAAACAGTAGCAAATGCCATTTCTTCCTTGTTTATCAAACTAATATGAAATGTAAATGTCTAACTGTATCATTTTTTTGTATTGATTAGTTTTATCAAAAAATAAAACAAAATATAAAGTACTGATACCCTAAAATAAGAGTTTTGAAATAAAGCCAATTCAAAATTAATCACGTATCTGACTTTTTGTCAGATAATCTGAAATTTTGCTATGAAAGTATCTTCACAAATTTCTTTGTAAACCCAAATCAAAATTTTTATGATGTCAGATATTCATTCACGGCCAATGGTTGATAGCGAGGGAGCGATGAAAATTTGGCAATCCTATTTCCAGTTTGAAGGAGAATCAAAAAAGAGATTTTTATTGATATTTCTAATCTAATTTTTTTTATTGCACAGAATAGAGTTGAAAAAGAAAATGTAAATTAATATTACACTGGAAGGCAAATTTACTACTGTGAAAAATATAATAAACTTAATTATTACATAAAATAAAACTTTCACAGAAGATTTTAATAAAAAAAAAAAAAAAAAAAAAAAAAAATTCAGGAATTACAGGAACATCAGGACAACTCCAACCCTTGCACATAATATTATTTTAGTATATGAATATTAATATTTACACGAAAAATTTAAAGTACAATAATTAAAACTCTAAGTAGCAGGAATTTATTTGGACTCAGCTGTTTTATATACACAAATATATCCCATATATTTAACTTAAATATGTTTAACAGAAATATTATAATGTATCAATAAATACCTGAGGTTCAAAACCCATATCAAACATTCTATCTGCTTCATCTAAGACAATGTAAGTGCAACGCTTCAAATTAGTGACACGTCCTAAAACAATTAATAAACATATTGTTCAAAAAAGACAAATCAATTTGCAATTAAATCTATAATGTAAAAACACAAGAATAATTCAGCACGGTAATAACAAATACTAAAAATCCTTAAACCTTACCACTGTTGGCAGCAAGCATGTCAATCATACGACCAGGTGTACATACAATAATTTCTGCCCCTCTTTTCAATTCTGCTATTTGTTCTGAGATACCAGTACCACCGTAAACACAAACAACTCTTAAAGAAAGAGCTTTAGTAAATTTTTTACATTCTTTTGTAATTTGCATAGCAAGTTCCCTAGTTGGTGTCATTATCACAGCTAAAAGAAAATGAACATTTAAACAAGTATAATAATAACAGTGACTAGAAGATGAAGTAAGTTATATTATTTACTGTTGAAACATATATTAAGATTGATTTTATTATTTCAATACCAAATATTTACTTTAAATTGTTTCTTTTATGTGCTAAAAATTTTAAGTTGTACATTTAAATATAAAAATTAAATATATTACCAATAGGTCCATCCTCAGGTTCCAGACTGGGTTGATCTAAAATGTGACGAAACATAGGTAGCAAGAAAGCCAAAGTTTTACCAGATCCTGTCTTGGCTATTCCAATCATATCTCTACCAGACATGACACATGGAATAGCCTGTGACTGAATGGGAGTTGGTTTTTCATAGCCATGTCTGTAGGAAGAAATTACACACTTAATAAAATTCAGCAAATCAATATTAATTATAAATTGTGTTTTTTAATTTAAATAAAACATACTTTTTAAGAACTTCAAGGACTTTTTTACTCACACCACACTGAGCCCAATTTTTGATAGGTTTTGGGCAATTTTTCCCCTTGACCTTAATACCTTCCATTTCATCTCGCCATGCATCCACCTCTGAAAAAATAGGAAATATATTATTGAAATTGTAAATGAAAATATGATTTATTTTGCTGAAAAAAAGTTTTAAGTTTAACCTTTAAATCATTCAAATCAATTTCGAAATGAAGGCTTTAACTAATTTATAAAAACTATTAAATTTAATATGTTTGGTTAGAATATCCCTAGTTGTTGAGAATATTTGGTACAAAGTCCAAAAATGACAAGAGAGTTTGGGTTTTATGACACATTGAATTGTTTAACTAACATAATTCTTTTTAAATATAGTTTTAATCATTTATCTGTGTTCATTAGAAGTACAAAACAGTTAGAGAAATGTATCAAATTTTCTATCATACTAAATATATAATATTTTTTTCTTTCAAAATACTGATAGAAAAGAACCAGTTAGAAAATTTATAAAGAATATATATATTTATCTGATATCAAATCTTGTTTAGAAGCATCATGAATATAATATAAATATCACATAAAAAAACTAACATTATAAGCTTTTAAGTTTAAGACAAATCTTAATCAAAAAATCAAGGATTTTTAAGTATTTCCGAAAAATGCTTACTTTAAAAATATGGAAAATAAGTGGCGGAAAGTTACAAATATGGAATATGAACAAAGAATGGGCATATGTAGAATTGAGTCTTATAAAACAATTTTTTTACTTAAAAAAAAACCTTTTCATTTTAAACCAATTCATTCATTGCATTTACAATAATAGAACAGTCAAATTTTTAAACTAAGTTCATACATAAAAAAAAAAAAAAAAAAAAAAAAAAAAAAAAACAACAACAACAACAATTGTTTATGATTTAAATTGATCACTGTGCTCACATCTTTAATTTAAACATTTGGTGCAAATTATTTGTAGGTAATGCTTTTACAGTTAAAACTGATTTAAAATAACATTTTCAATTAAATTGTTGACTGGAGATATATAACAATTCCAATTTGATAAATCCACATAAAAATGAATTTTTTAAAATCAGTATTTCAGTAAAAAACAGAAAAAAAACTAGTAATAAATATATGAATATTAAAGTATATAATAAACAGCCAAAAAGAAGTATTTGAAATTATAATATAAAAATAATTAAGATGTTTTTTTTTTAATATTTTAATTTAATATTTAACATCTTGAAAACACAGTAATTATTTGGAGACTTCTCATGGAATCAAAATATAAAGAATTTAAAATGTCTAAAAAACAATCTAAAATTATGTCATACAATAATTTTAGAAACACCTTGGTATTTCTTTTTATTACAGAACTTTGATATATTATAATCTTACATAAATAATATACTCAGTTTTGAATATTGTTTTCCAGTTAAGTATCAAAAATTAATTTATTACTTTAGATAAAGGATATTTATGCATAAAAATGTTTAAGTTATAATACCTCTTTCTATTGTTCATGAAGAAATGTTATAATTTTTTGATTTTATGGTATGATTTATATAAATTAAGTTTTGCATAAAATGATTAAAATATGAAAACTAATATGCATGGCATAGAAAACCTCAATTATTTTCAAAACTACAAGGTTCAATATCAGAATAAAAATACAAACAAGAACTTCTATTTAACAGTAATAAGTTCCAAAAAAAGACTAATTAAAAATAAAAGAAATAACTACGCAACACTACTGCCTCCAGAAAACTGAATAAGTATTTTTAAACTAAAATTATAACTGATTAAAATGAAAACAAAATAATTCAATAAAAGTAAAAAATAATTGGAGAATATAAAAATATTCTATTGGGGATGAAAAAAAATGAATTCAAATACTAACCCTCTTGTGTCATTTTTGCGAGTTCAGGCACTTCAACATAAAAATTCTTTCGGAATGGTTGATAAGTAACATCTTCTTTGGTTACAGTCAACAGTTTTTTAGCTTTGTTAGCTTGAAGATTAGACATTGCATTTTGAAGTTCATCAGTTTCCTCTTCTGATGAGTACTAAAGATCAAAGTGTACACATTTTTGAAGAAAATATCAACAAAATAAATTACAATAAAAATATAAACATTCTTTGATGTAAATTAATAAAATATGTAAATTTATAATCCAAATATATAAAGAACTTTAGAAGACATTGATAAAAACTATAACTTCAATAGTTATCTATGAAAAACTAAAGATTAAACATCTAATTATTACATAATTCTGCACCAGAATTTTACTTTGATAAAAAGGTATATTGATTTTTAGTCTCACTATGTATTTCAGTAAAAGAAGAGTTTTCATGATACAAAAGAAGATTTTTAATGTTTCAGTACACAACTCTTCCTTTTTGTACAACAAAAATTTGAATTTAGCTGTACACAAAATGAGAATAAGAATCTGGAATGAATTTAATGAATACTTTTAAGTATTTAATGTTAAAGATTATTAGTTCATAACTAAAACTGATTAATACCAGAAAATTGTTTCAATTTAATATTTATTTATTATTTTTTTACTAAACTGAAAATATTGAGATCAATAACAAAAACCCGTAATTTACTTTTTTTTTAATTGTAAAATTATAGAATTGGAAAAACTTAAAATTCTTCTATTACTTAATTAAGATTATTACCCAAGGAAATAAGTTCACAGTTCACTGAGTATTTAATAAAATACAAATACAAAAAATTAATGTAAATTATAGTAACAAAACATTGACAAAGACTCTCATGCCTATGAATGTACACAGACATACATTATTAATATTTTAAATTCTTTCTATTCTAATTTTTATGATTAACAATCAGAAGGGGAGATAATAATTTCCCCTTTTATTAAACTGAATCCAAAACAATTAAAACATATCTCATATTTAATTAATGAAAAAATATATAATTCTTCCAGGATATTAGTATTTTTAGTATAGCAGTTCAAATTCATTGCTCAACATATTTAGACTATCTCACAAGTATGAATGCACTAGTTGAATAATTTTAAATTATGCAAATTTATACACATACATGAAATCTAATCAACTTTATATTAACCTTAGACTTAAATCCAATAATTTTATTTAGACACATAAATAAATTTTTAATATTGGTTATAATGACAATAATTGATAAATTAATATAAACAAGCATACCAACCAATCTTGGAGAAAAAATACCAGTAGATTCTACTGATTTTGATGGAAAAAATCGAGAGACTTTAACAAGTGACATTTTTGTGTGGATGTTTAAAATGGTAGTACCACAAAAAGGCCATTTTACTCTTTAGATTACACATTCTGAGAATGATTTATGCTAAGCACAATTTGTGTTAATCTTATTATTTCAATAAAATATTCATCAACCTCATAAAGGAATTATGAAAAATAAAAGAATATACTACACATAAGAAATACAGATCTATGTTTATGTCCTAATACTTATTTTATCGTGCAACTTTTACTCTAGCCCAATTTATAAATATTAAACTTTTTAAAATTACATAAAATAAAATACATTACTAAATAAATTTAATTTAGTGATAAACATTTTCCTATTTACACTACTAATAACTAGTAATATTAATCCTAATTGAATTGCTTATGTAAACTTGCACCTAGTGTCAGCTCTGAATGTTAATTATATGACTGCCAACTCATAAGTTTTTGGCATCCAAGTGGTTAAAGCGTCATCCTAGCAGAAAAATGGGGTTCAAAACTCAGAAGAACACATTTCTATGATATTATAACATTATAATAAATAATTATATTTGTACACCATCTGTTGACTATTTAAACAACTAAGACAACTTAATAGAATTTTTTTTCTGGTAAAATTTTGGCTGGTTTTTCACTGAAATTGCCAAAAATTAGTAGATTTTTATACATTATCGGAAAATTATGAGAAATAATAAAAAATCAGGAGTTCCGTGATAAAATCAATAGAGTTGGCAGCTATGAAATAAACAATTCCCTAAGAGTAGATAACTGTACAGAGGGTAAAATGAGCCAAGTGTGCGATAAAGTGAACCAAATTGGCTTAACCGCTCAGAATGCGTTTGCATGACGAGATTTTTGTTTGATAACTTAAGATGATCATATGACATGTGCAAAATTCATTTTGTGTGCAACCCTTGAAGCATTTAATTTTATTTGTTTAAAATTTAAAAATTAGTTATGTTAATGTTCATATTATTGGACTTCAAATTATTTTAAAAGTTAGATTATCTCGAATTTTTGGAAAAGATATATTGTTTATAATTTTTTAAAAGTCATATTATTAAAAATTTGTTTTTTGGTCGGCCAATAAAAGATCTGTATAGGGTATTAATCATGTGCCTGGTTAGTTTGATTCATACATCACAGAATATGTATGGCAGAGAAACCATAATAAAGAAAATACAATAGAAGATTTCTTTGAATCCTTTAATCCTTTTGTGGGTCATTTATTTTTCTTTTGAATTCCTCCCAGTTTTATGTTTTATTAACAATGAAGCAATAGCATTTAAGAAAATGCATTTGGCTAAATTTTATTTTTACATTTAAATTTCAGGGGTGAGAAGTATCCTTCCCACGGAACCATTCTTTCTCAGCCAAATGAGTTATTTCATTTTTAAATAAAATTTCATTCAAAGGGATTATTAGAAATTCTAGTTTTTATAAAAAGGTATGCTTACATAAGTAAATACAACTTTAAGTAAGCTTTATTGCGTGTATCACGTCTGCCTTAGATTATGTTGTACTGACATTTTTTTAAGATGGGAATCAGCCCAGTTAATTAAAATTCGATTTTAAATAAAAAAATACAAGTTGTTGATGTTAGATGATTAGCTTTATTGCCCAGTTGCCACTGTAGTAGGTAGCGCTATACTGAAGATTTTTAAGGTGGGCACCACAACTCGGTATATTAAAACTCGAGTTTTTTTTTTTTAAAAATGCTATTTGTTAATGTGAGAAACTGAACTTCATAGTTTGGTTGTCTCTGTAGTAGGTAGCACTAAACTGAAGCTTTTCTTAAGGTGGTCGCTATTGCTCAATTATATTAAAATTTGAGTTTTAATAAAAAATGTTTCTAGTTATTAGAATTTTAATGCTTCTATAATATGTAACTTAAATAAAAATTGTCTAAATTTTGATATTTGGAATTTGAAATAGGATGAGATTCTGAAGTTTAAGTTTAAAAGCAATCGGTATTTAGTTAGCGGATATAGTGATTAGTGACATAATTTAGGTTGGTGAGATAGCTGTGCAGCACTTAGTGCAAAAATTAAAAATTGTACAAACCCTGTACAATTCTGTCATTTTTACCCAAGCAATAGATCATTGTGATTGAATTTATAATGGTTTAACCATTTTGATCATAAATGCTTAATGATATGATTTCACTAAATCAAAATATTTTTCATAATTTTAATTATAATGAAGAGTTAACTGAAGTACTTATTTGACACACAACAGAATGCAAAATAAAGAAACCAAATCTTGTGGAGTACCTCTAAAGCATCTTGATCTTGTTCCATCAACTCTCCTTTTGGTTTAGTTTCCTTCTTTTTTGCCATTCCAACAATCATTGTTACTTTTCCATTTTTATCCTATCAAAAGATAAACACATGCATAAAATTAATTTCAATAAAACTCACAATAATTTATAATTAAAAAACAACTAATTTTTGGGTATTAGAAAATGGATTATTGCAAAAGGAATTGTATACTTCTAAATCTAATAGAATAAAAGACAGAATTTCTTTTTTTTTTTTTAAAGTTTAAAATATACTATGATAAAAATATTCTTTTTAAATAGTAATATAAAAAATGGTCATAAATTTATATAATATCATATCAACTATATAAACATTCAATTATTTATTCTTGTTATAAAAGTTTGATTATTTTAATGAATTTAAGAATATGCAAACAATTCTATACAGAATTGGAAATTCAAAGATTACAGGGCATACAGTACTTAAAAATTTTAGAAAATAATTCTAATAATGCATTTGTACTCTCACAAATTTTTAAAAGAAATTCTTTATAATTTATTTTTTTTTAAATTAAAAATGGAGTTAAAATTACTTAATAAAATATTTTAACCGAAGTAAAAGTAAGCAGCTTAGTTCAAAAATGTTTTTTTTACTTGTTACCTGCCTACAATAAAAAATATTGAAACCTATAAAATTTCCCAATTTTGTTTTGAAACACATTACTGTTAAACATTTTACATTTTATTATAAAGGATAACAAGTTATTTCTTCCAAATATTCTACATCCTAACTAAATTAGAGTTCTTTAAAAAGTACACAACTTTTATAATTAATCTAAGATTTAATACTGTTTTCTTTCTGACAATATTTAGATTTTTCTTTATTACCCAGAATTTTTCTTTTTTTTTTGTTATTGAAGTGAAAATGAAGTAAATTTAGAGCTGTGGCCAAAGACTACAATTAACTGCTACAACTACTACAATTAAAATTGGTGATAATCTTTTGCCATTCCAGTTCATTAAAATTCTTAAAGAAAATAATTTTGAATTCATTAAACATATGTATCAAGAACAATTTACAAATAAAAAAAATTAAAAAAAAAGTTATAAAATGAAAAGTGAAATAGAAATGTCTTCAAAACAATAAAGAATAATATTCAAACATTAAAGGAATAACAAAAAATTATAGGGTGCATACATCAGCATCATCTTTCTTCAGATTTGCTGGTCTCAATTGCTTTACTTCTTCTTGAATGCCCTGCAAAGATTTAATAATAATTTTTTTAAAATTAGAACACATATGAATATAAAAATATGCATAAAAACAAATTTAAAAAAAAAAAATAAATAGAAAAAAAGAAAAGCATAGTTAAAAGAGGATAAATTACTCCAATTGGATATAAAGAAAAGCCACAAAATCATGAAAAGCAATAAAATAAGAGCAAACAATGTACAATTAATGTTGATTTAAGGAAGGATAACAGTTTGAACCATAGTTTACTCTCAAAAACCTTAAGATATTCAAAGAAACAGTTTTAAAATCAAGGAAGATTACAAATATGCATGCTATTTTTTAAAAGGATATGACAAAATTCTTATTATAATGCATAGTTTTTTACTTCAATTCTCCAATAAAATTTTTTTAATTGTAAAATAAAATATATTTATATAAAATAGAAATTGCACACAAGATTAAAATACAGAAAAAAAATTCAAATAGAATTTCCTAAATATTTCAAGTTTTACTAACACCAATTACTGCTTAAGAATTTTTGTATTTTTTGGGAATTCAAACCATATTTTATTATGTCAAAAAGTTTTGGCCTCAGAAGTGAGGTAAAATAAAAATACACACAATGTTACTTATCCTTTGATAATTTTATTTTTGAAAAATATAATTTAATTCAAACTTTTTATAGTATTATAAATTACATATAATGTTGAAAATATTAGCTACTATTTTGTATATCAATATGAACACATCAAACCAAGTTTTTTTGACACACTTTGCAATTTCACTGATGTCATTATTAGAATTTCTTATAATTCATTGACAATTTTAAGTCTTTTCTGGAAAGCTCTAGTCTTTGAAATACCCTACACACATAAAAACCTAACACAAGTGAGGTCTGGTGACCTTTGTATCAAAAGCCTATTGAAATTAAACAGTCATCAAATAATTCTTTAAGCATTTTAAGATTTGATGTGTATGAAGTGGCTGTCTAGTTAGAACCAGCAGTAATATCCTGTTTCAAAGTGAAGCAATAAAAGTTTGAATTGTGTTTAGGAGCACTTCAGATTTGGTAGTTTGAATATATATATATATATACACACACTAACCTTTTATAAGTGTATAAAGATGATTCCTATAACTCATACTTTTGCTTCCATAGATGAAAATTTTAGCTATATGCATAGTAATCAAGGTGAAACTATATTTTATTTGAGAAATAAACACAGTTAAGATTTGGAATATGCTGCAAATAAATCAGTGAAATTAAACAGAAAAATGATGTCAATTTCCTGGATCACTTGGATGCAATTCCTTAACTGCCTTAAGTTATATAGGTAAAATTTCAAATAGTGTTTAACAGGTGGAATCCTATGATGTCCCTTATTCTAAATATAGCTTTTGCATAGATTTACTTGGATTTGTTGTTCCTCCACATCCATGTCACTCCTCATAGATAAAAATCTTTCAACCTTTGCAATGTTTGGATTCAAACGTATTATCTAAATAAAATCTTTATATGAAATTTTTTCTGTTTTTCCTGTTTTATGAACCTTTCTCATTAAAATCTAAGAATTAGTTCACACAACAGAGATGAATTTTACTTTTGTCATTCCTAATTTAATGTAACAAATTTTCAAGAAATGTTAAAAGAAGTAGAAGAATCACAAATCATTTGTGTCAATTACTAATGATCTCCATGTGAATTGATGTTTTTAAAATTTTTTTTTGCATTTAGGAAGTCAAAAATACTAGCATAATAAATATAAGCCTATTAAAAAAGAAATGACATTCAAAGTCTTGCTACATATAATTAAATATGTGGAAACATGGTCCTGGTACACAGACTGGCTGCCTTAGTGACAGGAGAAACGAAACTGCTTTGGCTTGACTGTGTGCTGGACATTTAAAAATCCTTTGAAGAAGTTTGCACCGAATGGCATATTGAAGAGGCCAGTCCCAAACATCGTTTAAACTGCGCTGGTCTACTTCGTGAGGATCTTCTAAAGCAGTTCGGTTTGGTTGCATTGAAATTAAAAGCAGACAACCTCATGGATCAGATCTGATTTCAGATCAGAGGGATTAGTAAGAAGAAGAAAGATACAGATAACAAACAAATGTATTAGTTTTTAAATTTATCATCCCATATTTTAAAATATCATAATTCTTCAGAAGTACTTATTAATTAATATATGAATTATACCTGCATAAAAGCATCAAGAGGATCCACATCATCTTCTTGAACTTCCATTTTCTCTGGTTCTTCTGTTTTGACTTCCACCTTTTCTGGTTTCTCCTCATTTTCATTTTTTTCAGAATCTACAGTAGGAGGAATATCTTCATCATCATCATCTTCCAAAGTCCATTTTTTGACAGAAGGCAAGACAATATTAGAGGTTGGATTGGCAACACCTTCAGCAATTTCTTTTTTCTTTCGCTCTGCTCTCCATTTTTCTATGCGCTCTCGCCTCTTTTGCATTTCTAATTCTAACTGTTTATTTTGAGCTTCCTGTAAAATAATATAGCATAATAACTACGCATTTTTTTAAAAGTATAAATACAATAATTTTATAATACAGAATTTTTATAGTAATCACAAAATTTGTCAAGTGAATCAATATTTATTCATAAATTAAAATACTAGCTTTATAAACATTTTCATAGAGTAATGCTAAAAAATTTACTCATGCTAAGAAAATCTTTATGAGCAGAACAGCTAGTTTAATATCAATTACTGATAAAGTGATCTATGACTGAATGACTCTTTTTGAAAAATTAAAATAAACTTGTTAATTTTAAGGCATAGAAAAAAAAAAAAAAAAAAAAAAACGTGATGTCACATTAGAATTGTAGATGCTAGTTTTGGGAATGATGATGTAAAAAGGAAAATTATATCAGTTGTTGATGCAGCACAATTATTTCTAGATTATTTGTGATAAAAACTTGTTTAGGAAAAAAATGCACTTGAAATATAAATCTAATCAGAAATGTTGAAGAGGAATCACAATAATTTATTATTTATTTTAAATTTAATTTTCTTTTGAAATACTGAATCTGAGACATTCACATTGTCAGATATGAAGTAAATCTCTTCCAACACATTGATTTTTAGTTGTATTTTATTATTTAAAAGGTTAAATAAAATATGAATTTTTTTTAACCTTTTAAATAATAAAATACAACTAAAAATCAAGAATTTTTTTTAACCTTTTAAATAATAAAATACAACTAAAAATCAAGAATTTTTTGAGGAAAAAAAATTAACAATTGTAAAAGAGCATATATTAGTAGTATTTAAACATAACATTTAACAATCACTTTGTGTATTCATAAAAAATATTTTTGTAAATAGATATATTAGCTAGTATAGAAGTTGTTTGAATTTTCTAAAGTTTTGAACTTGGGACATGAAAATGTAATATATTAGTTATGAAATGTTATACTGATTCAATATGCAACTAATATTAAAATCGCTTTGAGCAGACAAATTCTGAACTATTAGGAACTAAAAAAATGTGCAATGTTTAAGTGTAAATTTACCCAATGTTACACAGCATTATAAAATCTGAAAACTAAATAATTTAATTTCAGAGTTTTAGATACATATTTTATTGGGTCATTAAAAGAGTCCCAGCAAATATATATATATATATATATATATATATATATATATATATATATATATATATATATACATACCTATGGAGATATTTTATGACTCAAATATTATACATTTTCAGAAGTAATTTTAAGATTTTAGTCATAAAAGTGTCAAAATTATTTGATAAAAAATATTCTTTTATAATAGAAGAATGAAAATATTCAGAGAAGCATTTATTTTTGATAATATGTTTCAACTAAATTCAACAAACATGACTATCTAAAATTTCCAGGTCAATTAATCAAGGTAATAGGAAAAACTGAAATGGCAAAATATTTCTGCAAGATAGTATATTCTTAAAATTTGATAAGATAACTTAATTAACAATATTTAAGATATGAGATTTTATGTTAAGCTCATTTGTTAACAAATATTTAAGTACACAGAAGAGTAAAAACTATTTTCAAAGTGAAATAGTTTAAGAATTACTTACATTTTTCAATCGAAAATTCAGAAAAACAAGAGTATTTTTATAAAGACTAACAAAATAAAAAGCTGATAAAAATATTAAAGTTAGAAAATAAAAAAGATCAAAAAGAAAAATTGTACAAAATGAAACAAAGAATACTTTCCCCTTGCTATGCATATATCATGTCAATTAGATGGGAGAAACATATACAGTTTTTTATGCAAAGTAAAATGTTGCATAATGAACTATACCACTAACAGGGAAAAAATAAATTTTAAGTGTTAAATATAAGAATTTTAGACACCACATCTTTTTCTTAAAATATTTATGAACAGTTATTTTGAACATCTTATTTAATTAAATAATTTTCAACATCCATCATACTTTGTCAAGTAAATCAAATTTTAACTCCCCAACTTCCTCATGCTTTTTCTCCTCTTCTTTTCGCCTATCTTCTTTTTCTTTCTTTGAAGATCGATCTTTAGAACCTCTTCTATCTCTGTCTCGGCTGCGATCTCGCCTGTCTCTACTACGAGACCTGTCACGGCGATCACGAGAACGAGATCTTCTGTCTCTACCACGAGATCTGGATCTCCGTCTACGATCCCTTTCTCTGTCTCGAGATCTACTTCTAGACCTTAATAGAAAGGAGGACAATAAAAAGTAATTAGTAAGGACCACATAATGTACCTGAGAAAAATTTCAGCCATTATAAATTAGTTTGAATTATTTGCCTGAGTAAAATCATGCACAATAAATGAAATATTTTTATTTACAAAAAAGATATTTCCCATAGCATTAAATAGTTAAAAGTTTAAAGTAAAAATTTTTTTTCTTAAAAAACTATTGTAAAATATACTATTTTATTCAGATTTTATGATTTGCTAACATAATACTTAAATTTAACACTTAATTGTCATAGTAATATTTTTACTTAATACTTGTGATATTTAAAAATTACTTTTTATAAATTTCATTATCTTCATCAAAACTAAGCATTATACATAAACATGTTTGTTTAAAATTCACATAAACATATATTTATAAGATACCTTCTCCTTTCACGAGATCGGGAACGCCTGAATCTTTCTGGTGTTCTAGATCGCCTATCTCTACTTCGTGCTCTACGATCTCTACTCCTACTTCGCCTTCTTCTAACTCTGTCTAAACTACCCGAAGAACTACGGGATTTACTGCGTGACCTTCGTCTATACCCTCTGAATTAGAGAGAATAATCAATTATTCACAAAAAAGAAATTAAAAATATTTTATAGATATTCAATACATACACATTAGTATATTTTAAGACTTTTTATCTTCAGGATAATTTATTAAAATATTGATTAAATTACAATTTTAAAAGAAAAAGGTAAGTAGAATGATTTTTTATTTATTGAATAATAGTAAAATAATTAAGAGGGGAAACGTAATTTTAGCATTTGTTTTGCAAATAAAAGGTATAATTAGTAAAAATTTAGTTTATTAAATTTGATATATGAAGAAAATATGAAAGCTGCTTAATTGTTCTGGAAGTTGAACAGATTACAGATATAATGATTAAGTGAGTACTTTAGTTATTTTTTTATCAGTAGTTTTATTTATCAGTTAACTTAAGTTTTCTATTTTATATGCTAAATTATTTTACTCATTAGAATAATGTAGGAATTCTTAAATGATATTTTTCATTAATTTATAAAAACTGTCATTAGAATTATCATGTATTCTAATAATAAATATGTAAGTGTTATAATATATATGTATCTATAATAAACATGTAACTGTTTAATTATTAAAAGTTAAATATTTTAGAAATCTAGATTGCTTATATTATTGACATAATTATTATTCACATTTGTTCAATTATGCTACATAGATTTTAAAAGTTTGTGTGCCCAGTTGATTAATTAAATCCAAGTTATTTTAAAGACAATGTTATTCATGTTATTTAATTAGCTTTATCGCTCAGTAGTCTACCCTTGCACAGTTATTATTAAAATATTTTTTAGAAGGGTGTACAACAATACTGGGCTAATTAAAACAAAATACTGTTTAAATCTTAAGAGTTAACAAAGATTCCAAATGCACCATACTTGCAGATTATTGTGCAAGAATGGGTTTGTTTGATGATTCTATGACATATTCAAACGTATATATCTTGTTTGGAGCATTAATAACTTTAAAAGTTATTAGTGTTTTATTATTATTATTTTTTATAAATTTATGGTTGGAAAGTTATAAGCGAAATTTCATTATTTTCTTATAATTTAAAGTTAAATATTTTATGGATATCATAATCTTGTAAAATGGTTTAATTTGTAAAACTACTTTACAAGCTAATTTTTAGTTACTTTTGGAATTAAATTTTTTGATTCAGAGCATAAAAGAAGTGGTGATTAAAGAAGATTAGGTGAAAGAAACATTTAAAGTCATGATGTTAAAAATAATAAAATATGCAAAAAGGTGGAATTAATGTTCACAAGAAAATTTCACAGGTCTTGGAAATTAGAAATGACAATACATATCAAATTGTAGGATTTTCCTATATTTTATTAGATCAAATTTAATTTTTATATTTTTCTATGACATTATTAGCAATATTTAATATTACAAATTTTATAACATAATATGAAATATATCAAAAACTGTAATCTACAAGACTGTTTTAGAAAATAATTATTCCTACAAAAATATAAATAATTGATTTCAAAGCAAAACATTGAAATTCTGCCAGGAAAAATTTTATAAATTCTTTTTTAATTTAAGTATGTTAAAAATAAGATCTGTCAAGTTAAATAGAAATAACAATGATCAATCTGAATTCATAAAGGAGTGGTTCAATATCATGCATTTATAGCCCTTTTTAATAATTGTTCTGTCCTACAATATAGGGTCATTTAGTTAGATAGTTTAGCCAAGGCCTGTTCTTGGCCTTTCGGCCATTTGACACTGAGCCTCCCAATAACGGATGAAGACATCGTCAGCTGGATGTAGGGCAAGTGCAGAGTACTGCTTTAGATGCCCAGCATGGCCATAGAGCAGACAGGCTTCATCAGCAGCCAGGCAAAGCTGGTGTAGGTGGACGTCCAAAAAGTCGTATCCAGTGGTAAGGCGAAAGTGAGAAACAGCCTCGTCTCTCTCCAGGTGACTTGGGATTGGAACAGTGTTGAGGGTTTCCCATCGCTTCCCAATACTCTCCTCTCTTAGGGCAGCATTACAGGACTTGTTGATGTAGGTATTGATAATTGTCTTAGCTCTAAGCTTGGCCTTTTTGTCTGCTTTTTCGTTTCCAGGGATTCCGATGTGGCTTGGAATCCATTGGAGAGTTACAATCTAGCCCAGCAAGATGAGCTCTGCCAGTTTTAAATGGCCCTGGATAGTTTGTAGGCAGTCAGTTGGATTATTGTTACTTAGAGCCAAAATTGTGGCATGGGAGTCGACGAGGAAGGCAACTTTTTCTGGGGCCAGGCCAAAAGCAAGTAGTTGATTTGTAGCCTCGTGGACTGCAGTGACTTCTCCATCGTAGTTTGTGGCATATTTTCTCACAGCCACTGAGTCATCGAATAGCCTGCAGTACCAACAGTGACTTAAAATATTTAAAAATTGTAATAGAAACAGTGCAAAATAATGTGTTATTTCTATGAAAAGGAAAAATCATAAAAAATAACCTGATTTAACAAATTCAAGTTGAAGAGATTATGATACAAATGAATGAAACTAGTTTAAAGGATAAAAATGAACATTATAGTCAAAACTGAGCATTTTGTAACTACCTAATTACCTTCCCACCAAGTAAAATATGACATAGGCATAACTGCCAACCTTGAAGGGGGAGGGAAGGAAATCAGGAGATTTTACTGATTTTGATGGAAAAAAATGAGGAGACATTACTAGCGACATTTTTTACTCGCAACAAAATTTTTAAAACAGTAGTACTGCAAAAAGACAATTTTACTCCTTAAATTATATATCCTGATAACGATTTATATTAAACATATTATTAATCTTTATATTTTAATAAAACATTCAACTTTATAAAGAAACTATGAAAAATATAAAAAATATACTAAATGTAAAAAAATAAGCATCCATATTTACGTCCCAATATTTCTTTTGTACGGAAACTTTCATTAATTAGTGGAATATATAAATACTAAATTTATAAAATTAAATAAAATACATTGCTAAATAAATTTAATTCAGAGATATATATTTCAAAGAACACTGAAATTATCAAATACTTTCTCCATAACAAACACAATATATTTCAAATTCGAATAGCTCTAGGAAATTTATTATTTGATACATTATTAACTTAGCATTTTTTTAAAAATGAATTGGTGAACACCTGTTCAAAACTTTTTATATGACTGAATAACTGCTCACATTCTGTATTAGAATGTAGAATAGATAAAATTGTAAGTGTAAACAAGGGAAAATTTTTGTTCAAATTCATTTTTGAGATTTCTAAAAAGATGCCATTGTAAATCTGCTTTTGGTTCATCCAGTATTTCTTTTAAGAGGACAGCACTTTGTAATTAGCAGAACTTAGTTTGGAGAAGGCTCAATCCTTTATTCAGTTCAGTATTGCATAACAAAATGGGAATTCTGTCAATAAAGCATTTTACACTTGAAAATGAGGCAAGTTTAATAGTCTGCAAATAGCATACTTCTGCATGTTTTAGAATCTTATTATAACAGGAAAACTTTTTAAGTATGTAATTACACCCAGTAACATAAAATTTTCTGACAAGTTTATAAAATTTTTGATTATCTTTGCTAGAATAATCAATAGCTATAATATCACATTAAATTGCAGCAGGTTAAACAACAGAGAGAAATTTTAAGCTACTAAAGCAACTTAATACAGTAATAAATAAGTAGATTTTCATACATTATCAAGAATACTAGAGAAATGATGAAAAATCAGCATTTCCCAATAAAATCATTATGGTTGACATCAATGAATAGGTAATGAAATTTGGTTAGCAACTTTGTGCAACAAATTCTTTTTAAATGATAGCAATCATAAAAAGAAATTGGGAAATTGCTAAATTTTTAAATCACTAATCCTAATTACATATAAAAATACAATATCATATATGAAATTATAAAATTTTTTGAAAATACTTTTCCCCAAGAGTGGAAGAAAGTAAGTGACAAGAAAGAAAATAATGTGGTGAAATAATGAATATAATTGTTATAATCTTCACTAAAATTTCATTTAATAACTACTATTTAAAATAAATAAAACAATGAATTTGAAAATTAGTAAACAGATGTTTGTAATTAGATGTTTAATAAAATCATTTAGAAGAATCAATTGTGTTTTAGATGCAATTATGCAAATTATTAAAATACAAATATATTTATTTATTCTATTCTAATAAATTGTTTTTAAAGGTTCCAGGTAAGTAAAATATTCAATTGAATTAAAATTTCATAAGGTAAATTTTATAGCAATAAATAAAAATGTAAAAATGCAAATGGCGCACAAATTCGAATAAAATCTCACTAAAACAAGGGACTAATATCTTGTGATGTCAAAGTTGCATTATGAATATGCTATGCTATATGCTTATGTTTTTGAAAAAATATGCAAGTTCAACAATTCATTTATTTTTAAATGACACTAAAAATTACAAAAAAAAAAAGAAAGAAAGAAAACTGCTTTAAAGTAGTAGGAATTTAATTAAATTGGACTTTTACAAATTTAAACATACAAAATTTATGAAAGGTAAACAATTTATACTAGGTATTTGCCTAATAAAGATATGACATATCTCGTCAATATCAATCGATGTTTAGCAATTAATAATTGCTTTTGATAAACTCATTTGGTAATGAAAAAAGTTCACTAAAACTACCATTTTTGGCAATCTTTTGAAGTGGGCAAGAGGTGAAGTAATGTTCTTTTTAGTCATTTAAAGTCCTTAATTTTTTTTAAGGAGACAATAAACTAGAACAAAAGCGAAAGTACAATAAAATAATATACGAGATAATATAAAATAATTACATGCATATTGCATTGTACCAATAGATCTATATCCAGGGGCACATCACCGTGCAATGATTCAGACAATAGCACCATCTGAATTTGTATTGCTCACAAAGTCTTAAAAATGCATATGCATTATCACAGATTCTATTGCTTTTTAGAATAAAATTTCCTTATATTTTATGCTAACTCAAAGCACAAAATTCACTTATTAAATTTTTTATGTTTAAATATAAATTGACAGCAAATACTTTGATGTATTAGAAGTTTGAGAAAGCACTTTCGCTTTTGCTTATGCATTTGATGGGCCACCAGATATCAAAATAAGATTATAGCAAGAAAAGATACAATAATTAACAGCAAAATTGAGCTCCTTCCCTCTTTATGATTTAAATTCCCATAAATATTCAAGATGTATTTTCGTAAATGTTTACAGAAATGATATGATTTTATAATATTGGCGTTTCAAAAATAAATACACATGTAAATTTTAGTATTACTGACCTATCTCTCGCCATGAAGTCCAAATAAGTATACTGAAAATAGTTTTGAGTCAATCAGGTACTAAATATCATTATTAGAAGAAATATGTAGCTAAAATAAAAAAAGAACAATCATTTCTTAAAACAAATCACTAATTTACCGCTATACGAACTTTGTGTAGCATTCAAAACAATCAATTCACTTCACCTCAATTTATAACACAGTTTGTTTCTTTATTTGTTATCTGTTTCCAACTGAGTATTTCTACTAACTGAAAAATACAACAAATTGTTTTATAAGTAAGTGACGGGGTCAGCGCTAGAATTGGCATATACCTTTCACATCACATCAGCGGAGGGAGGAACATTATGATGACTATATATTTTACGTACATCAGTTGCGCTTAATAAACATAACAGACTCTTTGCTGATTCAAATATAGAAATTATTACCTCCTAGTCATTAGAACTAAGTCTTTCATAACTAGGCTATTGTGATCATATGAAATTGTATAATGTTAAGAAAATTCAAATTACTTTTCACATTCGAAAATTGTTTCATTTAATTTGTTTTACTGTAATAAGTGTTTGTAAGATAAAAAAGTTTTTCAAGCATAAGCTTGAAATTTTTTCTTATTTAGATAAGATTGTGTTATTGATTTGTTAGAGCAAATTAAAACACAGTACGTAGTATGAATAATTACAGAAATTTCCTGTTAGATCGTCTGTACTATGTCCTTTTGTTTTAGTTCATAAAAAATGACTAAAAACTAACTCTTTTATTTTTGCCTTTCTTAATCAAATTCTTTAAAAGAATTTAATGTGATACCATTCAAATTCTATTTTGAATAGCATTTCAATGGGCTTATAGCGATTTTTTATTTCTCTTAACCTAATTAGCCATTCGGAATACACCAACCATTGAAATTAAATTGTTCTAGTTACTGAATTAGCTATCACAAACTGAACTTCTAATAGTTTTGGAATTCAAACTCCTTCACAACGACTACAAACTAGCAAACTTGTCAAAAAAGTTAGTTTTCCGAAACATTTAATTACTAAATATGTAAAGCAATGTCTTATTATAGACTATAACTCCTAAATTATAATGCAGATTGATAAACTAAAATGTGATACTTCTTTAGATGCTTATAAATTCATAGCTTATTCTGAAATCCAGAAATGTAAATCTAAATATATATCAATATTTTTATAATAAGTAGAGAAAATAAGTATAAAAATAGATAAAAAGTATGAAAATAAGTTTTTTTTCTTTATATCCGTATAACATATTAGTGCTAAGTCCCTGAAGGCATATTTTGAGGCAATTGTTTTCTACTCTTAACTTAATTAATAACAGAAATGTGCATTTCCCCTTGTCAACCATCTGGAAGAAGAAATACAAATCCCCACGCTTTAAGGCACTGATGCACCATTTGGACAGGAAATGCACTTCCGATCCCCTTTTCCTCTTGAGAGAAGAAAGCATGAGCTTGAGAAACATAGATACCCAATTTTGACCAGTAATTAGAGCTATTTGTAACCACAACACCCGGGTCTATGATAGAGTAGACAGATTTAGTAAATTTATTTCTTCTATAAATGAAGATTTAATTCTGGACAACACAACAGACTGAAATTTATTGTTCTACTAAAAAAAAAGCAAATATTTTTATGAGAAAAATAGTGTTTAAATATAGATACACTATACTAATAGCAAAGACTGACTTCATAAAAATTATAAAACTTTCTTTACAAATAAACCAATCGTAATTTTATAAGAGCCATTGAGAATTTTTGCAAGCAAGTTCTTTTATCAATACTTAAAATAGATTTTAAATTATTTTTTTGGTATTATTGTAACAAAGAGTAATATTATACTGTTATTGTTTTAAAGGCATTTTTTCTTTTTTATTGTTAAGTTCCGTTGCCTTAAATATTTATTTCTTTAAGTTCATCGTATAATTTTGAATTAATGGTAATGAACAAAAAAATCCAATTAATCTAAAATTATCGTGAATGAAAAAAATTAAAAAACATTTATTTAAAATAAAATTATTTAAGTTAATAATAAATTGAGAAATCTTTATATAAAACTAGTGATAGATAAAAAAAAAACAAAAAAAAAAAACTCACATTTGTACAAGGAAATTGTATCTAAATTCTGATTTCAAAATTCAAAGAGATGATAATCGAAATAAAAATTGGTCAGTCAAAAAGATGAATTAATAAAAATATTATTAAGGCATTTAAAACTATTCAAAATAGAATTAAGAGTATTAATTTTTATATCTAAAGTGCTACTAAAAAATATGCATTTAAAATAAGAAAGGTAACAAAATACAAATAATTCCACGGAAATACATAAATGGATAGTGCATTATCAGAGATAAATAGCTATATTCAGGTGATTCTTGTTTAAAAATTTTTTGATGGAAGTAAATTGGAATTATCAGAATTTTAACACAAAATCAAATTGTACTGTCACAGTAAACTAAAAAAAAAAAAAAAAAACCCTCCACATTAAGTTTGAAAGGCTTAAGGTTAATAGATGTTTAGAACAGAGATAAGAACCTTCGTGTAATGAAGCATATCCATTTAAAATAAAGTGACACGTTTGGTCCAATGTTCTTCCTCCTATATGGTGTGATATGTAAAGGAGGATACCAAATCAAGTTCTTAACTGTTTATTTTATCATAAGTCAAAACTTCGAGGTGGTTGACTGTGTGAAAAGGTTTTGATCGGTTGAAATAGGTAACTGGTAAGTTATTAAATAATCCATCTACCTAACTGAATTTAGACACATGAGCCACTTCATTTTAGAAACGTTTAGCAAATTCAACATCTCTATATCCATCGTGTCTCTAGTATGCTATTTATATATAATGAAACGTTATCTTCTACCATGGGATAACAGTATCCAACAACGTTTATTTAGTGAATGGCAAAATTAAAAATTTCTGAGTATTAATTGCTTGTTTGAACCTTGTAGAGCAACCAGAGTAAGCAGACAAAGGCAAAATGAGCTTCTTAGAAATATGGTATCGTAGAATATTCTACAAGGACGAAATTGATTTTACAAGCATGCTGTATGCAGTATAAGCCTATTCAAACGTCTATACAAGTGAAAAAGTTTGAATAATACTTCAAATAATACCAGCAGTAAGTTATATAGTTTTATTTATGAAATTAACTAGATTTTTACTACTGAAACTGGCAGTTAAATATTTAAATCACTGCATAAGTACTTCGAATAGAATAAAATTTTCTATTATCTTTATCCATTTAATGAATACTATTCCTTATTGCTTACGTTATGAAAGGAATAATCAGTGACGTCATATAAATCACTCATACACTTTGACATTTTTGGCTCCTTTCAGTTAGATTTAATGAAAATGATGAGTAGAAATTCAGTAAATATTGTCAAAGAAATGCTTTGTCAAAAAATGAAAAAGAAAAATTTATAATTAGTCTTGAAGCTAAAGTGTTATACGTATTATATTTTCACACTCAGAAAAGTAATTAGGAAACATTTTTTACTTTTAATGGCGAGGAAAGAAGTGAACAAGTTAATTTTGTTTATTTTAATAAAAAAATAAGAAAGTAAAAGAAAATTTATAGAAAAAGGAAAAAAAAAAATTCAGTTTTGAAATAAAATAACATTTTTTGGATGCGGGTTAATTTTTTTTCCTAAAAAATATTTCGTCATGATATTGTATGAAAAATTTACTTGTTCATTATTATTTGACAGTGTCATGGATAAATGGATATTTTTTCTTTATTTTCAAACATTGTATACGACAATTTTTTCGCCTTAATTGTTACATATTTTTACTTTAAATTTTAAAATAATAAATTAATTTTCTATATTTTCAAATTAGTTTGATACGTAATTATGGGTTTCACATGATTGAAATTATAACATAAAAATTAACATTTTATTTTTAATATTATAAAATAATAATCCAAATTATCAAAACACTATAGTTTTAGTGTAACAATAATTTAATTATTCAATGTTGAGTTACACACAATAGTAAACACACAAAATTAAAAGGCTGATTAAAACACATCCAATGAGTTCGAAATCAAATGCCTAACTGTCTTTCCTTCTCCCTCTAGGGGCGATCTTGGAAAGGAAGAGAGAGAGTGTATGAGAGAGAGAGAGTGTGTGAGAGAGAGAAAGAGAGAGAGAGTGTATGAGAGAGAGAAAGAGAGAGAGAGAGTGTATGAGAGAGAGAAAGAGAGAGAGAGAGTGTATGAGAGAGAGAAAGAGAGAGAGAGAGTGTATGAGAGAGAGAAAGAGAGAGAGAGAGTGTATGAGAGAGAGAAAGAGAGAGAGAGAGTGTATGAGAGAGAGAGTGTGTGAAAGAGAGAAAGAGAGAGAGTGTATGAGAGAGAGTGTGTGTGAGAGAGAGAATGTATGAGAGAGAGTGTGTGAGAGATAGAATGTATGAGAGAGAGAGTGTGTGAGAGAGAGAGTGTATGAGAGAGAGAGTGTGTGTGTGAGAGAGAAAGAGATAAAGAGTGTGTGAGAGAGAGAGTGTGTGTGTGAGAGAGAAAGAGATAGAGAGTGTGTGTGAGAGAGAGAAAGAGATAGAGAGTGTGTGAGAGAGAGAGAGTGTGTGAGAGAGAGAGTGTGTGTGTGAGAAAGAGATAGAGAGTGTGTGAGAGAGAGAAAGAGAGAGTGTATGAGAGAGAGAGTGTGTGAAAGAGAGAGAAAGAGAGAGAGTGTATGAGAGAGAGAGAGTGTGTGAGAGAGAGAAAGAGAGAGAGAGTGTATGAGAGAGAGTGTGTGAGAGAGAGAGAAAGAGAGAGTGCAGTGTCATATTATGTAATCTTCCTAATATAGTCTGAAATGGTTTGTTGAGCTGAATTAAGCTTTTTAAGATCTCCGATGTTGTCAGGAAATATCTTCATCTAACATGGTTTTAACAGTGTCATGGATCAATGGACAGAATTTTTCGACAAACCTAATATTTATGAAAAAATAGTTTTTGCAGAGGAAAATCTTTAATTGTTTAATTATTTATCCTTTATTTGAGTGCAGGTTGTGTACTTTTATTTACTTATTTAATAAAATCTAGTATTAGGATAATTTATTTAAATCATTTGCTTATACTTTTTAAGAACCATATTAGTTTTTAATGTCATCTTTCTTGAGGTGCAGTAGAAATAAAATTATTCCTTGATAATATATCCTGAACTGATTGGTTGAAGAATAAAACAGGCCTTGGGTCATAAGTTTCTATACATAGAACATGTGAAAAACAAGGATATAACAGATTTCTTCCGGGAGAAAAAAAGCGTGCTTGATTCACACTAGTTAACTCATCAGCACTTAGGCTTTAGACGAAACAATTAAAACGAACTTTTATTAAATTATGTGGTTATAAATATACGAAAGATTATATTCTTTATTTTTTTATAGGCTTTATTTATAGATACGTTTAAAACAATGCCAATAATTAGATGCAGAAACACGGCTTCATCGGCTGTTTTGTTATTTGTTTTCTTACAGCTCACGCATACTAAGTTTATTCATTCATTAAAGATAATAGGTACTCAATACTCAGATTAGCCCATTGTGCCATAGAATAGATTAATTTATAATGATTGAAACACAATAATGACATTGTGGATTTCATTTATTTATTTTTAAATATAAAATTTCTATATACCAGAGAAATTAACAGATTATCATTCATGATGTCGCGTAGGGAAACTAAAAACTCAATTTTTTTTTTTTTTTTTTTTTTTTTTTTTTTTTTTAAAGGCGCTAGTTTTAGGTCGTGATCGAACAATGGAGTACCCAATACTTTACCTATAAAAGATCGCTAAGACTTCATCGGAACCCTATAAGAGAAAAACATAAACTCACCCCACTTCAATGAGGACACTCATGAATGTGGTTGAATAACATTTATTTGATCAGTTTAATGCACTTCCCAGATTTTAAATCATCATGTCTCGTAATTTCAAAACGGCCATGTAGACAATTTACTTTTTTTTTGTTACAAATTCAGAGATCTCCGAAAAAAAAAATAGACATAATAACGAGAAAGAATAAAAAGAGAACTAAAGTTTACCGAGGCGAAGATATCGCCAAAAGTTCTGTTTTATAAAAATGGCCCTGACAAGAAAAAGTTCAACATTGCAATGTCAAATCCCACGCCAGACTGCTGCAAATTCAAAAATTCCGTTGCAAACCAAGTTTCGGTTGCCACAACTATATCAGTAGGGAAAAAAAAAAGAAAAACTCCTCAATCAAAAAACTTCACCAGAAGGCGTAATTGGAAGCAAATTATTTATAAGCTAAATGTCACATGACACATGATCTTTTAAAAGCCAACATGTGGTCTCATTTAGTTACTCGTTTCTATGTCAATATGATAAATGGTAATTTTATTTTAAATAGAAGAAATAAATTTTCCCTTTTTTATGTGATTATTGCATTATCTTTGAAATTTCATTGCATTTTGGCCACCATTACTGTTTTATGTTGAATTTTATGAAATTAACTTTCGAAATTAATTTCATAAAATTCAACATCAAACAAGCTATACTAGCAAATTCATATTGACATTGCATTATTTAAATAATAGTTTCTTAATTTCAAAATGAATTTCAATGATTTTTTTGAAGAGAATTTCTTTTTAGTCTATTATTTTTTTTATCGATGCTTCTTGGTTTTTGGGTAGTTCACATAATATAGTAGTAATAGCTGTTCGTTTTTAACAGTTTTTGAGCTACCCGGAAACCAATGAGAACAACGGAAATCAAAGGATATTGTGTCACTTTTTATTTATATTGAGACAATTCACGGTTTTTAATAAACAAGAAGTGGTTTGACTATACTTGAGGGTGCCCTTGAATTCTCAACAAATTTATCGCCAAGTTGGGCGTTGCTGTTCTATTTATGGCAACAATAAACGTTATTCTAAAATCCATTCACGATTCTGATTGGTTTAGATTTAACCCTTATTTATGAATGTTTTTAACGGTATATGTAATTAAGGTTTTTTACTTCTTCGGTGGATGTCGGCTGGTAAAATTTAATAGATATATTATTTTTATTTTTTTAAATTCAATATTATAATTATTTAATTTATTTTAATAATAATAAATTATTTATATATAATGATATATAATAATAATAATATAATAAATTATAAATAATAATAAATTTAATATTAATAATATAATACCTCAAAGTGAGGATATACTAGCAAAATAAAGTGAGTAGATATTTTCCCCTTTTTTATGTGCTTATTGCATTATCTTTGAAATTTCATTGTATTTTGGCCACCATTACTGTTTGCACAGCTTTCCGCGCGAACAGGATTCAAGCAATAATTATTTCACTTTTCAAATGACTTATGTATGTATATATTTTGATCGACTTATTTTGATATTCTTATCGAATACAACTATCATAAAATTTTGTTATGTTTTATGATAGTTGTATTCGATAAGAAAGAAAACTCGATCCCAATCTCTTGACTAATCAAAGTGCCGAAATATTTTATAACAAAATACACGAATTGGTTCAATTTCTTCTTCTTTTATTAGCATTATATGGTAGTTTTTTTGCATATAGGGGCTAATTAGACCTGACCTATTAATGTCCAAGCTCAAAGGTGAAAATGCACATATGAATTTTTGAACTAAAGACCATAGAACAAATCATTAAATTGCTCAGCAGCAAAAAAAAAAAAAAAAAAAAAAAAAAACACGTGTTTATTTTTTTAAAATTAAATTCTAGCTTGTGTATATTATATTTTTCATGAGTTTGATATTTCATCAAAAAATTTAATATATATTTTATAAAATATCATACTTTTAAAAATATTTAAAATTAATATCTTGAAACTAAATCAAAGCAAAATAATTTTACATTTACATTTTAAGTACAAATGTTCAGAAAAAAATTTAATTGAAAAAAAAATTGAACATCTCTTTTATTTTTACTTTGTACTTACAACATGAAATTCTATATTAATGTATCTTTTTGTGTTTACATATATTTCTGATTTCGTTTAATTTTGTATGAGTTAGTCGCATTTAAAACCAAAATCATTGTATAAAACATACTGTCCATGAATGAAAAAAAATTAAACTTTACAACATTTCAGAATTTTGTGCCATTTGTTTCTGAGAAAAAAAATGTTCTTAAGGCGTTTTCTTATTCTTCAATAATACATGCCTAAGGGAGTATTACTGTGTTAAATCTTTTGTTAAATCTAGAGTAAAAATATATTTCTAATGTCAGCTTTCTAGTTATTTTTTTAACATTCAATAATATCAACAGTTTCTTTTCAACCAAAAGATTAAATTCTCTTAAGCAGTATATCATTGAAAGAATTTACTTGGCATTTTTCTGGTAAATTCTTTGGAGAATAATTATCTCTATATTTTTGATGATTTTTGAATTCTGAACTCCATAAAATGTAAAATTACTGAATGTGTTTTTTAATAGCAGCGTATTGAATTTATTTTCCTTAGGCTATGAAAAGAAATGCAGTTGAATTAATAACAGTTTGATAGTTTTATTATCTTTATTATAATATTGAATAAGTTCTGATCTTGCATTGAATTTCCTATATCCTGAAAATTTTAATTAAATGTATTTCAATATTTACTTTCAAAGCATATAATGGAAGCGTATACTAGAAACCTCATTAAAATTTTGTAAATTTGATTCATTAAAATATATGATCTAAGTAATCATTATTATGTTTAATTTTATGATATGTCTAATTTATAAAAATCAGTGTCAATTTGGGACATTAATTTGCTGTAAGCGTAATTTTAAGTAAATTTAATTTATTATTTTTGTTTTTTGATATTTATTTAGTATAAAATAATTAGAGTACTATTCTTACTATATTCTTCTCCTGTTTCAATAAAATTAACTTTATTTTTATCACTCACACCCACAATTTTTAATTTAAGATTTTATTACATTATTTAATAGATTACTACGAGTGGTGAGTGACAATAGTATAAAATTGGTTCTCTTTGCAGCAAAGAAATTAAACATTGGTTGTGGACATAACTTTGAAGAATAAATACTGAATGATCGTGATTTGGAAAGTTAAAATAATAGTTGAATCTTAGTTCAAAATTTTATCGAATCAATTTTAAACATGATAATGAATATCTGTAGAAGTGTGAAATTCATTTTTTAACCATAGATCCACACGATTTAGCCATGTGAATGACAAACCAACTGAAAACCAAATTTCGTAGAATAATCAATCTCTTTTGATTTATCTCTGCCAGTCAGGGAACTCCATTCTGAGAAAGACGATGTACGTGAAATATATGAACAGCGAAGGACATGGTGAAGACATGGACATGGTATCTACGGACATGGTGAAGACTCAGATATCATTGTCATCAACTGATTGTGATTCAAAACTACTCATATTCCAGTAAATGTAATTAAAGTAATTCTTTAACCTTTGGTATTTTCGTTGTCATCATTTGTTACTAGGATTGTCATTTATTGGCGATCACTGAGTATAAGGTCCTAGAATCGATCCTAGCCACTGCTAAACAACAGGAGGTGGTTTTAGTTTTGCTTTTTGCATACACATCTGTCTGGGTAGCTGCTTCGAAATTTTCTGGGTTTCTTTCCTTGTGGTTAGTGAATATAAACCATTATTTATGATAAGTCATCCCAGAAGGCAATTTATGTAGCGAGCTTTAAAATATCTTGAAATAATTATACACCATTAAGTTATCCATTACAATGTGTAAAAGCTTGCTGAAACCATTGCTAATTTTATGTTCCGGATTCGCTGTTTATTCTATTATTTATAACATAGAACTTGTTAATTATTACATATATATATATATATATATATATATATATATATATATATATATATATATATATATATATATATATATATATATATATATATATATATATATATGTATATATATATATATATATAATACACATTTTGATGTGAGTTCTGTACATATTTAATGGGTTCATCTTAAGTGATTTTACCTGCCATGGAAAAGTATAAAAAGTACAGGTACAGAAGAACTGTATAAACCGTTATCTTTTTGGAAAATACTTTGAGATGTTGCTGTTAGATATAACGGAAAAATAAAAGAAAAACTACAATATGCTATCAAAATGTCACTGAAATGTAATAATTTTTAGCAGGATGATTATATGCCATCATAAGAGATAACATACCACGATGACTTCTGTACGTTGGTTTAAAATAAAAACTAGAAGAAAAGCTTGCATACATGGAAAACTTGCCAAAATTATTAAGACAAATTCATCCCTTAATTCTGTTCTATACCAAACTTTTGGTAACCAAGATAATTTTGCTACAAAAGCTATAGATGACTTTGATGGTAGTACGAGGTTAATGACAAACACTTTAAAAAGTACTGACAGTGCAATCTTCCATAAGTCTAGAACCGAAGAATCCAAAAGGTGTTATGGGTAGCGTAGAAAAAAATGGTAGTATATTGCATTGCGTATAATAACCTTATTAACATAGTTTGGATTTGTTATTCAACTACCTATCTTCACTTCAAATTCCTATACTTTATTCTTCATCTTTCAAATTCCTTGCGACAGCAGTTACCATCAGAAATTTTAAATACCGTTGTCAATACAAAGTAGATGATGCAGATTGAAAAGATGACAAATCTAATTTCTGTATTCTGATTATGAAATTAGTTTGAAAATACTCAATTAGATATAATGTTTCCTATGTGATATTAAATTGTATATAATGATATAAGTAACTTTTGCGAATTTAAATGATGATTCTGAGGAATGGTAAGTCATCTATAATTGAAACGTTTTTCATGTAATTCATATGTGATTCATAATAAGTATATGGAATATGGCTGTGTAAAAGGATTATTAACATTCTATGGTTTCACGACTTTAACCATTTGAACACTTAAAATAAAGGAATATACATACAAAATTTCAAAACAGTTGGATTACTTTTAGAAACATTCCATGTTACTTTCTATTACTTTTTTTCTCTTTTCGGTAAACATGACGTACATGGAAAATTAACTCATAAAATATATGAGTATCTTTTGAAATAACTGTCAGTTATGTGGTTCGTGCTCTGGCATTCAGCTTAATAGTTTGTAGTTTAGATTCCCATCTCGCTTAGAAACCCACATCGAACTGCTGGTCTCTGTCGAATTGGCACCTCGAATGCAAAATGGGACCATCACTTATCAATGAACCAAATAAAAATAAATAATAGTAACTTCCAATGATTAGTTTAAGAAATAGTTTTTAAATTTGTTCACTTAATTTTTAATTTATAACTTTGTTCATTTTTTAGGCATAATAAAAGTTGCAATTCAATATTTCTTTTATTTTATTTTTAACACATATCTTGTAGAAGATATTTGCTGGAAAATAAAATAAAATGAGAGATATTTTGAACAACTTCTTAAAACAATAGGGCATCAAATTTCAATTTGTCTTCTATGACAAAACAATTCCAAAAATCTTTCAGATCGTTATAATTGTTTTACTTCTTTCGTCAGAAATGATTGGATCAAATACGAAAGAAAACCACAGAAATCCAATAAAAAGTGATGCATGATATCCCTTTGAGGCTGTTATTCCGGATTTTTGGTCATAACTCTATTAATGAAATACTGTTATAGTCAAAGATGATATTTCATTTTCAAATATTTATTCTTGATTTTAGCTTGTAGTTTAAAATTTCCTTTTATTTTTGCTTTATAATAATCGTATGTTAAAAAACAATAAAGTAATTACTGACTTAAATTCCAAAGTAAAATTAATGTGATTTTAATTGTTTTTGTAATAAACCTGTACATAAAATTCAATTTTCTTCCTCAAGTGTTATAATAATAACGACTATTCTTAATTCTGATTAATATATTGATGGAATTATAGAGTGCATCATAAATGAATGCTCATTTATAAAGTAAAGCATAAGGTTGTTTTACTACAAACTAAAAGTATTTTAACTTCGCAATATTAAAAAGAGTATCAAACTTTTATACTTTCCACATTTTATTCAAGAATTCCTATTTTTTTATGAATTTATCTTTCTTATATTTATGAATTTAAGCACAAAACATCAATAAATCATTTTTGAAAAAAAAAGCTTTAAATTTCTTAAGCAGAAGGTCTTCTCCCATGTCACATTGAATGCTGAATCATCGCCTGGGACGATTCTCTGTGTTTGGCTGAGGTGCCACTCATTTCACATGCCACATGCACTCAACGGTTTTTTCTCCAAACTGATGAATATTTCCAATGAATTCGAGACAAGAGCCTACTTCATATGTCAACATATTGAATATTTTTACTGGAAGTATTTGGAACTTATCTTTCATTGATGTGATGGAATGCTCAGTTTGTCTGATTAGCTATAGAGGATTCTCATTGGTTTTCCCATTAAGGTCAGCAATATTTTGTACACAGCACAGTTTGTGAACTATTTACCTACTATTGTTAAAAGTGCATCGTTACTGGAATAATATAATCATGATAGGAATCCATTAGGTTACTGAAATACTTTGTTGTTGATGTACTAGTATACTACCCTGTAGCTAGGACCTGAGTTGGTCTTTACCAGTAATGGAATCAGCCAAATGGGAGTCTTCGTAGCTTAGAAACAAGGATCAAACAGAATATTTTCTAATACTTGATCTGACACCCCCAAGAGTTCCATTTTCCTTGGAGGACATTGCTACTACGTGTGTGCGATTAAATTGTGGGCAAAAAATCTCTTTGTTCAGTTACTTTTTCAATAAATACTATTGCCATATCACCATATATTATTGTAAGGGAATGCAATAAGAATATAGAAAATAACAAATCATAAAAAATTTGAGATTTTTATTTGTGGAATTATAATAACAATTTACCTGTCGGATAAAATTCGCTATCCTTGTTTTTATCCCTTTACAAATACAGACATTTTTATTCCATTACAGCTATGCCCTTCACCTGTTTGGCTGTTAGTCAAGAAGTATTATAAAGATTCATCAATCTGATTGTCTGATGGTGCAATAATTCTAACACAGTTGTATTTTTATCTTAACCTTTCATATGCTTGTAAGTATATATTAATATTTCCATGCAATAGTCTGACATGACTTAATTATTGGATATTTTTTTCAATTTAATTACGATTGTTATAATCTTTGGTATATAATTAGCATTTGAATAAAAGTTTCTTAATTATGATATCTTATATTGCTTCTAATTTTTATCAAGCATTTTTTCGATAGTTTTGACCATAATCTAATATGATAGTCGTTATTTTATGAAGAAAAAAACCGTACTCATTTTCAAGTTTTTTGTTATCTTACAAGAAAAATAAAAATATTTTTACAACAAAAAATAAGTAAAATAATTGTTCATTAAATATGTGAGGAATTCTTTTACAAAAATTTAAACTTTATTTATTGCTTTTATACTTTTTAGCAACAGGATTAATCAAAGAATAGATCTTTGTAATATTAGGATGAGAAATTTTAAAAATGGAAAAAGATGCATTTTCTTTGAATTACGCGAATTAAAGAAAAAGGAAAACAATGTTTCTTCAGTTTCACGGAAAATTCCCAGATTGTTTTCTTTTATAAGATGAAAGAAAACTTTTCCCTTATTAGTGTGTCACATTTATTAAATAGTTTGACCACATGGAATCTCTCCATGTTACTAATTATTAATTTCGTTTCAGAAATTACAAAAATTTCTTTTCTTCTGATTATTGCTTCGTTAAATTTAAAATATTTATTTTTGGAAAAATTAACCTTTATATAACTATCCATAAATATTATTATTTATTAATTAAGTTCATCTATGTTTAACGAGTGTTAAATATCTGTTATATAAAAAGCAACTGAGATATTTATTCAAGGTTATCAATATATGGAAAATTATCTTTCTTATATCAGTCATAGAAATAGATATAAATGTCAGCGGGAAATTCTGATGTTTTTACAACACTTACGAAAGAATTGTTAACAAATTCAATTAAGTTATTACTTTAATTGTTTAGATACTTGAAACTTCAATTGATTTTTATTGGATTTTTGATTTCTTGACCATGTTATGATAAAAAGTTAGAACCTTTTTTTTATACTTTATAAGGAAATATATTTTAACGATAGGAATTCGTAATTGAAATGAAAAATATTTTAAGTAGCAAAGTGTTTAATTAATCACTCATTAGAAATGAGGAAGATGCGATTGTATGATAATTTTATAGGAATTTTCGGTGAAAAGACAGATTACATTTTTTAGAAATTTTCATTATGCAAAAAATTAAATTGGTTGAAAATTAATTAATTAATCAATCATTTATTCTACTTGCAAATTTATTTGGTAAAAAAAAAAAAAAAAAAAAAAAAAGAAAATTATTAGAATTTAAAATAAAACTTTAAATTTTTTTAGCAAATTTTATATTATATTTTTTATTGAATACAAATAAAAATATCCTTTCAATATTTTTTATATGGGAAATATAAATGATATATAAAAATGTTGATATTCAACAAATTTTTATCTCAACTGTAAGAAATAAAAATCTTTTATAAGTATACCTTTTATAAGTGTAAAATCGATACATAAAATAATTTCGGATAAACGATAAAGGAGGAAAGGGATTAAACATTTATTTTTTGCAAACTTTACAAGTGCAAACACATAATTGTTCTTCCACTATTATATAATTAAAATTTTAGTTGCGTAATTGTTTTTAAACAATTATACAACAACATTTTTAGCTGTTAAAGATTTTCACAATAATTTCAAAGTATTCAAAAGATTTATTCAGAAGTTGAAAAATACAATTCTTTATGAACTGTAATTGCAAAATTTGTGAAGGTTTTTCTTTAAGAGATTAAAATGTTTTACTACCTACAAAGAAACAAAAAGAAACTACATACAAAGAAACTAATAATTTCATTTATTTATTATCTCACATTTGTGAGACAATTGACATTTTAGAAATCAATTATTAAAACAAAATTGCAAATATATTATTATTATTATTATATTATAAATTTAATAATTGTTATCTGTAAAATATTAAGAAGTATTAACAAATAGTAATTAATAATTCTATGCGTAAGTTTGATTAAATATGTAATTTTATTTTAAAAACTTATAAAAAACATTAGATTATCGAAATCTTTCCTCTTATTTATAATTCAAATTTTACAGTTAAAATTTATATACTAAAGGGAACAAATGTTAAAGGAGTATTTAACACTCAACGTTAAAATTTAGATTACATTTCCTGTCATTACACAAAATCTGTCATTTATCAAAAGGCGTTTAAATTGTTTCACGGATTTCAAGTTCAGATGAGAAATTCCGAGAAACATTACAACACTACGGTGGCAACACTTAAAATTGAATCTAATAGATCGGAAATTCTAGAATAATAACTGAAATTTTCAGATAATGAGTTTTCAAGAGAGAACAGATCTTTTCGACAACTAATATCGAGGATTCATAATCAACTGTTTTGTAATATACGAAAATGTCATACACACACACACACAGTTTTAGTATTCCCTTCGAAACTATTATTTATAAAAATTTCAACATTTTTAGATCACTGAAGATGAAAGTATATTATTTTTCAAACTTTTTTGAATTTGAGTAGTTTTTTTCTGTTATTTATTATAAGATTCACATATTTTCCTTGCGTGGAAAATATTGAGACATTTTTTCCTTTGTCTTTTATCTATTCCCTTTTATCATACGCTGAATATGCAAATGAATTTTCAAGTACGTAATTCTTAGGAACACAATTTTTAAATAATATTCTGCGCATTATATTTTCATTATTTAAAATTTTCTTTTCAAAATCGATTTTATTTCAGTATTTTCATACAATCCATGATCCCCTTGTTACTATACTAACAACGGATGTTGATGTTTTTGAAATGGATTTTAATTAGTAAAAAAATATTGTTTGTAAAATAAGTTTTTTTTTTTAAAAAAAACTTCATTTTTTTTACTAAACTTAATAAACGTGTCATTAATAAACATAGTTTATTTTATTCTATTTAGATTTGTCAATTTTATCTATTCAAATATTATGTATAAAAATATCTATAAAAATTTAAATATTATATTTAAAAATTATCTATAAAAAATTTAAAACAAAATTAATTGTTAAAAACGAAAGTGAATGAATGATATTAAAATATGCTCTAAGTATGTATTTGGGATCATATCCATAGCTCTTCATCAGTATCAATAAACTGAAAATTAAGTAGTTCTCTTTCTGAATGTTTAAGAAAACATTTCGTAAGAATAGAGCATTTTTGTCAGCATTTACCGAAAGATTGAAACAGTATAATTTTAAGCAATACTTTAATTACAATGTTCATAAAACATAATGTTATTAAAATAATAACAATGAAGAAACTTTTACTAATTTCATTTCTTAATAAAAAAAAAAAAGAGCATACTACTGTTGAACAATATTTTCCCAAAAAAGAAATTTATAGAAATCTTAGTGAGAAAAACAAAGCAAATCAACATCAATTTGTATGAAATAATTTAAGATGTAAATAATTGAATCAAAATATTTCTACTGATCAGTTACTCTCTACCTATTTAAAATAAAAATTAAAGAGTTTAATAACACAGAGAAATTCTTTCAAGTGGAACAGTATGAGTGATCAAGTTTCCTTACCTAAAAGGCTTATTAATCAATGCCTAGTCTTGTTGCTAAGCAATTACAATTTCGTTAATGGATTCATTATAAAAGCATCCGCTTCAGATTTCCCTCAGTAAGTATCTCATCTCTTATTAAATTCCCTTGATGTCATGTTATGGATAATTAGATTAAGTGCATTTCCTATACATATTTTGTTATAATCAAGATACTTATTTCATTTATCTTTAATCAACAAGTTTAGGGGTAAGATTTTTTAAGAAATTGCATTCATTTATTTATTTTAACTATGGCGTTTTTTATGAATTCTGGATTCATTAAGATCTTTTATAATGAATGAGAGAATATTCTTTTTTTTATTCTTATTAGTATTTCATACAGAAGTCAAAAAGTTTAAATAATTTAGAAGATGTGATAAATTTTGTAAAGTTGAACTTAATTCCACATGCAGATCCTTGAAAATTTAAGAGTTTATTCTCACTCAAGAAGAAATACATTTGCAGATTAAGGAATATGTATGGAAAAGGAAAAATAAAAATATTCTAAAACTATCTATAAATATAAGAATTATGAGAAAAATAAAACTGTAATTTTAAATTGTCTTTCCCAAAGATATAATTTTCAAGGTTAGGTGGTATAGATTGTTAAATATATGCTTCATTTTCAGAAGAGAAAGATAACAAATACTTGTTGTTTGTCATTTACACAGCTAGTAGTCATTTTTCAAATATATGACTTGCATGTTATAACAGCATTATTATTGGAGGCTTCTTTAATTTTTTTCATATTTAGAAACTAAAATGTAATGTGTAAAATTTATTCCATATAGCAATTTTTGTATGTGGAATAACTAACAAAACCAAAGCAATAAATGTAGGACAGAATAATGCAAATATTCATTTCGAGATATTTCGATCGTTTATAGTATCGTCGATCCACTACATATTTTATGTATTTTTCACTCTACATGTTGATGAAAAAGTTAATATAGAAGATCAGTTGCCGGTTTGAGTGTGGCATGAAAAGTTCTGTTCTAAGTAAAATGTCTTTATTCCTGATTTGTCTGTTTACAAACTAAAATAGACATTGAAATTCGTCTAACTGGAAATTTTTTCTTCAAAAAGCAATAAGTATTAATTAAGATCCACTGAGTTAGCAGTTATGTCAGTTCACACTAATATGATAATTGTGCCTGTTGTAAAGCAAAACGAAAAGAATGACAATACCTAGTGGAATATTTCTTTGAAATGTCCAGAAAAGATGACAGTTCCACCAAAACCACAAGAACGGAACAAAAACAAAAATTGATTATTTGGTTTGTGTTCAATAAATCTATGAATATTAAACAAAATCTACTGAATTCACATTATGACAGTTCACACTGTTATGATAATTTGTGTCCGCTATAAGGCAAAACGAATTCTAAAATTTGGAGTTATCGACTGGTATATAGATTATTGGTGAAAGAAATAGTTCCTCGAGAACAGAAGGAAATATAGATAGGAGTGACCTTTCAAATGATCAATAACTTGCAGTATCCATTAAAATTATTGAATAAGAGCCACATCTTATGATCAATCAGAGTGACAATACTTAGTGGAATATATCTTTGAAATGTCCAGAAAAGATGACAGTTGCACCGAAACCACTAAAATGGAACAAAAACCATAAGATGATTTGGTTTGATGAATTATCCTTTCCATAATTTTAGATCTTTTGAGATGACTTCATTTGATAAATGCTAGATAAAGTATTTCATGTTTATTGTTGGGTTCTTTGAATATGGAATTAGTGTGATAAGTGTTTCTAGTTTGGAATCACTTGCTTTTTCTTGAAAGAGACGATTACAGATTAAATTTATCACATTATTGTGGCAGATTATTTTTATACCACATTATTAAGCTTTTATTTCTTGTTAAACATTCTCTATTTCATGGTTTTAATGTTGTTCCTGTTTATATAGCTCGTATTATTTAAAAATATCTAGATGAACGTAATAATAAACATTTCATGTGGTATTCTGATTTCAGTTGTTTCAAGGTTCGCAAACCTATATGGGTATTTCAGAACAAAAATTTGATGTTTTATTTCTTTCTTTTAAAGTAATATTTGAACTCGTGGCTGTTCTTCTATAAATGAGATTGTAAACGACAGATGCCTAAAAGAGTTTCAAGTGCAAAACACAAAGAATCTGCACGAGAATTTATTTATAATGGCTACCTGTGCTAATACTTTTCTACTTAATTACTTCAGAGATTCATATATAAAACCAGGGTCTTTGTAGTGTCAGCTAAGGCAAAATCTTTGTCTTTTGATTCATTTGGTACGTTAATTGTTTAAATAAAGTATGGTGTTTATAATTAATGGCGTTGCTATAGTAATATGTATGTGCTATAGTATATTTTAAGGAAGGTACGACGTGTATAATTCCCAAACTATACAGTTATTGAAACATTGTCATCTTTAGTGCAAAAATCAATGATTATCATCTTCTGCATGTTAGTAAAATTTTCTGCATGTAAATATATCTCCTCTTTTTGTTATAAAGTGAGATGCTAGAGTCCATCTTATCTCAGATAAAGCTATTTTCTTTAAATAGTCTAGAATTTCATCTTTTCTAGCCACCAGATGGTATTTCCTTTTTTTTGACACCTACAATGCATTCTACACATTATTGCGTGTGATGCTTTCTTCATTTCCTATATATTATTAATATATGATGTAAGTATGGTGGTCTTAGTAACAAAACTTGACCATATACAGATATGTTTTGGTCTATTCAGATACATATATCTTAAACTGCTTTAAGGTATATTTTAAAAAATTTCCTAATCATTCCTTACTTGATAGCCCTCCATACCTTTGAAAATTTAACTGCATGTTACCGTGAAAAAGCAAAATTAAAAGTTTTAGATTATTACTCAATAACAGAACAAAATGCTTACAATAATGCACATTTTGACATGGTTAAGTTAACGATAAGATGGTATTATCATAATTATTTGGTTGCACTTTTTTTCGACATGGGTTAAATATTTTTTCATGTTTTTTCCCTTGTCTACTTTTAAGATATGTTGTGGTAAAACTATCAATTACTAAAATTTTTACATCAGTTTTATGATATTTGAGTACATTGGAGAAACAGTATCAGAATAATCTTTAATAATTACTTGTTTATAGTTTTTTTCTATTGAAATATGAATTTAAAAATTCTTATTGTACTGAAAATTGTATTTCATGAATAGAAATTGTGATATGAATATGTCCTGCATTTCCCCAATACGTTAAAAATATTTTTTGATAAGCGCATCCAAAAATATTTTTGTTATTATTTGTCAAACATGTAGTCATCGCATATCTATCTCTGCAAAATATTTTTACAAAGAAACTTTCAAAAACTTTTGTCACCTTCTTCTATCGAAACACAAAAGTATTGTTCTTCTTTGAATATCTTTTTCGGTGTGAAAATCTCAAGATTACTATTTCCAATATTCAACATTTCTGCATTCACCGTCTCCTATGGGAGAAAATAACAGGCTTTAAGGATTTTGTGCCCGGAAATCTAAAGTTGTTTTTGGAAGAAAAAACTAGATTTTTTTTTAATGCAAATCGATGAAAAAAGAAAGTTTTTCTCACATAAAAGATAGCTTCTTTTTAAAAAACAACTTTTGCAGGGCTTATAAAACAGCTTCTGACAATTTTTGGGCTTAAAGTAGTTTTCAGAAATATGAGATTAAAGAAAAACAATTTCTCAAAACTGCTTCTTTTTTATGCTGTTTTTGGTATTTTAGAATACGATTTTTGCGCAAAATATGATTTTAGTTACATTAAAAAATTTTCTTTTGCAGCTAATTTTTTTTTATTATTGTACTTTTAAAAAACGAAGAATGTGAAAGTAGTAAAATGATTCAAACAAATTTATATTAAAATGAGTAATTGATGTATACAGATCTTGATAAAGCCAATTTTCTGTGGTAATTTTCATTTTATTTTTATTTTGAAAATTTGTTCTCATTGTGTACAAATTGTGTATAAATAATTACCATTATAGTAGTTTCGATTTTTCGACTTAGCAGACAGTTATAGTATATATATATTAAAGTTAAGAAAAGTTAAAAGGACTAACATTGATTATTGAAATATTAATTTGTAATGTAATAAATATTGCAATAATATTTCTTATATTAATTTGGGAATAGCTAAATGAACATTATATAACTTCATATTTAATTAATCACTGTGACTTATATATATATATATGTATATATATATATATATATATATATATATATATATATATATATATATTGAATTTACATTGCAGTTTTAATGAATCCTACGAATCCTACACCTTGTAAAACATTTTTTATTAGCTGAAATGTCATATAACTCTTTGTTACGATTTCGAAAGTTATTCGAAAAAATGCTTAATTTAACAAATTATAATAATAAAATTATTAACAACTATAATATAAATAAAATTAAAGAAAATAAGTAATATAAATTCACAGATGATTCTAGAAGCTGAAAAGAAGTCATTGCCAGTTTTGATAGTTATTAAAATATAAAAATATCGAAAAAACAACGCACTTAAAATTGTTATTACAATATCTGATAAGTACTGATTATATTGTTAAAATTTTTAGATGATAAAAACATGGTTAGCATAATTGTTCGAAACGTATTGTATTGACTACTTTGACGTTTCAGACTAGAACCATCTAATGCATAATGAACGTTAGTTTTCTCTACAAATTTTTAAGATTACGGTTTTATGTTACGTTCCCCGTAGACAGTCTCTGATTTTATATTTAGGTAGAAGATGGATCAAGTGTGAGCAGCAGAAATTATTGTTTAAGATTCATGATCAAAATGCATAATAAAATTGTTAATGAAATAATTATGAATGAAATCTAGATTTAGGGTTTGACTAAATCTCTCTCTCTCTCTACGGAGAGTATTAACACATTTTTAAAACGACTTCGGGGCCGTTTAATTCATATTTAAAATTTAAAGACTTTTTTTTTAAATGTTCGATCTGATAGTCTTTTTTCTGGACAATAAGTCTGCATCGTGATTTCCATGATAGAAGAGCTTTTCGTAAAATTTCCAGGGGTATTGCTTTCCATTCCTCTTCCACTACTTTCCAGAGTCCATCTATCGTGGTGGGTTTGCGTTTAGATAGAGCTCTTTTTAACAGACCAAAGGCACAATAGTCCACAGATGAAACGTCAGGGGACTTCACAGGAATATGTTGAAAAGGTATATATTCAATACCTGTATTAGTCTTGATTTTTTTCACGGAATGCAGTGATAGTTTCCGAAGTATGATTCGTAGCTTTGTCTTGATGTAGTTTCACTCTTTGAAAGTCTTTGGAATAAAGAAGTGGAATTTCTTCTGTAAATATTGAACGTAAAATATTCTCCTGATAGTATGATGAGTTGTTTTTAACATTTTTTTTCTACTCTTTTTATTTTTAATTTCCCATTGCAGGAGAAACCTGCGACTATCATAAATCCCTTACTGAAACTTTCTTTACATTGACTGAACCAGGTTTGTACATTTTTTTCTCCTCATTATCTATAGTAAAAAGATCTTTTATAGTTACAGTCATTTAGGTAAACCCATTGCTTCATCAAGGGTCACACTGGTTTTCCATTTATCTCCTGCTAAGTGGTTTTCATACAGGATTCTACAAAATGTTTTGCGTTGAGCCACATGTCTCGGCAAAAGCTGGTGAACAATATGTTTTTATTAGCTTTTTTAAGTTGTAAATCTTGATTTATTATTTTATTTATTGTTCCTACAGATGTATCTAAAGACTTTGCAATTGATTTCTGTGTTGGCGGATTTTCTCTTGTTACCAGCGATTTCACTTTAGAAACATTCGAAACAGTACGTACCTTTACAGATATTTGTTTGGAGTCTTCTTTCTATGTAGAAATAATGAATGACAGTTTTTACCTGTCCGATTAATAAAGATGCTTATTTTGCACTTAGAAAGTTTAATACCATGCATTTCACAACGTTTTTGAATCCTGGAATAAGAATATTTATCTTTGGAAAGCGCGAAAACACATCATTCAATCCACAGCTTGTTTACAGGCTACATTTTGAAAGAAGAATAAATTTAAAAGTAGCAGACGATATTTCTCATTTAAAAAAATATATATAAGCTGTTGCTAAACATTTTTGTTCTAAAACATTTACTTTTTTAAAATTCTTAATCGAAATCGTTCTAAAAATGTGTTAATACCCTATGTAACTAAAAGTCATTATAATTGAGGAAGGAAAATATTGAATAAATAAGAATATTACCCTGAAACGATGAATCGCAATCAAATACGTTCCAAACTTGTATATAAAATTAATGTTGGGCCATTAAGCTATACGAAATTAAATCCTGAGTATATTTTATATGAATGAATTATTTTGAATAAGTTTTTTAAGCAGTATGAACTTCTGCTAGTCTGAATGTCGATAGCAAGTGGATGATGACTTTTCCTTCCAGGTAATCGCAGACGTCAACTAGCCCCCAAAAGGATGAAAATATTAAGGGCAGGAATTCCATTTAAAGAAAGCACAATAAATATTTTCCCTTAATTATATCCTTTATTTCAAGTCTCTCAAGAAATAAATATTGAATAATTAATTTATGAAGCAATTTAAATCACAAATACGAAGAAAGAAAATAAAATGTGCCTGTGTTTATGGGAACTTTATAAAGACAAATATTAATAACATTCATAAAAAAGTATTTTTTGATGAAAAAAGACTTGATAATAGACTGAGGCAAGGTAAAATGAGATTTATTTTACTATAATTTATGAAGGAATATTAGAAATTTAGGGGGTTCAGAGTTTTATTATAAATCGTATATAGAATTAATTACTAGAAACTATATAGTGTTTTATTATGAAATGTATTTATCATTAATTATTAGAAATTGTATAGTATTTTAGCCATTTTGAATTTAGTGTATTACTGATTTGTAGAAATGTGTTCATGTCAATTTGTTTTACTTTTATGTTGTATAAGACTATTCATAATTTCACCATAAGAAAAAAATCGAAAATAATTCTTTCTGTCTTAGTTTTACTTGGTAGAAAACAGTCTTTTTAAACTTACTTCAATATTGACTTTGGTGGAACATTTATCATTTCATCCACAGTAATCATATAATGTTTTTTCTTAAAATATTATTCTGGGGATATAAAGAAACTTTCTTTCATTCATTCATTCGTATTCAAATCCTTACACATAGTAAAAGTAGCAATACTTTTTCTTTATTAAAGAATGATATTTATATTTTTTTGCATTGCTTGTATATTTTTTATTTTTAATAATCATCTATGCTTACAAAATACTTTTTACAGTTTATACTTCAATAAACTAAACAAAATGTATCTTTGCTTGCTTAGAAAAAGTACAAGGTAATATTTTGCTTAGTCTAGATTCATTTGAATTTATACAGAATTCTCACATTTCCTAAATAAAAAGTTATAACTATTTAAAATTTCTTTCTTATAAATTAAAAGCAAATTATCATTAAAATGATCTCTTAATTCTTGAATTAAAAAATTCAAATCAATTAAAAATATCCCTCAAAACGTTCTTAAATATCATTTCAAAATATTTGCAATATTGTTTGAATAATAACTAAGGATATAAACAAACATATCTGGCAAAATTTTAACTTAGTGGAATATTCATTAATATAGATTATACGTTATTAAATTTTTTAATAGAAGTGGAGAATTAATTGAGTTGTATAAGAATATATAGCTTTGTGATAAATTACTAGTTCCTTATTTCAAATAAATTTTATTCTCGAAACTCTATACATTTATCTTTATACGGAATACTTTTTGAAAATTACAGATTTTCCAGAATCTCAAATACCTGGTGGAATATAAATCAATTTCGTCTAACCGAGTAAAGTGAAATTTATTGAAAAAACACTTTCTTTCAATCAATTTCACTTTACGAAGGAAGTACTTTTCCAAGAAAACCTTCACTTCGAGAAATGCAGAAAAGCAATTCATTGCTTGATTGGAATGAAACTCTTCCAACGTCGTTCGAATCTTAATAAATATAGGTTTCAAATTTGGAATAAGACAAGTTAAATATAACTTCCAAAATTCATTTTTTTGTGTGAATCTGATTATCTTTTATAATAAATATGAGGTATCGTATAACTGTCAATAAATATTAGATTAATTTAAGTTTAGTTTTCTATAAAATAATAATATTTTTTCTGGCGAAATTTTAAAATTAAAGCATTTGGAATAACTAGGTTTATAATAATCCATACTCTTCAACAACGATAATTATATCATAATTTTCAACAAGTACTCTTTAAACGCCTAACCAAATGTTTTTGGGGGGACTAGTGTATAAATATTATAATATTTATACACCCCCCCAAAGAAAAAAGAAGCAACATAAAAAATAATTACTTTTATACAAAAGTATTTAATAATTATTTTTATTCAGTAAATATTATTTTTATATACATCATGTGCATGTACATGCACCACGTACACACACACATACACCCACGAATTTAAGGTTATATATTTATAAGAAATGAGAAAAATGTGTTTACGTTTGTCAAAAAGTGATTACAGTTTATTCTTTGCATTTTAAATGTGAAGTTCTTTGGTAAAAACATATTCCTTTTAGCTTTGTTCTATTAGTAAAAGTTGGGGGAAATGTGCACGATATCCTTTTAGATGAGAATTAATCCTCCTTTTTATATAGAACATGAAATGGGCGAGTAATGAGAGTTTTGTTACTTCCTCGTCTTTTGTCTCCCATGTAACGAGTGCAGAGTAATCTGATTACGATTATTTCGATGCGTTTCGCGCGAGGGTTGCTAATGATAAAATGTTTCTTTCCCACTTACTATTCTTTGGAGTTCTTGTTCGTGGAGTAAATGTTTTTTTATGTCTGCCTTACCGAAGCGTAAAACATTAAGGGTCCGCTCTTATGCCTAAGTGGATTGCAGGTGCTAAAGTAATGACTTTGTAGATGAATCAACAAGTAAGAAATAAAATATATCGCATTCTATTTACGTGAAATATAGTGATGTTATCATAGATGAACAAATCTGACTTATTACATAAAAAACACTTAAAAATAATAGAACTTTCAAATATTAATATGTATATAATATATATACTCTATACTAAAATAAATATATATATATACTTACGGCTGACATATCTACAGATAAATTTAATCTTATATTTATATTAATCATAAAAAATCATATATTTAAATTTAATCATATATTTTTATAAATATCTGCACACATATGTTTATAGATGCATATGTGGTGCATGCATACATATATTTTCAACCATATTAATAATTTATCACTTGTTATAGCCGGTTTACCTTAATTAATTCATTTTTCGATTTCAGTTTTAAAATTAATGGTTTGACTTTTAAAAGTTGTGGTTGAGGGAATATAAAATGATTATTTCGGTGGTTATGGTTCTTCATCTTTATACTAATCAATTTTCTAAAATTAAGGATTCTTATGCAAAATTGAATTTGAAGTCTTTTGGAGCCTAGTGTTTTGGTGCCAGCCATTACTTTCATGTAATGTTTTGAGACATGTAATTTTAGCAAGATTATCTGTATACTCAGTACGAGATATTTTGATACTTTTATCCCTTTTATTTTTAATTTCAGTTATTCATTCTTATAAATTCTTATTTTTTATAAATTTTATTTTTAATTTTCCAATCTTAGTACAGCAACTTATCTTTACTTATTACATTTCATTGACTTTACTCGATATATTTGACAAAGTATATCCTTTATATAGAGTGTTTATTTTACTTGAATTTGGGGGTTTTAGAAAGAAATAAGTTAAAATTTCTTTTCCACTTTTGGATCTTTGCACAAATTAGTAAAACAATTTTGATTAAGAAATACAAAAAATACGAAACAAATAATAATAACAAAAAGTTTTCTTTTATTCTACTTTCCCATGATGGGCTAAAATCAAGTTTTTGGTTAAATCTATTTTTAATCCTATTCCTGGTTTCTATTAAATGAGTAAAAATTTATTAGTAAATTTCTCACTTTAGATGTATAAAAATAAGGCTTAAAAGAAAATAACTGTTAATTTATTTAAATATTTTGAAAATTAAAATTAATATTTTTACAATTTATCATGCTTGAAAGAAGAATATTTTGGGTTTTACTAATAGTAATTTTCCTTAGTTATGTTAGTAAATATTCACTATATTGAGGAATTAATTTGCTGAAGATAAGCAAAATAATTGGATTTAAATGTCTTTTTTACTTTAAATGACTTTAAAAAACATTTTTCCCATTTTTATTTTTTAAAGCTTATGCTTTCTTTTCTAATGAGACTAGTGAGAAATGTGATTTTTAAAAATATACATATTTTCTATGATTTACTTTGATTTTTCTTATAAAATATATTATATTCGAAGTAATTCTTAGAAATTCATTAATGAAAGTATATATATAAAGTAAATATACAATATGATGGATCTTATAAATAAATAAATTAATTTTTATCAGACTTTTGAAAAGCGAATATTTTTTTTAATTTTAAAATACAATAAATGAATCTGGCAATTGGCTGTAATATTGATATTTATATTATATTTAAGTTAAAGTAATATTAACATTTGAACATTTTTAATACATGAGAAATTTTTTAATCTTACAAAACTAAGATAATTTGTAACAATGATTTGCAATCTAACAAATGCTTGGATTTCAAGTATTACTTTATTGTAATATAACTTCTGAAAAAAAAGGAAGTTTATATAATTTGAAGATGATGATACTGTTAAAAGAATCCGACGTCCATGAAATAATTTAGAACACAATAATGAGAAAATAATTTTTGCTCAATGAAATAAATTAGTTTAAATAACTAATAAATTACAATTTGTAAGAAGCTTCATTTTTTGTAAAAATGTAAAGCTGCTACCTGTTATAATTAAGCAAATATAAGCCAAATTTTAAACCGCAGACGTAGCCATTTCAAATTATAAATTAGAGAAACGAAAAATCTAAGTGCTACCAAAAGTTACAATGATTAGCAATGATTGATTTCATTTTTAGTTACATGAATAAAAAAAACAACTGTTTAATATATCAAATGAATTATTACTTAGAACAAATTTAATTACTGTGACTGATAGATGACACAAGTAAAACAATATTAATTGTTTTATGTAACCAACTTTAATTTTATAAAGCCCTAAAATTTCATATTACTTTATGATTATGTGCTAGTTTCAATTAAACAAACATAAAGGTTTTCATCCATCTTTATGAAAACATTACTCATGAGCATTTTCTTAATTATATATTCCTAGAGATCAGATTGTATTCATTGTTTACTTTTTACTTATTTTTAAAGAGAAAAGAAAACTAATGGAAAGGCAACACTGGAACGAATATCTTTTTTGGTATACGCTAAATAGTAATCATTAATTTTCTCCTAACATTTTTATCCTGCTTGCACAACTGTTAGATGGTTGTATTCTTTTCTTATTCCTCCCAACAATAAACTAATTATTTATGGTAAAGCAAAAGTGTTTACTCTTTCAAGAATTCTTTTTATAACCACCTTTTGCAGTAAAATTATCTACGATGTGACAAAAGGTTTATTTGTGATCAAGATACACTAATGATAAAGTTCGATTTTAGAAGCTTAAAACAACATCTTTATTTATCGATTGTGAACACAAGGAGATAAATGTTACAATTTTTTGAATTATACAAATGTTTATATACTTTGAAGCTTTTCTAGTATTTTGTTCTTGTAATTAGTTAATACAGCCTGCTGTCAATGAAAAAGAAAGATAAAAAATGCACCAAATTACTTATGATATCCTTGTGTTATATGATACTTTATTAAGTAATATTTAAAAATGAATTTTTGATTCGAGTTATTTTTTTAGAGATAAATATACAATCCTTGTAGATAATAGTTTAGGGACTTATCTTGTCATTTTTGCACTGAGCATGTGGAAGAGATGGAACTGATGTAATAATTATCTTTGTATAGTTCCAATTTGTTTTAGAAAAACGATGTTCGAATGTCTACAGATTATCATCAATTATTTATCATGCATAGACTTTTAGCTTTCAACACGAGAGTTTTTAAAGAACTCGAAGCTCAATTGTGTTTGTTTCCTCATCCTCAGTAGTATGTAAATGCCATTTTACTTTAGCGAGTTTTTTTAGAATTCCTTTATAATAAAAAGAATTGGTTATAAAACTCAGTGAAACGCTTCTGGGATAAACTTCAAAAGAAAGGGAAAATTTGGAGTGTGAAATTTCAGTGAATAGCAAAAATCAACTGTTTACGTTGGAGAGAAGTGGATAAGAAAGGAGGTAGATAATATTTGCTTCATGCATAATATTGCCTTTTACAACATTAAAAAGAAATTTAAATTTGCAATAATTATTTACCGTAAAAAGGTATTTGTACTTTTTGTGAAAGAATTAACCAAAGTCAAGTAAAAGTCAGTGTCAAAGTTGCAAAAATTTTGAGAGTCTGTTTATCTCGGTAGAAATGAAATATTTTCCGCAAATCTTATTGTTTTTTTATATGAGAGAGTAGATTTGTATTGTGAGCTATTGGATATTATTATTGGAAATCGTATACATAATTAGTTTCATTAGCTTTCAGGTAGGATAAAAAATAAATTAGTTCCAATCAAGATTCATGGCTCCTGCTGCTCCAAATAAGAACTAATCAAAAGGATAAGCAGAAGGATAATTTATTTATCCTTTGACCATCATCATTTCTAATAAAGGAATAGGTAGATTATTTTCTATTTATTGCTTAATGTGGTAAGCTGCTTAGAAGTTGTTAATGGGCAAATGGTTCGATGTTGAAGGGAGTTACCTTCTGAGTTGCATGTGGAATCTTTTGAGATCTAAATATTGAACCAATATAATAAAAGAAAAAGGGTTCATGGATAGTGAAAAGAGAATTGCAATTGGAGTAAGTGTTTGGGAGTTTTCAAGGTTTTCTCCTTACAACACATCAATACAGCTCACCGTCTATGAAAAGCCTTCCCTGATGATAAGATGCAAAGGATGTTTAATATTTTATAACGAGCAGCTTAATTTACATTGTTTGGCGGTCAATAAATGCTTTTTGCCTTATTTTTCAAACCAGAGGAGAAATATGTTTTTCAGCACAGATTAATTAGGACATACAATAACACATTTTAAAACTCTATAATTACAATTAAAAAAAATCACAAAAAATTTGGAAATTTTCTTATTAATGAAAATAAGAAACAAATTAAGTATTACGGAAAGTATTATCCAATTTTTTAGTTTGTAGACACAAAATGTATTCAATTGTTATGTGTTAAATAAAATGTCTCCGTTGATATCATAAATTATGATTTCAAACGTTAGAAAAAACAATGCCTGCAGGCTTTTATATTTGAAACGTAGTAACTCTTTTAATTATATGCAACTTCAAAATTATCTCTCAGGCTCTCGACTAGCTTTAATTACATGTCACAATTAGAAAATTCTGTGAAGATTTATTATTCTCATTATATCTACTTTATTATGATAAGTAACTGCTGTTTGTATGTATGTTAAGTAAAATATTTCATTAGAGTGTTAAGCATCAGATTTATTTTTAATTATATTTAATTCTTGTTTCTCTCTCTGTCTTGATAATTGGTTTTAGCTCATAAGGTTTAATTGTTAACAGAAATTATTTTAAGTTATCTTTTTATCAAGAACAATATTTATGTTAAAAGATAATTCACTCTTTAATCTTTATTTTTTCCAGCTTTTAAATATATTCTGGAATCAATCCGTAAATTAGCCTCAAAATTTGATATGCCTGTTGTAGAGTTACTTTGAAAATGTGTATATTTGAATTTTCTCATAAGCAAAAATAAAGAGTCATATGAAATATCAGATTTAAAACTTAATTTTTATTTTTGACATAAATTCATAGGAAAACTTAAATTACATTATTAAAATAATAATTTATTCATTCAATCTATATTTTTATGGGATAGATTCAGTGATTTGGTTGCATGAATAATTTATTTGTGGGTATTTGGGCACAATTAATAGTTTTACATTTAAATTGATCAGTTATTTGGTAGTATTTAAATTTTAGTATTGTAATATCTTTAAAGTATGTTTAAACTGCACACATATATCCTATTTGGGACTGCAGATATTTATGGAATTCTGGGCATTGATGCCATTTACATGGTAATATTTACAACGTACTTTGAAGTATCATGTATTAACTATTCTTAATTGCATTCTAAACTATATACTGAGGAAATATAATTACAAAGGGGAGATTCGATGTGATCTAGTGCTAGAATTAGGCATTTCTGAGTGAAACGTTCAAGGGTTGATTGTGACTACTATGAACAGGAAGAAAAATAGATGTTGGTTTTTGGCAAGTTCACATGTCTTAGCAGAGGATATTTGGAAGTTTTCTGTGTTTTCTCCATTGCCATACATAAATACGTTCCACTGTTGATGAAAAAGTCCTCCCTTAAGTCAAAATGATATTAACTATAAAAAAAGATTTATAAGATGTTAAGCCGTTGGGATGTCAATATGCTTTGTCAAACTAATGTTTTAAGAATTGGGGGAAAAGAATTTGTATCATTCTTATTTTGAGAGAAATTTAATTTTAAATATAATTTCATCAGAATTTTCTGAAGCATTTGTAATCACAAATTAATAACAGCTTGCACACACACAAGCTGTGTATAAAAGTCAACTAATTGCAGAAGGGAGTTTCGAAGACTAACATTGTAAAGTGCTGAGAATACCTATGCTGAGTCACCTTGTAGTGTTAGGATCCTCCTCATTCTCTTCATATGATGGCGCTGTAGTCATTAGGAGAGAGGAGAGGAGGGGGTCCGTTCCGGCGGAAAGAGATTGCCTTGGACCAGCGAACGAGGAGGTTCAGCTGGAGCTCCTTGGGTGTTTGTTCTGTTGGCCGTGTAGGGCCATAATTAAATTTCTATTAATTATAATTTTAATATACAATACTATTAATGTTAATTTTTAAATAAATCTTTGTATTTGTTCGAGTTGAGCTTTATTCTACAGAACAGACATTACACTGGCGCAGTCGTCAGGATTACGAGCTGATGTTTCTGACATGCTTGGGTGTTTGTTCTGTTGGCCGTGTAAGACCATAATTAAATTTCTATTAATTATAATTTTAATATACAATACTATTAATGTTAATTTTTAAATAAATGTTTGTATTTGTTCGAGTTGAGCTTTATTCTACAGAACAGACACTACACTGGCGCAGTCGACAGGATTACGAGCTGATGTTTCTGACATAATCTGAAACGGAACTGTGAATTTGTTTATTTGACTGTTTGTATTTCACAAGAAATTGAGATGGCTTTTCTCGCAAAAGGAAAGAAAGAAGATTTACGAACTATTGCGGTAGAATTAGGCATTGAGAATGCTGCGAATTTAAAACTTCGCGAACTAAAAAAATTGATAACAGAAAACGAGAATTACGACAAAGATTTCATTAAAGAATTCGTAAATTCGTTGATTGAAGAACGAAAAAGAAATGAAGAAATTGAAAAACGAAAAAGATTGCAAGAAATGGAAGAATGGAATATGGAAATAGAAAAACGAAAACAAGAAATGGAGTTCGAGCTTCAAAAACTAAGTTAATGGGAAAGGAACGAACAGGAGAAGATAATTTATGAGATACTGGTAATGATTTTCATTTTAAGGCGAAATTAGATTTAAATAATATTTTACAGAAGTTTGATCCCAAAACAAATGATATAAGTTTATATCTTGTCCTCTTCGAAAGACAAGCCAAGAGAATTGAAATCAAAAATGAACTTTGGGTTGCGCATTTAATCGGATTATTGCCGTATGGCGTTGTGCAAATTATAGCAAGAGAAGAAGAAGAAGTCACCTAGGATTACGACAAAGTAAAGAGTTTACTTCTGAAAAGGTATAAACTACAGAAAAATTTAGACAGTTCTTCACGAAACACCATAAGAAACCAGAAATAAACTGGCGAGATTTTGCTTATGAACTGAAAAATTATTTCTTCGAATGGATCAGTAGACTTGGAATACGAACATTTGAAGAACTATGTGATCTAATAATAACCGATCAAATAAAACGCAAAGTTCCCTTAGAAATTAAAGAACATTTTATTGATGTTTGGTCGAATTTTAAAACTCCAGAAGAAATAATAAGGAAATTGGATGACTATGAAAATGTCAGAATGAATACTAGTGTCAAACCGAAAGAATTTTCTCGCAAAGAATATTTCAAGAGATATAATTATAACTAACAAGAAGAACAAAAATATTCGGCAGAGTCAAATCAAAACAAAAAATTATGTTAGACAGCTAAAATTTAAAAATTTTCGGAAAGAAGAAAATTTTGAAAAAAGAACTGTGAAAGAATGTTATATTTGTGGAGATTCACATTTTGCGAGAGAATGTCCAAAAAGATTTAAAGCAAATAAGAAAAGCGATGTTCTAACAGCAGAAATTCGCTCCCAGTTATTAAAAAAAAAGATGACGGAAATTGAAATAAATTCTCTTCAATATGTAAATACTTACGTAGATAATACCCCGGTAAAGGCTCTCGTAGACTCTGTATGCCAACTTCCAGTCATAAATAATGACTTCATTTCAAAATCAAAAACAGAAAAAGGAAATGTCGTTTTAATCAGTGCTTTTAAAGAAAGGATAGAAGCTGAATTAATGAGCTTTCAAATAGCGTTGAAAACAGAAAATAATAGAATGTTTTCGAAACCCATTGAAATAATTGCAGCTGTTACAAATAAAATCCAAGGGCAATGTATAATACCAACGAAAGTTTTTTATTTATTGGAAAATGAAGTGCTAGAAGAAAACAAGGAGTCTGCCGCCTGCTTTGTTTTGGCGTCGCAAGAAGTTGAATATCATAAGGAGACTGCTGAATCATCACGCGCCGAAAATATGGGTCAGATGCTCCGTTCAAATGACGCCACGAATCCGAGTGTTTCTGATGATGTGCAAGTGCTGGGAACCGAAACAAATTATAAATTGAGTCAATCGTTACAATTTAAAAAAGAACAACAAAAATGCGCCTCTTTGGATGAAGTGAGATCTTCTTTATCACGTGGAAAGGGTAAATATTTTGAATTAGATGGCATTTTATTCAACCAAGAGGAAGTTTGTGGTGAAACTGTAAATCAGTTAATTTTACCGAAATGTCGCCGTCAGAATGTTATGGATTTGGCTCATGCCTCTGTTTTTGGAAGTCACATGGGATTAAAGAAAACAAAAGAGAGAATTAGATATAGTTTTTACTGGCCGAATATGTCAAATGATATTTTAAATTTCTGCAAATCATCTCAGGAGACCGTAATTGGCATTCTTTTGATGCCAATTACGGTCTCCTGAGAAGTCTTCCGATAAAATTCCTATTTCTCCAGTGCTTAGACCAGATCTGCCGTTTGAAACTGTGAACGTGGATATTATCGGGCCGATTGAGCCTTCGTCGGCACGTAAACACAAATATGTTTTAATACTAATGGATCAGCATTCGAGGTGGCCAGAGGCTGTTCCTTTACGTTCTCTAACAGCAAAAGCAACCTGTGATGCGCTAGTAGAAATTTTTATGAGGACTGGTATTTTAAATATTATTGCCAGTGATCAAGGGACTAATTTTTCTTCTAAATTAACGCAAGAATTTATTAATCGCTTAGGATGTTCTCCCAGATTTTCAGTACCAGCGTATGCTGCCAGCAATGGATTAATTGAAAGATATAAAAAGGTTCTGAAGAACTCTCTTCATCATGTCATACGATCAGATCCCAGCAATTGGGATAAATATATTCCTTATGTACTCTTCGCTTACAGAGAAGTGCCTAATTGCACTACTGGCATTTCCCCCTTCAAGCTTTTGTACGGCAGAGAAGCAAGAGGACCTTTAAGTGTTTTGAAATCAAGCTGGACTGGTGAAATCCCTATTCCATTAAATATGAGTAAATCTGTTGTTGATTATTTACAAGATCAGAAGGTAAAATTTGAAAGAGCCGTTGAACAAGCCTCATTGATAGCTGCTGGAAAACAACAAGCCTACACCGACTACTTCAATCGCTGAACTGTTACTAAGGAATTTAAGGTGGGTGATCAGGTTTATTTATTGATTCCGGACTCTTCTAACAAATTATATGCCAGGTGGACAGCTCCTGGTGAGGTAATTGAACTCTGCCCACCTAACTCCTATAAAGTTAAACTCCCAGATGGAAATATTAGGCATTGCCATGTAAACAAGATCAGAAAATATTATCCAAGAGTCAATGCTGTGGAAATTATCTTTGAAGACGACGAAGCATTTGGTGAAATTCATGCTTCTCCAAGACTTACTAGTGAATTACGTACCGAAGATCCTCTGAAAAATGTATGTATGCAGCATGTACTTAAAGATGATAAGGAAAAGATTTTGGATTTATTACGTAATTATAAGGCTTTGTTTACTGGAAATGTAAAAATAGCCAAAGTTGAACATAAGATCATATTAGAAGAAGGGAAAGAACGTAAAAGACCTTATGTTTACCGAATTCCAGAGGCTCTTAAATCCCAAATAGATGACCAGATCGATGAACTAATGGAATTAGATCTCATAGAGGAGAGCTCGGCTGAAATAGCACATCCGGTGGTATGTGTAAACAAAAAGAATGGAGGAATTAGGATGTGTATCGACTACAGATCTCTTAATGCTGTGACAAAAACATAGGATGGTTTTCCAATGGAAGATTCAATGCAATTAATTCATTGTATTGGAAAGGCTAATATTATTTCCACACTGGATCTACTGAAAGGCTACTGGGCTATTCCAGTAGAGGAAGCTAGTCGTGATTGCACCTCATTCAAAACCCATAGATCTTAATATCGTTTCAAAGTCATGCCGTTCGGATTGAAAAATGCCGCCGCTACATTTCAAAGGGTGATGAATAAAGCGTTATCTTCGTTTAAGGAATTTTCACGTGTTTATAATGACGATATAGCTATATTTTAAACAAAATTTTGAAGAACATTTGTTGCATCTAAATATTAAGAAAATTAAAGGAGCTCAACTTTACTATCAATATAAACAAGTGTGATTTTGCCAAGCCTCGTATCAAGTTCTTAGGACATATTATTGGCTCTGGTGAGCATCAACCTGATCTTGAAAAAGTGCAAGTTATACAGCAACTTAAAAGACCAACAACCAAAAATGATCTTAGAAGTGTGTTAGGTTTGTGTAACTTTTAACGTGAGTACATTCCTAAATACTCTGAACTAGTGTATCCATTAACTGAGCTTATTGAGAAACGCGTGCCTGACAATATTCCCTGGACTGAAGTGCACGACACAGTGTTTATGTCTCTAAAACAAGCCCTGGTTAAGGCACCTTCACTTCACACTCCATCACTAGGTAAGCCTTTCATAATTTACTCTTATGATTCTCAATTAGGAGTTTGTGCTTGCCTGTCACAGCGTGCCAATGATAAGATTTATCCAGTTTCATATGCTAGTCAGAAATTGACTAAAACTCAACAGTCCTGGTCTATAATTGAACGTGAGGCTTATGCAATAGTGTGGTCGTTAAAAAGGTTTGAATGAATAATTTTTGGTTCAGAAATTGAGTTTTATAATGACCAGAATCCCTTACCATACTTTACCAAATGTGCACCTCAATCACGTCGTCTTCAGATGTGGGTGTTTGCTCTTCAGAGATATAATGTAACTATAAAACACTGTGCAGGAGCTAAGATGCCTCATGCAGATGCTTTATCTAGACTTTTTCAGATAAAAACTGAATTTAATGCTTAGTGTAAAGACTCTCTATATGTAAATACATTTCAGTGGAAATATTTTGGTTTATTTGTATTTGGTATATTGTTTCTTTATATCAATTGTATTGGTATATTGTTAGTTTACATTAATGTTACTGGTATATTGTTTATTTTCAATAATTTCAATTTATATATATTTAGTGGATAGATTTATTTTATATATATAATTTTGTTTTATATCTTTTTATATACATATTATTAATATTGATTATTCTATGCATACTTGTGAATTTTAAGTAATTCATTTGCAAATATTTTTTTCTCTATATACGTATAGTTATTTTCTAATTCTAAGTTCATATTTATTTAATGTTTTATATTTCTTTAATTGTTTGAAAAATATTATTAAGTCTGTGTTATTCTTATGTGTGTATCCTAACATATTTAATTCAGTTATGTGTTTATGTGGAACATAAACCCACAACTTGCGGGAAGGGTGTAGTGTTAGGATACTCCCCATTTTCTTTGTATGATGGCGCTGTAGTCAGTAGGAGAGAGGAGAGGAGGGGGTCCGCTCCGGCGGAGAAAGATTGCCTTGGACTAGCGAACGAGGAGATTCAGCTGGCGCTCCTTGGGTATTTGTTCTGTTGGCAGTGTAGGGCCATAATTAAATTTCTATTAATTATAATTTTAATATACAATACTATTAATGTTAATTTTTAAATAAATGTTTGTATTTGTTCGAGTTGAGCTTTATTCTACTGAACAGACACTACACACCTGTTTGATCAATTATTTTTACTTGCACGAGAAAAAAAATTGCTGGTGAATAAATTACAGCAACCTCTACTGGTGATTAGAATAGTATATAAAATTTAATAAATAATAATAGTAGGAATAAAACTAATCAAAAGGTAAAGAAATATTTGAATTAATATTTTAGTTTTTTTCCCAAAAAATTTATTTAAAGTGTATAATAGGCTTTAACAATTGTTTAATTGTTAGTTCTATTTTGAGTGCTGAATGCATTTTTAAACTGTATTAAAAATAGCTGAGCAATATTATTGTGAATACAAAAAGAAATTCATTATTTTTCTTGTTTAGGGATTAGAACTATTTTATTTTCGCAATTTGCTATTCATAGAAAATTCATTCAACGTAATGATATTTTTAAATAAAGCGACATTATCTTTTACAAGTAATATTTGTCACAAAAAAGATAGTTAAACAGTGGAGGTTTTTTTTAAAGGTATGTTATTTTTTCTTAAAGAAAGTTTCACTTAAATCTATTTATTATTGTCATTCAATGCTTTATATTCGTATAATACTATATATTTTTCCAATTTCCCACAACTGAATTCATAACAATAAAAAATATTATTCAAAGAAAAATGTATATGTTTTATATATAATTAATTATTTTTCAATTTAAAAATTGAAATCACAAAAAGATATTTTGTATTCTTCTTGTGAATTCTACTTTTTTGTATTAATTAGATATTTTCTTGATAATATTTTGCACTTCTGTCTCGGATATTAATTCTTTTAACAATTGACTTTTTTTTTATTTTCCTCGGTTTCCAAGCATTGTTATAAAAATTAAGAAGTGTATGCAATGCTTTATTAAAGGAATATTTTAAAATGGTTAAAATGATTTACAGGAAAAAAAATACTTAGATTATTTTTAAATATTTTCCCCCATTTCGAAAGTATAAATCAGTCTATATTGAATGAAAAAACACGTTTCTTTCTGAAAACCTCGGCTGTATGGAATTAAGAAATAATAGATAATATGTTACTTAAAAATAAACATGTTCTTTTCAGATTTTATCTTTAGTACAATCTACAAGCCGTGTTTACTTGTTAAATGATGGTTTTTCTCAGAAGTTTCTAAATTTTAACTGGTATAATTCAAAATTTATATGCATAGGTTCTTAAAAAATTCACGCATATTCACTTTTATAGAACACTGTATCATTTCGTTTTAAGATTTATTGAAATTGTAAAAGAATTAGAAATTAATTTTTTAAAAAAATATAATCTGTGAAAAATTGATTTTTGAGATTTAAACTTTTTCCCACACAAGCAGTGTAAATAATTTGTTCTTAATATTATGTTCAGTTGTCATGAATTCAAGTATTTAAAAACTTGTATATTTTATTGTATAAAAAATACGTTGCTTAAAACATATATTTAACTATTCATTGCTAGTTTTCAAGAGCAGTTATACTTTCTGACTCCCAGGCAGCCATCCTATGATTTTCTACAATTGCAGTAAAGTAAAATAAATACCAGCAGAGATCCCTGTACCTAACCCTGAAAAAAGTTTTACCAGATTTTTCTCCAGTTGAACATCATAGAACGTATGAAATTCAACACTGTTAAGAATTCATGAGAATTCTTGCTTTGAGAGGAAAACAAATTGTTCTCCAGTGGGTGCACGGCCACTGCGGCTTATAAGGCAATGGACAAGCAGACATCACTGCAAAGAAAAGTGCCGGCCTTTTTCAGCATCTTCCACACCTATTTCGTATTGGAAGATTAAACTGTTTCTAAAGCATCTATTTGCTTCAAAAACCTGACGAGACCTACAGACTCGTATAGCTCGAAAACACTGGAGTATAAATTAAGTCCTTCTCTTATTCCCGATTTACCAAGACGAAATGCACTTTTCATCTAACAACAGGAAACGACTGCCTAGCCTCTAATTTGAAGCGCTTGAGGATTCTTACTGTTCCTGCGTGTCCACTCTGTTGTTTTGGAGAAGTAATGGACAGGGACCATCTGCCCCTCTGTGGAGTTCTTTGCTGCTTAACGGAGGAAGCGAGATATTCGGAAGCAAGATCTTTTCTTAGGCAAATGACTTCTGCCTATTTATTGTAGTTTACTTTATATAACCTTTAGTATTCTTTGTATTTTGTCTGACCATTAAAAAGAAAAAGTAATGCATTGCATCTTTTTTAGAATATTTTCAGATTTTTAATTTCTTAAAAACAGAATTTTGAAATTTTTGATCACCTTATAAATAATGATGAAGTAAAAGTCTGCACATTTTTATCATATAAATAAAATAAATATTTAAAAATCATTGGACTTAAATGCTGATGATTTTTCTTTTCGAATTTGCAAAATATATCGGAATATTTTAAAGAAATTATATGTCGTAATATTTTTTTCCTTCAAAAAATGTCAAACGTTATTCATTAAATAATTCTTAAAGTATATTGTAAAATAAATTGCTAATTTTTTTAGATGGAAAAAAAATTCTATTGCTGATAGAAATAGGATATCGATAATAACAATAAGGATATTAGATCTTATTAAGTATATATTTAACATAAAGGTAAATTTACATTATGTTGTTTATCAGAAGAACATTACATTGAGCATTCTTCCACTAAAAAATTGACTTTTTCACGTGAAAAACCACAACCTGGAATTATAAATACATTTTTTCTGTGAATTCTGAAAAAAAAATTCCAATTCGATTATTTGAAGATGTATTACAAATTATAATTATATGGAATATATTGCGTTTTTCGATAATTTATATATTTTGTCATGATTAACTTTGAAAAAATATGTAAATTTGAAATAAATTTATCCAATTTTAGCTAAATTTGACAGATTACGGTATTAATTCATATATATCGGCCTCAATCGCTCAAAGATGAAATCCTGAAAATCTTTCATTCATTTGAAGACTTCCAAGTAGAGAGAAATTTGTAGCATTGATCCATGTCCAATATAGTTGTTCTCGTTTAGCATAAAAATTATAGAAAAAGGGCTAGATCAAAAACTGTACTTCAGTCTTTGACTGTGGGGAAAAACTAAAGAAGCAATTAGATATATTTAAAAATTTCAATTGGCCGAGAAAATACCAACTAGATAGGAAAAACAATAAAATATATTAAATATATGTAATCTCGAAATAACTAATGAAGATGAGGAATAAATTTGCAAGACATAGTTGAGACATTGTCAATCGGGATTAGAATATTAGTCGTTATATAAGCGGATACACTGGGCACATTCATTAACTGTCACTGGTACAGTAGCGAAGAGAAATAGATGTCTAGGAGGACTCATTTGGTGTTATTTGCTTTATGACTTCAAAGAGGGATTAACAGCTGCTGCATCAAGTCACCGAATATACCGAACGAATATGTGCTGTGAATGAACGTACAGTAAGGCCGTGGTTTCTCAAATTCAGGTAAGGAGATTTGTCTGTATGTGATGAAGCTGGTGTCTGATGGGCTAGTCGTCAAGTGGTCTTCTATGAGCTGCTATCAATGGGCCAAACGGTCATTGTAGACCTGTTCTCGCAGAAATTGGAACGTGTGCAATAATTGCAACAGAAGGAATCAATACTAGTTTATCGCAAGGGTGTATTGTTTTCGGCTTATAACGCGAGGCCGTATATCGCATGGGTTGCCGGGAATACCTTACCAAGACTTGGTTAGGAGACTTTGTGCCATCCTCTTTACTCATTTAGTGTTGCACCATCAGACTACCGCCTCTTCTATTCTCTGGGCATTCATCTTCGTGGAAAATCCTTCACCCATTGATGAAAATGAAATGAGTAAGCTGACTCATAGCAAGCACTCATGGACTTCTTCCAAAACTTCCGAGATTTTTTGCAAGGGAATTGCATTACTGGAGATGTTAAAGAAGATGTTAAGAGATTAAAAGAAGATGCTTGTTGCCGATAGTGATTACTTCCATGACTAGCAATAGGGTACATTTTCTGTAGGTCATGTTCTTTTAGGTCATTAAAAACGGCAAGAACTTTCTTGTTGTAGGTGTACATAAAAGTAAGTATACATAAAAACACAAATAAACTTGCTATGAAATTTAATTTTATTTAAGCAGCATTTTGTCATATTTTGTATTAAAAATATAACTCCAGAATAAGCTTAAACCTTTTTTTGGCTATAAATAAGCAATTATTTATAGCCAAAAAAAAAAAAAACTTAAATTACATTAACTCTATTTCTAAAAATAAAAGAAAATATATAGAAAGTGAAACATGAGTGGTTAATAATAAATCTTATTGTTAATAATAAATAATTTGCGATTAATGATTCCACCAGGTATACAGTTTCTCTCATAATGGTATTTAAACAAGGAATTGAATGGCTTCACTTTGATCTTTAACTTAACAGTTTGTGGGTTCGGTTTACCTTTTAAAAAGAACTGTTTGCAGTGGTTCTGCCACTTGTAGATACCAATCTACTTAGCTGTAGAGTAATAATGAGCCAACACTAGTATAAGTAAAATATTCATATATACTAATAACATTATTTTTAAAAAAAGTTTAGAAATTCCAATCAGCAGTTAAAAAATTGAAATGATTGCACTCATAATCTTATGAAATTGAGCATGTATTCATATTTGTACTTATAAAGTTTAAATAATAATTTTAGTGATGTCATATTATTATAAATATCAATTGAAATTTTATTTTATCAATTACTAATTTCCGAAATTCGGAAGTATGGATTATTTAATTAACTTTAAGATTTTAAGTGTAACTGCATAAAAGGCACAAATATTACAGATAAGATACTAATACCGTAGACATTTATTATATGATTGATTAGATTTTTTGTTACAAAAGCTTACATAATCTAATTCTCATAACAAAATCGGAAACTACTTGTTTTCCCTGAAAAAAGAACGTTTCAATCTTAATCAACTAAAGAAGTTTAACAAAAACATGTTTACCATTGGTTCAGTATCGATTTTGTAATCTAATCATATGCTGCCCACAACATCGAAGTAACAATATTAAGGTGAAGTTTTCAGAGTACGCAGTTAGAGTTGATTCGGTGTTACGAATAGGTGCTTTCTTTAACAGAACAAGCGTACAATTTTAGTTTTAATTATTAAGATACAGTGTGTCGAGAAAATAAAAAGTTACAATTATCTTTTTTTCTTGGTGATAACATTCAAAATATCTATATTGAGAAAGCATTTCATTCGTTCTTAAATTCAGTACGAAGAATGCCTTTGTTCTTGACATTAAAAATATTGATCAATTTTCATACATATTTCTTTTGATATAATGTCAAGTTTCAGTTTAACTCTTAGTTTCTCTTCTCATCATGGGAGGATTTTTATTACAAGTTATCAACAAAATTTGACTTATCTAAGCTTATAAACATATTAAATATACAAATGGGAAGTTCTGAGATATTGAAATTCATATTAATGTCAAATATTTAGTTTTATTATTGGAATCTAATTAACTTGAAAACAATAGTAAATATATTTATTTACTTATAAATTTCTAATGATTCTGATTAACTCTTTTAATAATTCTATTTCCGTAACAGAAAATGATAATCAACAAGAAAAATGTGATAACATATATTTTGCTTCTATTATGTATACTATTAATAATTTTTTAATTAGTATTTGATAAGCAGTTTCAATTCCACTTCGGTTAAGTAATATATGTTCTCCTATGCTTCATAAATAAGCACTTGAAAGAGATTACACATTAGTATTATTTGCCTTGTACTTAAAAAGTGCATTATACTAAAATAAAAATAAATTTTTATATTTTTATGAGGGAAATCACACGTTATATATGACATAGTTTAAAGATTATATTAAGTGACATTTTAAAAAGTCATGTTTCATTAAAATACTTATTTAATGATTTAAAACTAAACATTTTGTCAAATATTAAGCACTTCATGTTTACTCTTTTAAAGAAAATTCTGATAAGTTATTTCTTAGAGTAGTAAAAATATAATGAATGTTTTAAGACATACATAAGAATTCTAATGTTTCTACATTAAGTATACGGAAATGATGTAGAATAAAAAATGAAACTTTCTTTATTTCTATGCTTCCTTGCAACAAATATATATTTACGTCACATTTTTATCGCTAATAAATTTGACGTCTTTTGTATACCATAAGCCATAGAGAACTTCCGATATTTCTTCCTCTTTGATCAAAGCAGCTATCTTAAAAGAAGTCATAATTCTGGCACCCAACTTTCAATAAATTGTATTCTTTATCCCTTTTTATCTTTGATTGGTGAAAAGAATCATATAAAAGCATGTTTATGATTTCCTTAAGGTTCTCAATTGCAATTCCATCCTCCAAAGATAAAACCTTATGGTATTTAATGCACTGTACCATGTGGTATAACTCATATATTGATGCTTACTTATCTTCTTTTTTATGATTTATATTGTAATTTAGTAATTTATTTTATAGTTTATGAACATTAAAATTTAAGTCTTTTCTATGGGTTAAATTTTTAAATTAAATTTAGTTATGATTTTAAATTTCATAAATTGCACTCATTGAGAAGAACAGGAATAGGAAATCATGAAAAAAAAAACTATTCAAAATCAATAATTATGCAATATTGAAGTTCATTGTAGAAATAAAACTATTTTATCTATTATAAAATATTTTTTTAAGGGAATTTCATAAACTTTTTGTGAAATCATTATATATACGACAACATAGTCTATATTTTTCAGCCTTATAACTACTTTCCGAAAAGATTTGTATACTGTATTCAAAGCATGTTCATCGAACATGTTTTGTATAATAAATCGTAATATAATCGCGTTCTGTATTAGATTCTAAGAATTTAAGGAATATGATGCAATGAGTCAATATATCGTTCGAATTTTATTTAATTAATTGAACCATAAAATTAGCATTTTTATTTGCCACCGAGAAATGATACATTCAAACGCAAACATAATGAGAAAGCAGTTCCTTTCATTTCTGAAAATCAACAATTATAGTCACATTTCATTTACGTTCAAGGTGTGCCATCTTTAATAATCGAAATAATGAGTCAATATAATTTCTATATTTTGCGCAAAATGCTAAAGCATAATAATTTTTTTTTATGTTTCCAGAAATAATTGTCATGAGCAACAGAATATGATAATAAGTATAATTTTATTTTTACAATCATCTAAAGATTGATGGAGCTTTGTGTTTATTCCAAAACTTACCTTCATAAGCATATGGACACAATATAATTTTAAAATTTTGAAAAACATCGAAGACACTAAACTTTTCTTTCTTGTTGAATAGTATTCTAAGAAGATTAATAAAATAAGTTAAATCATTTTCTTCCTTTTGGATAAACACTAACAATAAAATAACATGTTGCATTTATCACGAACAGTGCTATCTTTAGTACTTCATATGATAAGAGATAATAAGTAATTAAAATTTCTTTTTCTATATAACAATCATTAAAACTATATTTGCATCTTCCTGCCACTAAAAAAAGAGCTGTCTTCAGTTTTTGGAAACAATGAATATAGTTTTTGCATTTTGCGCAATTAAAAAAGTATTATTTTATGCTTCATTTTAAAAAATACAATCATAATTAATCGCAATTATGAGAAAGATATTTAATAAATTAAAAGAGAAGAGCATTGGATTTCCATTGTGAAGTAAGACATATTTTCAGTAGAAGACATAGATAATACACAACTTCACTTAACAGTATCACTAAACGCATAATTACCTTTAATTTTTACTTCAAAAAGCATTTTTTAGGACTAAAATTTAATGAATCAATATCATAATCAATAAGGTTATAACTAGAAGAATAAAACTTATAATAGAAATATGTCACTTACTATTTTAGAAATATTATATGGAATCTATATATATATATATATATATTAGTGTAACCTCTTCATTTTACCCATTCAGCTAAAACATTATCTAACTCAATAAAACATCGTTTCCGATTTTGCTATATAATCAAACAAGAGTAGTTAACAAATCTTATAAGCAATTAAAAAAATAACATATTTTGTTTTAACCTGAATTTATCGCTTAAAAATAATAAGCTTAACATAACAGTTACATTTTTTAAGAGCAACAAAAATATTGCATATTGATTTAGATCTGATAAGTTCGATTTTTAGTTCTAAAAGTTATTATTATTTTCAAAAGCATCGTTTTATATTTTCATTCTAAAGACTGGTATTTGAATTGCTTTGATACTATTAATCAGGCTAATTTTTTTGTTTACACAAGCAAAAGCAAAGTTCGCTTTATATCATACAATCTTCAGCATTCAGGACTTATATTAAGTTTTCACAATTAAAAAAAATAGTGAATTTCAATTCATTAAAAGTTTTTCTAGGTAAACATTATTCGACATTTAAAAAATGAATGTTTTTAATTTTTTGTAACAAACGCCTTTGAAGCATTTATTAAAAAAGTATGTTGACTCAAAAGATTATAATTTTAAATTTTAAATTGAATATAAGAGCCATATATATATTACATATTTTCTTAGTCTTCAGTAATTTCAAAGTATGTTTCTCATGAATAAAATAATTATTAGTTTAATTTTTAAATTGAAAATAAAAATCATATATAGCTATTATGATTTAGAAGCTTTTAGTAAGTTTTGCATAATTTACTGAATAAAGGACTCGTAAAATTATTAGTTTAGTTATTAAGTCAAATATATAAATGTCATACATATAACTATTATTCTTTAAGTAATTTATTATTTTGTTTTGCATAACATATTGAATAAATGACTCACAAAATAATTAGTTTATATTTAAAATCGAAAATAAATGTCATTCATAACTATACATTTTTACATTTTAGCATATATATATATATATATATATATATATATATATATATATATATATATGTGTGTGTGTGTGTGTGTGTGTGTGTGTAATTTATTTTATCTTATATATAAGTTTGAATGTCTGTAAGTTTTGATCATTATTAATAAAATGTTTAAGAACTGGAATTGAAACTTCTAAATGGAAATTAACAAATATTGTTTTTTAATGATTTTGATTCATTCCTTGATTCCCTAGCAACGGATTTGAAAGCACTGATTAAGACATGACTTCCCAATAAAATAAAATCTTCTTTCAAGATAGAAAAGCATTTTTAAAAAATTTATATATTAACTGATTTAATCATTTGCTACAAATTATGTACGTTTATCGTTTATCTCAAAGCAAGTATAAAAAGTTTTTACTATGTTCATAAAAGCTTTTTCTAAACTTTGTAAATTTTTCTCTTATATTCATATTAAATATCGAGAACTCTTTAGATATTCAAAAATACTATACTAAGCAAGTGTTTTACCACCAATAAATTAAAAAAATACAAGTTTTCCTTTACAAGTTAAGTTATCATAAATTAAAGTTGTAAAAGATCAACACGAATTACTTTTTCACAAAATTTCATAATTTGATAATAAGTCTAGAATTCATAGAAATACAAATTTTAAGTTTTTCCATATTTCTGGTACGGTCTTATTAGAATTATTCTGTTTTGAAATAATTATAGAAAAGTAAATTAAATACGTAGTATTTTGTGGAGAAAAAAATTATCTTGATATAAAACAAATTGTCCTCCTAAAAAAATTCTGCAACTGTAACTCTGTATAGAATTGTTTTAAATATATTTGTTTATAAATAGAAATTTCGAAGTTTATTTTTGTTTTGTATCTTTAACCACACACATTTAAGTCATTATGAATGCTAAGGGGGCAATATTTGGTACGGTCGTTACTAATTCCTTTTCTGTATATTTTAAATCTCAGAGCTGCGAAAAACTGATTGATAAAGGAAATAAAAAAAATATTTTCCCATTTTATTTGTTTTTACCAGTTTGCAAATTAATTTTACAATGAATATCATTTTTCAAAAATTATAATACTAAGTTAATATTTTAAAATATTTTTCCTAATTGGCATTGATTTTATATGCGAAAAAAATATCTAAACGATAAAAGAAGAGAGAAAAAAAAAAACTTATATTTATAGGAAAAAGGTTGATCAATAACGCGTTTCCATAGTTACCAAAGAGCCAGGGGAGCGAGAGAGATACTACTAACCAATATTACTCTGTTAACCGGAAGACGTATTTCATTTCACATAAAATGTAATTTCACAAATCAGCAGAAATAACTTTTAGAAAAATCAGCATCTTAGAGACATTTGATTCAAATATATAAAAACGCCTTGTGTGGTATATATAGTTTTATATATATTATATCAAACAATATTTATGGAGAAAGACATCTTTATAAAATATTCTTTTAATAAAAATGACATTAAATCTATAACCAATGTTTTCATATCTTTCAATATTATCTTTTTTTTTGATAGGAAAATATTTTTTAAAGTAATAATTAATATTTTGCTGGTTGTGTGTCATAAATTCATAGTTTGGTTTGCTAATAAATTTAAAAGACAACAAACTATAAATCTATGATTATAGATTCAACGTTTGAATTTTTTTTAAATAATGGTTTGTTTTTTTATATTTAGTTATTTTTCGACTTAAAATGGTTTGCAATTAAAATTCCTTTTTCAAATAATAAGACCCGATTTGAAATTGATAGAGAGTTTAAAAACTGTTACAATTTTTACATTACTCTCTAATTAATATTCATTATGGTAATCATAATATAATTTAATTTCTTTTAATAAATAATAACCAAAATAATTATAACTTATGCTGACATTTTCATATTTAGTATAAAATAAATAAAAAATTAATTGATTTTTATGTTAAAATTTACTTGATTTACTTTTAATTTATTAATATATTAACTGCATAACTAAGTGTTTAATGTTTCAGCACCAGCCGGCCAACTTGTCTAGTTGTCAGCGTGCCTGATTACGGATAGAAAGATCCTGGGATCGAATCCCGGTTCAGGCATGGATGTACTTTCTCTCTATCCTGTCTTTGTCCTTTCTTTGTGTGTGTGAATGAAGTATGAATGATGCCTACTCTATAAATGGGTCCCTATGGTGTGTGTGAGTGTGCGATGGTGGCCCAACCACTGCGGTTCACCCGGGGCAACGCCTCGGCGGTTAAGAGTTCGCTGTTTCTAGCCGGTTCTTTAGGTAGCAGGGAACAAGAGATTAATAGACTATGTTGCAGTTGTAACTGTCTACAATCTGCCATTAGAAAAAAAATATTTCAGCATTTATGATTGCAGAACCAAATTTTAAATTTGCGGGCTGGTTATCGTTTGTAGAGTCTTTAGTGGAATTTAAGAGAAATTAGGATTGGACTACTCTTTGGCTTTAAGGGATTTTTAAGGAAAATGTATTTATGATATACTAAATGTGTGATATTATGAAAGATTGTTTTACATTGAACATTTTTATGCTATCGACCTCACACAGTAATAGTTTGGTGAAATAAACTTATGAGCCGTCATTTTGCTTGAAGTGACTCGGTAAGTTCGTGTTTTTTGAATCAAAGGATATATAATTGCTCCGTCGCAATGGTTCAGTGAATCTTCCTTACATTCCTTACTTACAAAAAAACTTGTCGTGTAGGTATATCAGTTTTTATTGAGTATCATTATCACACACAGTTGGCATGGATTCAATGGTTAGAAGATTCTCATCAATGAATGACTTTGAAACATAAGGTTTGAAAATCAGTTACGGCAATATCTACTAACCTCTCTATGCAAAAAGTATCATCTATATGATAATTCCAAATAAGTTCGACACGTCTGCTTAGAAAAAATGTGCCCTCAGGCTGGGCTAATAGCGTAATATAAATATGTAGAGATGAGAGTCCAACACTTTGATTCAAAATTTATTATTCAAGATTATAACGCTATTATACTTGATGACAGAATAAAAACCTATCTCCTGGAAAGATAATCAATTTTATTCCAGTAGTGAAGTAATTTTTTGATTCGCAATTATTTTAATGTTAATAGTACGAGCCTTGTTATAAAATCCATCATATCCAAAATAAACACAGCTAAAGGCCCAGGTTTATCATTCAAAAATACTCCACAGATTTTACTGCTCTATTCAATTAACAATGTCTATAATGATATAACATCCTTCCACATACATTGAGTCACCAATGTTGCTTCATCAGAGAATGTGTGGAAGAAAAATTTACATTTTTCAAAACTATTCACACGTAATTTGGGGATTAGTTGATGGTAAGTCTATTATGACAAAATTTACTGTACAGAAACATCAAAAATTTAATAGATTCCTCATCCAATTGAGTACCACGTTGTATAATTAACTTAAATACCAATTGAAATGAACATTCCTTGCATTGCTATTAGTCAAAATAGATTATTTTCATTCGGAGTTCATTTTCATATATTAATGTATTTAATCTTTATTCATGTATCAGACCTTAAGTAAAATTTTGCATAAAAATGTTATTTTCCGAAGTATACAAAATAGTTTGAATCCAATGAATATTAATTTCAATAATAGCTCACAGTTCTATTGAACAATTAGCATTGCAGAAAGTAATTATGGGGTGCGCTGCTCCACTTTTCCAACTGAAACATATTTTGCGGTTGAGACCGACTTCCTCAGTACACATGTCTTAGGAACCAATTTATATTTATTGTAGGCAACTATTCACACAACTCATTCATACAAAAAAGGACAAAGACTGAATAGACAGAAAGAGAAAGTAAATTCATGACCGAACTGGGGTTCGATCCAGGACCTCTCTATCCGAAGTGAGTCACTCTGAACACTAGGCAGGGTGGGCAATATAGGAAGTGATTGAATGTTTTAAATGCTTTATGTTTCCTCATTGTTAGGTTTTCAATTCCTTTCTTAATGATATTAATTTTCAAATAAAGATGAAGATTATAAAATTTCGTAATTGAAGACTTTAATGAACCTATACAGTTACAAATGAAATTAAAAATGTAAAAAAAATCTTTTGGAAAAGTTAAGAACTGAATTGTTTTGGTTTATATCAGAAAGACAATTATTTTTTAGGATTCTAACATACTGATAAATCAAACTTTTCTCAGATTTTTTTTAAAACAATTAACTGAATTTTAAAAATAATTCTCAATTTAGATTTTACTTATCTTCTGAAAATTCTTTTAAATCGTGATGATTGCCTTGTTCCAATTGATTGTTCGTTTTCAATTTGAAGAACAAATGACTTTCCTGATACAATCATTTAGTTGCTTTCCATGCCATTAGTTATACCAAATGAAAAATCTCTTTTGCATCAATCATACTTTGATATTATACTTACTCAAATATTTTCTTTTTATTATGATTCTACTATTGATTATTTTCTCTTTTCAATTTCCATGAAATCCAGTTTGAAATTTTTACAATAAAAATTCTTATTATTAGAAAAGTTCGTATTGGCAGATATTTATAGTGGGAGTTTTATAAATTTAGCCACAGATTTATGGAAGCAAAATATATTGGCCGCTTTTTTCATTTGTTTTTTTAGTTATTATATTCTTTCTTCCCTTATTTTCTATAACTGCAATAAATTTTATTCATTTTAAACTCTACAGCCAATATATTTTAGATTTTCTAAGCCTTTTTATTAAATCTATATATAGCAAATGTTTTATTTAAATTTACACTTATTTTCCAAAACTGTGAGCATTATTTCTGAGCTATACAAAATGCATTTTTAACAAAGATAAATAAGTAATACATATATCGCTAAAAGTATCCTATATAAATAAATCAGTGGCCAAAGTTATTTATTTTTTACGATTCCTTCAGAACTCAGTTAGTTTCAGTAGTTGACAGAAGCCACAAAAAATTAACTTTTGCAAGATTTTCCTTAAATCAAATTTTAAATTTTTAAACTTTTTTCCATTATTTTCTGGTTACATATTTTTGCTGATTGAATAGCCACTAAAAACAACTAATCTCCTTTACTTTTAAACCTACATCATATGACGAGATGTATGTATGAGCTGGGGCATTTTCTTTTTCATGCCACGTCCCACTAGGGATGAACATTGTGATCAAATACTATTATATGTACACATGTTGCAATTAGAATATGAAATGTATTGTTCATTTGTATTATTCCGAACTATATATTATTGTAGATAGAATCAATTAAGACGCTGTTTACATTTTGAAAACGATGAACAATGTTAAAATGAAAAGCTGGGGATCTGAATTGGTATCGCTCTAAATTTCCATACTATAATTAATTTGTGACATCAAGCACTATAAAAGTTTAATATGCATTGTTTTTCTCAGCATAATAGCCTTCTTCATCACTAAATACAGAACTCTTGGTGTCCTTGATAGGAGAACGACTTTTTAATCCTCAGATTATCAAGACTACCCTTTCTGATATGAAATTTTGTCATTATCATTATAATTGTCACTTAAATGTTGTTCTTATAGCTAATCTGCAACACAATCTGATGAAGTCAGACTAGATCCACGATTCTTCTGACCTTAAAAAACCCCACTAACTTAGACCGAAAGTATTTCATGAGTTTGCTTTATGTTGGATCATCCTAGGCCGAGTGAATCTATTATGCTGAGATAAAATCTGCAGGCAAAATGAGACCAAGACAGTCTTCCACTTCTTGTGTTTCGATCTTCTGACTTACAAAAGCTACATATTCCATCCTTGTGATGAATAGCAGATCACTTAAATGAGACCAAGACAATCTTCCACTTCTTGTGTTTCGATGTTCTGACTTACAAAAGCTACACATTCCATCCTTGTGATGAATAGCAGATCACTTAAATGAGACCAAGACAGTCTTCCACTGCTTGTGTTTCGATCTTCTGAGTTACAAAAGCTACACATTCCATCCTTGTGATGAATAACAAATCACTTAAATGCACTGATGTTCAGTATTAAATATTAAACATTTAAAATATTCCGTGAATTAATTTAAGTAAATGTATAGGTAAAATATAACTAAAAAATAAATGAGTGACTCCTAGCAAGAAATATTTATTAAAAATAAAAATAAAAAAAACACCCTATTTATTAAAAGTAGATTTAACAAGGCAACAAAACTGTCAAATATATGCAACATTTTATATAAAAATATATAACTTTCATTTGAAGTAATTCAAAAATGCGCTCAATAATGGAAAGAAACAAATCGTTTTTCAAACACATTACAAATCAGTAACATAATTTTAAAACTAATTGTAAATGCTGTTAAAAAATGTATCTGTGTAAATGGTAATAAGCAAACTCCATATCATGATAAACGCAGATATTCCATCTTTTTTATAGCATTTATAACTAGTGGATTAATGTAAGAGATTGAAACACAAATTTCCATTCAGTAATATTTACCATTTAGTAACATTACTAAAGTGTGCTTCTCTATGTGTTCAAGGAGTCAACAAAAGAAATATATCCCTTTTCGGAATGAAAATTAGCGAAAACGTACAGAAATTAAAGACGTTGCTCATCAGAGGGCTCAAACGACTGGATTGAGTGAGTACTGTACGGCTCTACGTAAAGATCAGGCTTATTAAAAAAATCCATCATTGAAGAAAAACATCATACATACAAAAGTTTTTTTTAGAAAAAATGGACTTCAGGAAAGATGGTATTAAAGCTCATAAGTTCTTATCCCAAATGAGTATTCAAAAGATCAGAAGAAATGAGCCCATTAAAATCGTACTAAAGAGCTAACGTCTGATATTGAAATCTCACTTGCTTTTTGTAAGCACTATGTTAAGTTAAATAATTATAGTCCTACTACCAAAATTAGACAGAGTGACTTGGGACCAAAATTGAGTAACAAAAATGCAAATTTTGGAAAACTTTTTTCTCTGATTTCAGCATGACTGAGTTAAAAAGGAGTATAAAAACTCTTGAAAAAAGTAAAAGTTCAGGCCCAGATGGAATCCCACCTGAATTTCTATTAAATCTTGGAAGCTTAGCAAAATCTTACCTTACTGATATTTATAAATTTATCTTAAATTGTCGGTTTGTAAAGTGACTGGTCTGGAATGTGCTCTACAAAGAGCTCTAAATGTTCTAGCCATTGAGCTGGGAATAATATGGTAGTAAACACTGATAAGACAAATTTCCAATTGTTCTTCTTTAATACCAAACATCATGATATTCATCTTAGCTATAAAGAAAAAACCTAATAAGAACAAATGATACTATATATACACGGGTATTCACTTAGAGTCAAAATTGAATAGGCAAAAACAAATTGTCACTGCAATTGATAGAGGACACTTAAAATCTAAGCTAATTAAGTGCTTTTCTGGCACTACTTTGAGCTCTACTCAAGATGTACTATGCACAGCATATGAAAGTTTTGTTCGTTTCACTGTTGAATATGAAAATGAGGTCTTAATTACTGCCTTAGATTATAATAGACATAAACTTGAAGTTTTCCAGAACAGCATATCGTGTCTTATCCCTGGAGGAGCAAAACCAACTCCTTAGTTGCTATAAACTGTAGACTAAATTAGAATCCTTGGGTGACAGATGTAATAGAAATGTTATGATTCTTGTTGAAAGAATCTTAAGAAAAAAGAGAAATTTTCTACGAAATTACAGCCCATCGGTTGAGAGACTTAAAACCCAGAGATCATTTCTTTCAATCATTAATGATTTCTATGACACTTTTGATATCCCTACTCCAGATCACCAGGTTTTTCCAGAAGAATAGAATTCTATTGTGGATCTAGATAGTTGAGAGGTACATCTAAATTTTGTTTGGGGAGTTAGAAAACAGTACACATTACAGAGTGAGTTGAAAAGTGATGCTGTGGCTACAATTCATAGCAAATATCCTTCTGAGGATTGCCACCCAATTTTCACAGATGATTCTGTAGAGAATACAAATTAAGAAGCATCCATGATCAAAAAATTGTTTCCCTTGTTGATTCATGAGCTAGTATTCTTTCCCTTTGTAATCTAAATTATAATAATAATGTATTAGTCCACTACTGCAAAATGAAGCTGCGTGAACTCATTGAAATCAAAGACCACGTTGATCTTCAATGGATCCCGAGCCACTGCGATGGTTTTGGAAATGAGCAGGCAGACAGACTTACGAAAGCTGATTTCCTTATAATACATTCAAATCCCTCTTTGCCTTAGCGTAACATCAAAAGTGTAATCCTCAGTAAAATAAAGGATGACAGAGTTGCCCTTCATGTTGATGCGGTTATAGACAGGCAGTGGAAAACTCTACTAGATGGGAACAATAATACAATACCAAGAGCTGTTAGTGTCGCTTGTTTCCGGTTGACAACTGGGCATGACTACCTGCAGAAGCATCTACATCAAATAGGTGTAATGGACTCTACTCTTTGCGCATTGTGCAATCATGGTGATATGCATGCCTCTCACCTCAAGAACTGCCCTGAAGTCTTAAAGTTTATGACTGACAATTCTTTTGAGGCTATTAAAGTACGTTACTCTTGTTTTTATACTTTTTATTCTTTTATTGGGCTGATCGTCAGTTAATGGCAGAGATGCTGAGGTCGAGTATAGGATAAAAAAAACACATATCTCTCACTTTATGCTTAAATTTATTTTGAAAAAATATCCTTTATAAATTTTACTAAGTAATTTGTTAGAATTAGAATTTCTGAACTTATGTATATATATATATATATATATATATATATATATATATACATGAGTTATATATATATGTAAATATATATAAAATATGTAATATATATATAAATATATATATAAATAATATATATATAAATATATATATATATATATATATGCGCATTGTGCAATCGATTGTAAGTGTATATATATGAATATAAATAAATAAATATATATATATATATATTGAAGATTGCATAAAAAGTAGTAAAAAGTAAAAGTAATTCAGGAACAAAAATGGCTAAACTTCATCTTTTTATTTATTTACATTCTTTTTTTTCGTTTTATATAAGTGTTGCCAAACAAGGGCAACTAAATGTTTAAATCTCTCGAAGCTCGTATGTGGCCTCCGTGCGTGCAACATCATTTAAATCTCTTGAGGTTGGTATATAGCTTCCGTGTACGCAACATCCTCCTCACCCTGGTCAACCTCGAGGGGGATGACCAGCTGCACTGGCCGGGAGATGGTTTGTCCGTTGGTTCTCAGTTTGCACGTAAGGACCTTGTTGTCGCAGCCAAGGATAACTGCCTCGACACGTGCTTTCTTCCAGGTATGTCGAGGTCTGATATCCTCCTGTAGTAGTGCTATGTCTCCAACACGGATGTCGGGTCGTTTCGGTGGGTTTCTCACGTGATGGAATGATCTTAGGTCCATCAAATATTCCCTCTGCCATCGTCTCTAGAAGGAGTTCAAAAGTTGTTGACGACTCCTCCAAATTCGTGTAAGTTTAGAGTGGGAATTTGGTGGTCCAGTTGGGATCGTTGTCAGTCGTTTTCCTATTAGGAAATGCGCTGGAGTAAGAGCTTCCTCAGGATCATCCGTCAAGCCATATTCGTGGACAATCGGTCTGCTGTTTACGGCGGCTTCTATATCGCACAGTATAGTCGTTAGTCCAGTGGTGTCCAGACAAGCTTTGCCGAGGGTCTTTCTCAGACACTGTTTGATAGTTCCAATCATTCTCTCCCACCATCCTCCCTACCAAGCCGCTTGAGGGGCGATGAATTTCCAGATTACGTTGTGATGAGCATAGAACTGGTGTACTTTGGAAGAAGAAATGATGTTCCACAGGGACTTCAATTCTCTGTCAGCGGCACAGAAGGTTGTTGCATTGTCTGTGTAAACTGTGTGAGGAAGCGAGCGTCAGGATACAAATCGCTGAAGTGCAAGTAAGAAATCATTAGTGCTTAAGTTACAAACAACTTCTAAATGCATGGCTCGGGTTGTAGCACAAGTAAATATGACGATGTAAGCCTTTGTAACCAATTTGCTGTTCTTCACGTGCAGCGGTCCTGCAAAGTCAATTCCTGTGATTTCGAATGGAATCGACTTTTGAATTCTCTCAGCGGGTAATGGAGCTTCTATCTGTTCACCACATTTTTGCTTCAGTATCTTGCAAGGAAGACAAGAGTGTATGACCTTTTTAATGGCCTGTCTTACTCTCAATATCCAAAATTCAGAACGAAGCTGAGAAAGTACAATCCGGAACCCAAGGCTGTAAGTGTGTTTGACGTATAAGTAGACTCGTGAAAGGATGAGATCCTTCTAGTAAGATCGGGTGTTTCTCAGATTCAGATAAATCAGAAAATTGTAGCCGGTCACCAAGACGTATCAATTTGTTGTCAAAAACTGGGTTGAATTTTTCCAATTTCGAGTTCTTGGGAAGAGACTTTGAATTCGACAAGGCTTCATATTCCAATGGAAATGACTCTTTCTGAACGGTTTCTATCCAATAGTTGCGAGCTTGATTGAGTTTTGTGGCATTCAACCCACTAAATGTTTTGTCTTGTGTTTTGCAGTTATGACTGAAGCGAAAAATTCAAGATGTCACACGTAACAGTTTAAAGTATGAACTGTAGTTTTCAGCATTGATAATTGGCTGAGTTAAGGCAATGTTAAGAGTCTGAACTTCCTTCTTCTTCGATTCTAAATTGTGAGTGTAATCTTCATAAGTGCTATTAGAATCAGGCCAGTTTTCTTCAGGTGTAGTTAACCACTTAGGGCCATGCCACCAAATGTCTAGATCTTTCAGTGTTGATGGTGAGGCACCTCTAGATAGTATATCAGAAAGATTGTCTTTACCGGGACAATGCCTCCATTGGAAAGGATTAGTATGAGAAACAATTTCTGTTACTCTATTGAAAACAAAGGTTAGAACATTTGTTACATTAAAACATTTGTTAGGACCACTGCGTATCCAACCCAAGGCAACTCGAGAATCACTCCATAACGTTGCATTTGTCGTAGGAATATTAGTCTCACTCAGAAGTATAGCAGAAGTCGAGATCCCATCAAAGCTGCTAGGAGTTCCAAACGTGGCAGGGTGACTTTCTTGATAAGTCTGTTGCGGCTGCACACTAGCTGCACATCTACTTGATCATCATGAGAACTAACAATGTATAATACTGCTCCATAGGCTCGTTCTGATGCATCACAAAACACATGAATAGTAAATGTCAAGGAAGAGATACCTATGTGTCGGGGAATTTTCAGAGAGCAGATATCATCAAGTTCTTTAACAGCTGCGTGCCATGAAGTTGCCAAGCTCAATGGAAGGATTTCGTCCCACTTGATACCAAGAATCCCTGTATCTTGGAACAGGATTTTTCCAAAAATTGTAAAAGGGGAAAACAGTCCTAGTGGGTCGTAGAGACTAGCTATACAATGGAGTAACCATCTCTTTGTTAGTGGTTTGTCTTCAACCGCACATAGAGAGGTAGTGAATGTATATCCTAAAGTGTCAGTTTCTGTGTTCCATTCTATACCCAGTACTTTAACGGTTGTCTTGAATCCTTCATCTTGTAGTTGGTTCTGGAGCACTGTGGAGTTAGTAGCCCATTTACCCATTGGAATTTCAATCAATTGCATAATCTCTTTGACTTCTCTGTGCAGTGTATTAATTTCAGATTCTGTTTTTACACTAGCAACAAAATCATCCATGTATAGATGTTTGTCAATCATGGGAGCAACAGTTGTAAAATCTTGCATGTGATTCGAAGCTAATTCACGTACCGTGGCGAAGAAGGGACTGCATGCTAAACCAAAGGGTAAACGAGTAAATCTGTATGTAATTATTTCATCTGTGAAAGTAGAGTCCTCTGCTAACTTGAACCATAAGAATATTGTGGAGTCTCTATCTTTCTTGTTCAAGCTCAGTTGCAGGAATGCTTGTTTTCCGTCACCTGTTATAGCAAATTTGTGTAATCTCAGTCGAAGAAGGCATCCGACTGTTTCCGGTAACAGGTTAGGGTCAATCTCTAAAGTGTCGTTTAGCAATGGGAGTCCTGGCTCATGAGACGAGGCGTCAAATACTATTCTCCATTTGATATCTGTTTGTTTCACCTTTCTCACAGCATAATGAGGCAAGTAGAATACGAGGTCCTCACTGGAGGGCTCGCAAACTTCAACTTGTTCCTGTGAAATATAGTCCAGCATACATTTGTTGTATTCTTCCTTCATAACACTATCAGATGCTTGTCGTTTCTGGAGAGATACCAAGCGTTTTTCTGCAGTAGCTATGTTAGTCGACAAAAGTGATATTGTAGGCTTTCTCGGCAGAGATACAACTCTACGATTTCCTTCAGTCTCGTATGTCTCTTGAAACTCTTGCATAATTTCATTTTCTCGGATAGTCATGTTCCTAAGCTGAGTGTCTTTGATTCCAATGTGGTCCAATTCCCATAAGCAACGCACTTGATCTTCCAAACAATCACTAGGAATCTGCACAGAAACATGGTGAACTGATGAAACAGATGCGATAGTGGTGTGTGTTCTTGACTCATTGAGAATCCAACCAAAGATAGAAGGTACAATAGAAAGAGAGTGTGATCTTGATTGGAGGTTCGGAAGTGATTACATGCCAGTAGAAGTCACCACCAATAAGCAATTCAATAGGTAAGTTGTCGTCCCCTGGAGGGTCAGCAAGAATCATCATATTTTGGCTACGAGCAACGTGAAAGATCTCAACAGGAGCAGCTGGGTGTGTAGCGTATTTGTTTGTACTCTCGAAGGCTGCTATCAAAGCACAGTTTCTATTCCACACACTTGTAACTGAAAGCTGTACATATCTCCTCATGTCTCGTGAAGTAGTAAGAGATTCAAACGCATGAAGGTGTACCTGCCCAGAGCTGACAATCTTGAGTTTCAGTTCATCAATAACATTAGCATTCACAAAGCTAGTTTGGCTACCAGCGTCTAAGATACATCTAGTAAGCTTTGTTAGACTTGTGGGACCAGTAATATAAACCCGTGCAGTTTGTAAGTGTGTGATTGTAGTCTTGGGTATGTCAATGTGATATACAGCATTGTTTGTGGTCGTATCAGTAGAGGTTGATGGGAAAATAGATATATGGTGTTGTTTTTTGCACTTTGTGCAACGAGCTAAGTTTTTACGAAGGCAGTTGGACAGTCTGCGTCCTCTATTAGTGCATAAGAAGCAGCGGTTAGAACTTTTTAGCTTCTGTATGCGAGTATTATAGTCGGTAATTGTGTCATAGTTTTGAGCCCAATGGCCAGAAGTTTCACAGAATGCGCAAAAGGCAGTATGAGTCTTTTTCTTTGATGTAGAGGCAAGTTTTGTCTGTACATTGAATGCAGTAGTGGGATGAAAAGGTACAGAAACATCACCTCTGATTTTTGATGTAATCAACCCACCTTGTACTTCTTGTGATATGAAATCCATCATCTTCGTAATGTCTCCTTCAGCTATTTTCTGTCGTTGGGCATGTATGATCCATTGCTTACAAATATCGCCAGGAAACGCTCGTAGTAGTTTTGGAGCTAGCCCAGGCCATAATTGTCGATATTTTCACAAGTGTTTGAACTCGTCGATTACACTCGATGTAGGTGTCGTTCAAGGTTGTAGCTGATGCATCGCTTGCGGGCGATATGTTATCCAAGAAGTCCAGGTGGGCTTGTATAATTCGGTTTTTGTCACCATATTTTTCTGTGAGTAGTTTTTTTAGTAATTTCGTATGTTGCTGCTACAATGTTGATACCGTCCACCAAACTCTTGGGTTCACCCTGAAGGTAGCCGCGTAGGAATACCAATTTCTGACAGATTGGGATTAGTATCAATCGACGATTGAAATTGTTCCCAGAAGTTTTGCCACTGTTCTACGTCACCTGTAAAGGGTTCCTATCGAATCGTCGGTAATTTCACAGTGTAGTTTTGAGTAGGAACGACGTATGGAACAGCAACAGATTGCGTAAGTGTAGACGAACTAGAACTTTCGTTATTCACGTTCACAGAAGTAGTTGACAAGGTTTTGTGTTCAATCATTTTTTACCTTTAAAAAGGGCTTTTTCTGCAGTATCGGTGTAGGTTTCCCATTGCTTTATGTCGTCCTCGTACTCTGCATCTTCCAAGTAAGAATGGTATTCATCGTCTAGTAAATGCATGTCCTTCAAAGTGTTTGTTAACCGATAAAGTGCGTATTCAATATCTTCAGGCTTTGAAGCATCCGTAAAATTGTCAATGTCCGTGGAAAAGCGAGTAATATTGCCGCGAACATAAATGCGTTTTCTTTTTATACTTGCAGATATTTTGTCGTCGCCAATTGCTTCGGGTGGTGCCATATTTGTTCACGTAGAAGTTTCGAATTCGCGAGTGTTTTAAGTTCCGCAAATGTAATAATTCGATCGCATAAGTCAGTCAGGTTCGTAATTGAGTATATTCGGCACCACTATTTGAAGATTGCATAAAAAGTAGTAAAAAGTAAAAGTAATTCAGGAACAAAAATGGCTAAACTTCGTCTTTTTATTTATCTACATTCTTTTTTTTTCGTTTTATATAGGTGTTGCCAAACAAGGGCAACTAAATGTTTAAATCTCTCGAAGCTCGTATGTGGCCTCCGTGCGTGCAACATCATTTAAATCTCTTGAGGTTGGTATAAAGCTTCCGTGTACACAACAATATATATATATATATATATATATATATATATATATATATATATATATATATATATATATACATCACTGAATCGAAATTTTTATAGTATACTCTATTATTTGTTTAATTTTTTATGAATATGTGATGAGATGTAAATGATATATTTCTTATATAATTAATAACAACAAATAGAAACATTTTAATCAGTCATAAAATATTTAAATTCATCTCGTTAAATGCATACTTATGTAATATATAAAGTAAGTAAATACTTAGAAATAATAAACATATCAATATATTTAGTCCTATATATTAATTATTTTAAGTTTCTATTATTGTAGAAAGTAATTATTTTAAATTAGTAATTATAGAAAGTAATTATTTTAAATTAGTAATTATAGAAAGTAATTATTTTAAATTAGTAATTATAGAAAGTAATTATTTTAAATTTCTATAACAACTATCGACTAATTGATAACATTGATTGTAAAATAATTACAAATTGGCATAAGTTTAAACATTTTGAGATTTATATGTAAACTGATGGTAAATTAATTATTCTATTTCATTTTCAAAATATCTGTTAAAACTTCTCCTAAGATATTTGAAGTATAAAGTTCTACTTGCTAATTCTTTTATTCAATAATATGGATTTATACCAATAAATTCTTACTGAGTTTCATTTAATTTCCATAATTTACTGAATTGTTTCTTTGAATAAACTTTGGAGATAAGTGGAATATACAATTAAAGAGCATTTAAGCCACTTAAAATTTTTTTCTTCCCTATCTTTACTGTTGTGGAATTACTTTCTTACCAATAAGGAGATTTTATCCTCCTTGTTTGATGCATAATTACATCTATGACTGATAATGCATAGTTGCGCAATTTAGATTAAATTTTCTAGAATATATTATTTAGGGTGTTTGGATTCAATTGTTTCAAAAAATAAGATTTTTAAAAAAATATTACTAAATTTTTTGAACTAGAAACAGTATAATAAATAGTATTCAGTTTATTCTTTCAATATATATATATAACTAATAGTATATTTTATAAAATAAATAATCAAATACTATATGATTTTAATTCAATATTGGATATCGATATAAATTTTTAGAAAGACATTAGTTTATTTTGTATTTATAATATTTATATTTTTTTATGAAGAAAATATTTACAAGTTAACGGCATTCCCCAGGGTTCCACATTTTCAAGTATGTTAGCAAATTTATTTTTAAACAACGATGAAAAATCATTTATTATACAAATGCCTTTTGTTTACAGATATATTGACGATTTTATAAATTTTAATTTCCTAGAATTTGATAAAATTTACAGTAATATATACCCTGAGGAATTAAAATTAATTAAAACTAATATTGATAACTTAAAAATTGAATTTTTAGATATTTCAATTGCGATAAGAGACATCCACACATTTACTGACATATATGATAAAACTAATAATTTTAATTTCAAAGTTAATAAACTAATTTTCGGGAATTCAAACATTTCAATTAAAATTTACAAAAATATTATTTTTAATCAACTTAATAGAATATACAATATATGTACTAATTTTAATAAAATCAATAAACAAATAAATAGACTAGAAAATATTCTAACTCATAATGGCATTCCGAATAAATTTTTAAACACTATTTGGCTAGTAGAGCATTGCTTATAAGAGTGAAGTAAGGCATAGTTTTTATACTAAGGAAGACTCACCCAAGCCTTAAGGTCTTATAAGAAGCTTGAAATGACAATAGTGTATACACTTAGTCGTTAATTAATGTATTTATTTATTAGGTTTACATACAGTATTTGGCGCGGTTCTTGCGGATTTGGACATGGTTTTAGTTTGATTATTTAAAATTAAATATATTTTGGCAATATTGGATTTTGGCTTATATATTTTAGATTAAATTTTACTTCTTTTATTGTGGCTTGGTATTTTGATTTGAGCTTTTGGTGCGGCTTTGTGGATACTGACTTCTTTAAGACTATGTCTTGGGCCAGTGCAGAAAATTCATACTTTGTGCCAATGTGGTCAACACCCCATGATGAAGCTGGCCATGTTGGTACTTCGTTCCATTTTATATATTTCCAAATATTTATTATATTTCATGTTTTAAGTGTATTGACCTTTATTTTCTTTGAAATTTTCCCAACTATTTACTGTATTTCGTATTTTTAATGTATTGTTTTCCATTTAGTATATTCAATCTATTATTCTCCATTTAGTATTTTCATTGTATTTTAAATGTGTTATTCTCCACATCTAATATTTGATTATGAATTTCATAAAATATACTATTACTTATATTTTAGTAATTCTATTTTAGCTGCTTTTTGCGCTGAATGTATTATTAAGCATAGATGTTTTTATCTATTCTTGTTCTATATCTAATCTTGCATTCTCTCTCTCTCTCTCTCTCTCTCTCTCTCTCTCTATATATATATATATATATATATATATATATATATATATATTAGTCCTAAAATATTGTGTGTGAATTATTTTTTATTCATTTTTTCCGGAACGAATCTAAAAGCATTGTATTCGTTTCGAATATAGTACAAAAAAATTTAACATTTATATTTTCTTAGCATCAAAAATATAAATATGTTCAAAACAAAAATGGAAATAGAAAAAATAGCTTAGCACTAAAAATAATAATTTTATATAAAATAATTTAGAAGAAAATGTATTATGGAGCGAAAAAATTTCTTTTTATTCGCTTTCTTTCGCAATATTTATTAGAAGTTCCTTCTTCTGAAAATTATATTACTGCAATCCGATTTTCTACATACACTTAAAGTACCATAATATCAAATTGAAAATTATTATTTATAAATCTATCTTCCAAAATAGAAAGGAGAAGATAAAGCTATAAAAAAAAAGTGACATAAAAATTTTATCCTTAAACGTATAGTTAAAACTTCTTTCTTTTTTAGAAAATATTTTCGTTAATCCTTTTTCATATTTATCGTCCAGCAAATATGTATTATACGAAATCACATGAATTTCTCATTCAACTTGAATGTAAGTCAAAAGTTTTGGATATTAATGATGTTTTTAAAGAATATTATTTAGGTATTTTTTCTTTAAATATTCTGTCATTTTGATTGTTACATGGAACACTTAATTTTTACTTTTTAACTTGATAAAAAATTAACTTATACAATATATATAAAAATTTTTTTAAAATGTTTACTAATAATAATATATTCTTTTATGAAATATTTTTAGCTAGTATCTTGAGAATCTTATTAAACTTCAAATATACAGTGCTTATATAATATTTAGATATTTTTGGTAAATTATATATGTTTAGATTTAAAGCTTCTCTTAAATTAATAAATTCATGTAACTATGTATGTTAAAAAGCATTATGTACGTTAAAAAAGAAAATTCTCAGTCTTAGAATTTAGAAATTAAAACAATTAAAGATGTATACCATTTATTACACACTACAAAGACGTGATTAACTATTTTAATCAGTTTGAGAATAAACAATCACTATCATCTCTCTCTCTCATAAATTAACTTTCAATTTGAATACGAAATTCATATTACTTCCTGTAAATTTTTTTAGATAGTTAAAGTTGAAGTTTATGGGTTTAATTAAAATAGTTTTCTAGATATTTAATTTAGGTCTCTAAACTGTATTAGATTTCTGACTTAATTAAGAGGAAATCTTGATTTATGAGCTTGTATAAATGTCATTCGGTTAATCTCATTAGCTGAGGAGTCAAGGTTAAAATTTATAGTAAATCTTAAATATTGCCAGAGCAAAATTTCGGAATCAGAATAAAAGTTCAGAATTTAATGAAACAATTTATTTTGACTAGCCTTTTGTATTTTCATGTTAATAAAAAGTGAATTTTTCCCTGGCTTAGATTAATTGCAAAGTCAATGTAATATTTTTTAACTTTAAAGTCTTTTCTTAATCATTTTTTCAAAAGTATTATTAAAGAAAAAAATTGAATGTACTCTTTATATATATTCTGCAAAAAGAAAAGAAAAAATAATAAGATAATTCAAGATAAGAAAGTTTGTTTTCGATGTATAAAATGTATGTTAAACGCACAAGCCACGTGAAGTAAAAAAGAAGTTAATGACTTCAATCGAAGCCTCATTTAAATTTTAATATAATTATTTTATTATTTTTTTTTAAGTTTACATTAGATTAAGTAATATGGGAAATTATTTTCTACAGCGGATTATTAATAATACCTATTGCAATATTGTAAATTTTTTTATAATAAATGTGTTATGGATAATGTTAATGCACCAAATTTTATTATTTCTTACAATCAATATTACTGTTAAATTGATGTGAAAAGATAATAAAATATAAATTGATAAAAAAGACTAAAATTTCATGCAGTTTTCTTTTCATTAAAATTACACATTAAAATTTTACAACCAGTTAGGATTAAATATTTTAGTAAAATAATATAATTATTCTTAAGCAATTTTTAAAATTATTAATTTTACATGAAGTAGACATATTACATAAAAATATTTACATACTTGAGAAAAATGACACCAAATGGGAAAAGAATGCATTTTAAAATTGTTGCACTCTATTACATATCATTCTATGAAAAAAAAAAAAACTAATTATTATGTTGCTCATATTTTAAAGGGAAATTTTTTCATATAGTTTCCATAAAGATAAAGTTAACATTAATTAACCTCGTTTTTTTAAAATAAAAATTTGAAATTATCAGAGAGAGTAATTGTCATCCACTTAGCCAAGAAATAGGGAAAATATTTTTTTTTAACTGTTAATAGGTATTCCACTTTATAGATAATTATTGTGGAATAATCATGAGGAAAAAACCATACATTTATCAAAGAAGCAGAAAATGGATGGATCTTTGTGCAAACGATAGTATTAGTCAAAAATATGTGTTAATAACTCAGTGCTCAAGTGCTGTTAATACTCAGTGCTCAAGTGCTGTTAATACTCAGCGTGCAGACATTCTTGGGTTCGATCACCACCTCAGGCTCAGCAGCTTTAAGAGGTTAGTTAACCTTTTTAGGTTTGGTCCATTTTAACACTTATGTGCGAAAAGTAACCGGTAGGACAGTAAAAAATTTTATAAATTAAATAATTTATATCTTTAATCTATAATATTATATAATGAATAATTATATCTTTAATTTATGATATTTGCGAATAAAAAGGGGTTAAATGATTGGGTATTAAGGAATTTAAATTTTATAAACATATAATTTAATACCTAATATGAAAAAAAAAAGGCAACACCCGTTATCACATATACAATATCTTCAGTCCTATATTCGCATAGTTCTTGACAACTTGAAGATAAATGCTCAGAAATTACAATTAAAAAGGTAATAGGAGTAAGCTATTTTTGATAGGATAAATATTTGGAATTGAGAACACTTATCAGAAAGGATAGATATTTTTATTGATAAATACAGAATAGTGATAAATGACAAAATAATTATTTGGCATTTATAACTATCATGAATAAATTTACAATCAGTAGAAAAATAGCAGGGATATGATATAAAATGTTAAATAGAATGCAATTTAATTCCCTATTTTTATTTCTGTTACATACAATAAAAATTATATCTGTAATATTACTTAAAAACACAAGGAAAATTCAGGGTAAGTTAATTTTCTTCGAGGTTTTATTCGTTTATAAAATTCTTAGTGAAGTAAAAATTGTATTTATTTTTAGATTTAACAATTAGACAGTATTGAGCACTACTGCGGAATTTCCTTTTACAAAAGACAGCTGTAATTATTTACAAAAAACAACTGATTATTAATTTGCATACTTAATACAACATAAATTTTTTATACACCATAAGATATGATATAAATCCCATGTTGGAAGTCTAGTAAATTACTTATGTAAATATTCTTGAAATGAATAAATATATTTCTTGATGAAATACATTATTTCTTGTAAGTTACATTTTTATTTCATATAGACATAATTAACAGTAACATTCTACAATTCTATGGTCACGTGAAACAGGTAGAAATATTAATTCGTACCTTTTGCACTGCCTCCTCAGAAATGCAAGTTTAAAAAAAAAAGTATTTTGTTGACATCGATCAAAACAAATCTTAGTAATCATAATCGGATTACGAAGTACTCGTTATTTGAGTGTTAGTGGGCGAGATACAAAAAAATTTCATTACATATCCATCCTTTACTTCACGCGCGAAGGAAATCCGTAATTTGGATCTGTTGTTCGGAAAATGTCTCTTGTATATAGCTTCAAGTTATTTTTATCCGAGTGTGTTATTGATTGAATTAGAGCGAAGGTCTTATAATTAATAGCAAAGAGCAGAAGAGATATAATTTATTTCTAGATTCTTAATGCTTCTATTTTTGGAAATAATCTGTTGAAGTAACGTAAATATATAATATGCAAATCATTTAATCAAAGAAATAAATGAATAGTTATCATGAATTGTGACATAAGTCATTATTAAACAGTATATTTACTATTTTTAGCAAATTTTATCAAATAATACTTTTTAAGGAAATTATTAAATGGATAATCTAAATTATTATCAACGTCTAGATAAAATTCAAAATATTTTATCATTTGCTGATATTTCTCTTATTTATTCCCATATGGTGTAGTTAATTTTCAAGCCGTATATTAATACATAATGAACATTAATCAAAATGAAATAATAATTGCTAAAAATACTCTTTCTCCTTAAAAATGATATTTGTGATTATATTAAAGCATGGAATTTTAAACATACCCATATCTCAGAAACAGTCATTTGTCCATTAGAGAGAAGAACGCACATGAATAATAAATGGATTCATTTATTATCTAATTCCCTACTTGAATCATAAATGTCAGAAAAAGCATCATTATTCACGTATCTTGATTTACAGACAGAGAGAGAATGCATCCATTTTGAAAAGTTTCTTTGACACTCTTAGAAAAGAAAAATTACGAAAATTTCCTCGTTCATTGTTTGAACTTTCTTTAGATATTGGTATTCCATTTGTAAAAAAAATTTGCTTTTAGTTAACTTATCCATATTGGTTTTTGATCTATCCAGCAAAGTTTAAGAATTTTGAAGACAGATTTGATCTTTTTTTACGTTTTTATATTTATTTAGTTTTCTGCTTTAAAGACAAATACTTTCCCCTCAACCAAGTTATTTAAAAAAAAACTAGAATTCTTAAAAATATTCCGATTATTATATCCGATTATTACTCTTATAAATATCCGATTTTTAAAAATAAACCTAATAAAACTAAAGACTTTTTGAACCTTTTTCCAATGAAACTATCCTATTTTTTGTTCATAAACCTTGTAAATTATTTTATTTTCAGTTTAATTCCTTTTTACCCACAATAATATCATAATATTATGTAAGGATACTTGATACTGGGATAGAATACAGAAAAATCATCATATTAAAATAAAATTTTTTTGTGGTATTCAAACAAATAATAATTATAATATATTATGTAATCGGTTATAATCATTTTTAGTTCAGGCTCATAATGCTTCTGGATAGTGAAAGGGACTCAAGCGAGCTTGAAAGTAAATGTTGATTTGAAATAAAAAAATGTTTTCTAAAATAGTGGTTTTTATTCTTTCAAATTTTAACCTTAAAAATGTTCTTGAATAAATATTTACTTTACGCATTACTTTAAAGTAAATAGTTCAATATATTTACATCAACTACAGATATAATGCTTTCATAAATGAACCATTTATGTCCATTAATTAATTTCATATGTTTTCAGAACTGAATATGATGACAGGTATAGTGTGAAATGTAATAATGTTTTCCAGACTGTTTTATGTTAAAGAAAGAAATAGAATATATATTAAAAATCACCTATTTTATTCAGCATGTGAGAACATTACAACGTGGAATTTTGAGGAATAGTATTTAAATAAATTTATTGGAATATATTTTTCTAATTATATTTGTTCCTTAAATATTCTCAGGGGATTGTAATTAACATTTTCCATATTTATTGCTTGACAACTTCTGTTAATCAGAAAAAGCGAAAAAACATGGGTGTTATATTCCGATTGCGCCTTGTTTCATTAATGTTCTCTTTTCTTTAAAACACCCCAATATACTGTGGGTGGTCGGTTAACGAACAGTTTGGACTGCGAGCAAATCGAACAACGAACTTATTCTCGAAATAATTTTGTGTTAGGACAACGGACATTTATTAGGATAACGAACTAAAACATATTCTAATGAGCAATTTTAGGGTCTCGGAGCTTGATGTTCAGGGTTTCCAAACCCGATGGGACAATAATCGTTTTCATCTCTCTTGAATTAATCTGTTTGTCTATTAAACTTCAAAGTTCTATATTAGGAAATTTTTTTTCAACAGGATATTTATAGCCACAATTGATCATCAGTATCGGTTTTGATTTCATTCAAAACCGAATTTAGACCATTGTCGACATCTGCCATTAAAACTACTTTGATGAAGTGGGAAAATGTCAGAGCAAAGGTCTAAGAATATAACTCAAACAAAATTGATGTGAGTAAGGTTGGGGATCTTTACAACGACAATCCTTTTAATCACTTCCGAAAAACCCTGAAAGAGAGAGAGAAAGCAATCGATATGGATAAGTTCTTTAATGCCCAATGAGCAATAAATGAAAAGGACTGATTAATATGCAAGACTATATGTATGAATTATATTTTTTAATAAACTTACAAAAGAAAACAATGCGCCCTTTTTTACTTTAATTTTTAGGGTCTTTTGTCTGAATTAACTGATTTCACAAAAACATCTATGGTAAATCGATGATATGTTCAATAATAATACGGATAGTGAACATAATTTTGTAACTGATTATGTTTGCTTACTGATCACAATCACACTCTGTATACCTTTAATTTTTATCTATGAAATTGAAATTCTTATTGTTAATGTTCAAATAAATGCAAAATTCCAATTCAGAAATTTTACATTTGTTTAAAAATGAACTGAGTATATATTACTCATTTTCACAAAGATTTTCCAGAGATATTTAACTAAGCTTTTCTCTATAATGTAATTTTATATAAATTTCTTTGTTGTTGAAGAAGGATTATTGTAGTTAGAATTAAAGTTCATTGTAAATTAAATTAGAAATCTTGAAAAATTCCTGAAATATATGAGTTGACTCTCCAAAAATCATTTTATAATTAAGTATGTGTTTCAATTTACTTAAACTAATTTATGTTTATTCTTTTTTTCAAAATTTCTGATACCAAAATTCTGATTTCTCAATTCATTCAAACACTAGTTATTTCGATAAATATGCTTTAGTACAACGAAGTATGTAAAGTGTAATCGCTGTTGTATCTTTCATCTGAGAAATGTTATTATTTCTATTCGGAGCAACGATTGGTGATACTGGTGTATAATTACTTTTTGATTAGTTCAATTTCTTAATGATAATATTTTTTTAAACTTATTTTTTATAAAAGAAAAATAAATTCATAAATAAAATTATAGCTTTTAATTAGTAAGTACTGAAATAAAACGTTTTAATTATATTTGGGTTTTTTAGAAATTCTGAATTATAAGAAATCTGTTACAACGGTTATACAAATCACTAAGTAAAATGACATATTTATGATGATTAAGATAAATTTAAGAATAATAGCCAAAGCTTTTTTATGCCCACAAAAAATATTGCGTTACAAAAAGACTATAAAAAATTTATGATTCACACGGAAAGACTCTTTGGGAAATTCTAAAATGATAAATTAATAATAAATTTACTTATAGTTTTGCAATTAAGTAACAAACAGTCTATTTCTTGATGAAAATTGAATTTAATTTAGAAAAAAAAATGCAGAAAGGAAAAAACAATTTGTTGAAAGTACGATGACAACCGTAATAGGGTTGAAAAAAACCTAATTTCCCTATTTATCATAAAATTTTGCTGCATGGCTAATCAATTCTATAAAATCTTGATTATAACCAGTCTTTTAATCTGTCTTTATTCAAATAATCACGGGTTTTTTGATTATTATCTATGAAGTAACGTGAAAAAAAATATATACGCTCTTTGAAATCGTCATAACTTCCAGAGGAATCATCTTTGAAAAACATATTGAAAAGTCATTTAATCTAAGCTTCAATGGCCTGTAGGATCTTCCAGAAGTTATATATTTTAGGACTTTTTCTCATTATCATTTGAAAATTCAAATGAGTTTGGAGTATTAACTCTGCAAAGAATTAATCATGAAATATTTTTTTGTTTTTTTATTTATAAAACTTAAAAAATCTATCGAATAATCGTTGTATTAAATTTTAACTAAGAAATTTTGGAATAAATTAAAACACTCTATAGGGGTTAACTAAGGAAGCTAAATTTTTTATTTTGCGAACATGTTAATTTACAAGATTTTGTTGTAAATTTATAATCACTAAGGAGATAATCATTTCTATTTTTTAAGAGTAAACTGTGTATTAATTTCAAGAACTTCAAAAGAAATGCCAAAGTCTATGAGCAAAATATTTTCAAATAAAAAAAAAGGAATGAAAAGCTTGATTTATCATGTTTGGTGGTAGTTCAAAATTTGAAGAGTATAACTGCTATTTCATTCATAAATGAAAATTCCGAAATCTATTTTCAACATTAGATTTAGATTCAGTTAGCATTCATGGTAAAATTTGTCCAGAAACTAAGTGAGAAGCATTGAATCAAAATTAATTTTCGTTTTGATTGATATTTAATAATTTTAATAGTTTATACATAAAAATGAGGAGTCCTTATTAATTTTTGTTTGTGATTTTGCATCTTTCGCAGGGAAAATCATCTTAATTGTTCTATTTTATAAAAACATTTTTGTACATAAATATATTTTAATTGCAAATATACTTCAAAGCACGCTTAATTACTTATACGGAAAAAATTCAAAGCCTGTCTAATTCGTTTTTATAAATTTCATGCATAAAATAAATCAAGCTAAATATTTCTTTATGAGTACATTTATCAAATAAATTAATGTTCACCTTTCTGCTCAGTTATTTTGAGAAACCATTGCAAAATGAAAACCTAACATCAACTAATATATAATTTTCAAGAAATAAATTTAAAGATTAAGCAATTTTTTATTTCAGATTTATTTTTATAAAGTTTCTAGTATAAAAACTATAAGAAATGTTTTAATAAATTAAATAAAAAGACTAAAATAATTGTGACAAAATGTTTGAATTAATATTTTATCTTCAAAATTTATGATTTGTTCCAAAACAATATTGAGAGAAATTCTGCAAAACATTATGCAGAAATGACAATGCTTATGAATTTTCCAGTTCAGTTGTTGAATATTTATGACACGTAAATTTGAAAATTTAATCTAGATGAAGAGTTTTCTTGGAGCTAATAAAGATTTTCGATTTGAAATTTCTCAACCATAGTTTTCTAGGCTGAAAAATAAATGATGGGGATATTATTTGAAGTTACCATACACACATGTGTGTATGTGAATATTTAAAAGAATTAGAGTATTAAAAGACAGTATAATCTTCAGCCTTCAGGCTCTTAATTAGTATTGTATTACTTTTTTTTATCAAATTTTGATAAAATGTATTTATTATTAGTTGAAATCCATTATTGGATATTTGCAGCTTTTGGAAATAGGTATTTTGCTTCAGTGAGTAAAATGATTATATTTTGTGAATTTCTTAAATTTTATTTTAACTGAAAAATTTGTATTTTGGCTTTCAATTAAATAATGTTTTTTTATGTTTGTGACCTATTTTTTTTGTAGATGTTTGTAATGATTCAAAACACGCTTTTAGTTTTATGCTCTCATTGAATTAGCTAACCTTAAAAATTAGCAGTAGTCTGAGAACTCATAAATCCAAAAAAATATTTCTCATTAAAACTTTTTATACAGGATGTTTACTAATTATATTGTCAAGATTTCAGTACCTGATAACTTTCGAATAAAAATATTACGTAAAAACCAATTATGTATTCGTAAATTACAACTCAAAGAATTTTACTTATCAATAATTCGATCTTCGCATATTTGCAGCCTGAGTAATTATGATGTCAATAAAAATGGCGGTCGTGCAAGGAAAAGCAATGTGTGTATTGTGGTTTTCGAAACTAAATCAGTTATAACTACTCATCGTCGCTTCCAGATACAGATACATCGTCGCTTCCAGATACAGATACATCGTCGCTTCCAGATACAGATACATCGTCGCTTCCAGATACAGATACATCGTCGCTTCCAGATACAGATACATCGTCGCTTCAGATTCCTACTTAAATCAGAACCACGTACCAGAAAAATCCACCTTCAGATAATCCTATCAGACGTTGGTTAACACAATACGTTTGTACGTTTTACACCGAAAATGCGCGGGAAGACCGAGCACTTCGCAGGGAAATGTTGATCGCATCCAAGAAACGTTTACTCTCAGTCCACGTAAATCAACGAGACAAGCAGCTGTGTAGTTACATGGTGTGGTGTTTAAGAGAGGTGGACCGATCCCATGGCCTCTGAGATCACCCGATTTAACACCGCTGGACTTCTTTCTATGGGAGTTTTTCAAGAACATTGTGCACGAGACCCCTGTGCCCTCTCTTGATGAACTGAAGCTCAGAATTGTTACTGCGATTCAAAATGTTACCCCATAAATCCTGGAGAACACTTAGAGTGAAATCGTCTCCATGTGTTACGAAGCACGAGGTCAGCCATATGCAAATTCATTCATCTTTTTAAAATTCTTTGAGTTGTAATTTACGTATACGTAATCGGATTTTGCATGATATCTTTTATTTGAAAGTTATAAGGTTAACAATAATTAATAAAAACATCGACAATAATTAATAAACACCCTGTATAACAGAAATTCTGTTATTCTATTATATATAAAGTTTCAATTAATAACTCTGAATACTTAGTACTGTATTAACATCATTATTATCCCTAATAACTGTATTTTATTATTACTTCAATTGTATTAAACTACTGATTGAAAATTTATATATAATGCCTGAGAATGATTTGAAATCTTTTCATATTACTTATTTCAAGTCTATTACATTTTTTATAAAATTGTTTCATTAAAATAAAATGTTTTAAAAAATTAAATAGTTTGGGAGAATGTTATTCGGAGATTTTAAGTGGACATCAGTGAACTTCCCTGAACTTATTATCTCTAATAAAGCTCTAATAATTTGATTGGAAACATCTTTAAAAAATTTCAGCATGAAGACTAATATGATGAACTTTGTCTTTGTTTCTATACTTAAATGAAGCATATTACTTTTAACAGCGCGGCAGAAGGAGTCGTCCTAAATCCAACTGTAATATTTTGGAGAAATTTTCTTGGGATTGATGCAAGCTTATATTTATTTCTCTATGGATATTCTATGAGAGTCCCCCTAAATAACCGAACTATGAGAAATCATTCTTTCTATTACCATCCGGTATATAAAATTTTATTGTATTCAGAAGTACTTCAAGTATTTCTCGCAATTTTGAGAAGCTTCTTATATAAAATGACAACATATTATTTTTTAATGATTGATTTAAATGTGCAGACCAGTTTAGCTTTTTATCAAAAAACTATGCTTGGAATTTTAAAACTGTCTTTTCTTTTCATTCTTTCATTAGATGGTAATATCTAGGTCTTTATTTTTAATTTGGTAATGAGAAGATAGTTGGTTTTGTCAGATGAGGTAGTTTACTATCCGTAAAGATTTTGAAAAGATCTTGAACATCATTTGGTACTTTTCCTTATTTCTTTTCACTTTTTGCGGCAATTATGAAGGTAAAATCACCTGAAAAAGATTGAAGGAAGATTTCATTTTCTGGGTCAATTTGTTTTCCATCTCTTTCCCAATTATATTTAAGAAGCTCATCTTAATCTATTTGGGGGTAAAATGTTAGACTGAATATAATATTAGTAATGATAATTGTTAATGCATTTATGAAGTTAACGCTTAGAGGATTGCACGAGTAAAGTATCTATGTTTATGAAAAAAAAATTTGTTCTATTGTTTCCAGCATGCAACAAAAATATAACTCAAAGTATTTAAAATTGCTTTTGAACTTTTACGTTAGTCAATTGGGATTTTTTTAACAGTTATTTTATATAGTTAATTGAATACTAAACAATAAATTAATAGATTAAGCTGAGAAATACTTTGTTTTTATGTCCGAAAAGTAGTAGGTTTGATATTCGACCTTTCCATGATATGTGAAACAAAAATATTCTGTTTAATTTATTATTATTTTATGTATTTTTGTTATTAAATCTACTCCGAATCATATTAAAGATGCCTTTTGCTGTTCTGTTACACTGAAAAAATTTTCTAGATAGTTTCTTGATTTTTTTTTTATAGAAGAGCAGTGTTTAAGTAGAAACTCATAAAGATTCATCTGAACTTAAATTAAAAGAGCTAAATGTATTTACTTTTAAATATATAATTTTATATCATTTTTATTTATAAATATACTTAATTTGTAATATTTTAAATGCACAAAAATTACTTTATATTTTGAATTATATTGAAATCTATAAATATACTTGACTTCGATAATATCGAAAACAATTTATAATTAACACATTTATTAAAAAATAAACATAAACTAAAATTTCTTAAGTATAAATCTTTTAGTGTGTAGCCTACATCCTGTATTTTATCAAACTATATTTAGAATTTTTACTTGAATACGTTTTTTAATAATTTAAAAAAAAATATTTGCTTTAAAATTTTTGAGTAAGAAATTAAGGAGAAAATTTTGAATTCTAATTTATTGTTGATATTTCTATTTGTGTTAGTATTATTGATTTATGGATTGTTGTTTAGAAATGAATTCAAATTGAAAAATATGGAACATTTTAGGTAACATTCTTAATGTTATAAAACATTTGGAATCAAAGTATATGATTCAATGCCTCCAGCACAGGACCAAATTATCTTTTATACAGATACTGAAATAGTCTTCAATTAAGAAAGTTATTTAAATTCGTTTTTCTCTTATATCAAGGTTTATTGATATCTAAAAAAATTAAGCATATTGTATAAGATTTAAAATCATGTGATAGATATTAGCTGAAGGCTATATGAGGATATACTGAACATTCACTTCGTTATTACGAAATGAGTTTTCATAGATAGTTTTCACAGTAATTTGTTGCAAAAAAACATGTGAAACAATCCAAGCATACTCTGACAGATATGAATGCAAGAAACAGAAACACACATTCATCTTTTTCCTTTACTAATATTGGGAACGAATCATGATTTATTAGAATGAAATCTTTGCTAATTTCACCGGCATTTAGGTGGTCATATGGATTGAGGGTATCATGCTGATATCTCACACTAGTTATAGCTCCTCCCTGGAGCACATGCAAATCGGTGTAAGCAATGAGTTAGCCCCTGTCCAAATTATTACTCCATCAATGTGGTTATTGTGTTTTCTTACAGAGTTGGATTGCTGTATTTAATTCTTTGTTCTTTCCTGATAAGCACAAGTGCTGACTCATTTTCTCTTTTGTCATGTGTGTGAAAGGTACATAATCACATCGTTGTCTGATCTAGGATACGTCTTCTCGTGCGCAAGATTAGAAAGGCTTTCTCCTTCGTCCGATGAGGGAGACAAACAAAGCTAGTCACCTTGCATAAGAACCTACATGGTGACACACCTTCACACCGTACTAGCAGATATTCTTTTCTCTAATGCTATAGAGTATTCTGCAACAAATTGTGGCACAGAAAGCTTTTCGGGCCGAAAGAGATAGCTATAAAGCCGACTTTTGTAGGTGTTGAAGACTCCACCTTGTTTAGGCTTAAACATGTCTTCCACACACAGAAGCTTCGATTTGATACTGATTCCAGAAACGTTGGACTGTGGTCCAAGACATATTGATGAGACTTTCAGCATCAATTTGTGGCATAACTATTTCCATCTATCCGACCCCACGCCACCTTTACGAATGAGATAAACTGATTCTTCTATATACTGTAGGGCGCCACTGATTATTGTCAATGAATCTGCTAACAAAAGTTGAAAAACTGCAAAAAGTTATGTGCATAATTACGAATTACATGACGCCTGCATATTTTTCTCTCATTCATATATACATGTTCTTTTCTAATAAAAAACGCTGTAGCATAAATTTACACAAATTCTTTATCATTTATATAAGCTGTAAATATTTTATTGTCAATCTCATTTATTTTATGGTGAGTTTTAGAAAAGCATGCTGTTTCTTAATTTTTAAAGGCTAATGTAATTAAAAATTGAAAAAAAACATTTTTGGAAGTTAATGATTTTTATTTATTCACAGATTTATTGATAAAGAAGGAAAACAATTGTAAATTTATAATTTTATTCAATGATAGTTAATAACATTGTAAAAAACATATTTTTGTTATTTTTAAAGCGAAACAACTTGAATCCCATCAATTTAAACTGTTTAAAAGTGATTAACGAAATAAATAAGAATGTGATACTGACAAATGAATATTTTTAAGCTTAAAGTTTAAATATATTTAAAACCTTTTTAAATATTTTTTAAATAACTTATGAAATATATCGTCCATGCAATTAAAAATTCTCTCTTCAGTAAATTAACTATGTGGTTCGCTGCATGTAATCGTATTTTCTTGTTCGTATGTAACAATAATCTTTCAATACCTAAAGAGATAAAACGCTTAAGAGCTTAAACTGCACTTGAATAATTTATTTGCTGGAATAAAACCATAAAGTATCGAGCAAATAAAACTTTGTGTGTTATTTTTAAATAAATGCAAAATGAAATTCTTATTTAAATACTTCTGTATACGATAGTACACAATTAAAGAATTGATATGTTTTTATGTTTCTCAATAATAATTTTGAGGAAGAATAATGAATATCATTTGAATTTATAATTTTTATTTTCTACTCTCCAGACATTAGAAAATAATCCTCTTAAGATATATAAAAGGATTTTTAGAAGTTTTAATTGCAATAAATTTACTTACGGAATTAAAAATTTCTTGTGTGTATGCAAATTTTGATACTTTATTTCTCGGATAAGCAAATATATTTTCTAAAAATATCTGGAGTTTATATTAAACAGGAAATAAAGCTTTTAATTTCAAATATAGGGAAAATGTTAATGTTTTTCATGGCGAAGTTTACAAATAAACATTTAAGTAGCTAAATTTTTAAGCTTAACTTATTATTGTTTTTTTATTAATCATAAACACTGATATTTTTGAGTTTAAATTTTTTTATGAATAATTATCTTAAAGTTCTGAAATTAAATAAATTAAATATCGGGATTTGATTAAAAAGATAATTTTACGACACATCTGAGAAGGATCATTTGATGTTACGGAACTTTCAACGTGCAAGGGCGTTATGTGCATGATGGTCTTTAGATGGGTCAGATTATCGAATTCAATGATTTTAGAATATGAGAATGATGTTTTCCCCCATAAAGCTATTTTGGCTCTCAACAATGTTTTCTTTTAAGTGTTCTTCGATATATATTTATTGAGTTTCTTGTAGGTTGACTATTTTTTCCAATCAAATCCATACCCAATTGTCTTCTGAATATGAGCTTTAGTAAAGTGAAAAGATTAGCAGCTATGCTATCATCTTTCTCTGAGTACATGATGTAAATTACTGTTGCCATTGCTGACACATAAATCATTTCAACATGGGGTTTTAGGTGTATTCCAATAACGAATCGCCAACATTACAGAAATGATAAAAATTAATTTTCGTAGAAAGTTATGAAGTCTGCTTATATATCTAAGTAATGAAGAAAACATTTTGAATATTCATGGATTTTTAGATGTTTCATCTTGAATAAAAAGTTTGAAATTTACATCATTTAATGCCTCAAATGTGTTAATTCTATTTCAAATAAGATGACCGGTATTTGGCAGTTACTGACAAAAAAAAAAAAAAAAAAAAAAAAAAAAAAAAAAAAAATATGGAGCACGAAACAACAGCAGCATGAAATCTGAATTCAAAAAGATTAATTCCAAAAACACTGAATCTATATAAAAGAGAACAATTAAGTTTTTAAATTTGATATCTAAAAGCAACTCACTGCAAATTGTTAACCCCTTAATAAATTTTATGTATTATGCATTGAGCGAGAAATAGTATCCTTTAAAAATTGATGTTTTCTTTACATTAGTGACACTAATTAAAATTATTAAATTACATTCTAACTGATCTCCTTAAGTTCATAATGATCTAATGATACAACTGAAGTTATTGGAATACCTGAGTTTGATCGTAGCCACTGCTAAACAAGTAACAAAAAGGGTATGATGGAATCATGTACTAAACTGTTTAATTAGCAAGTCATATTTCCTCATAATCAACCTAAATAGCATCCGATATTTCATCGGCTCCCTGAGAGAACGGAACTTTAGCCAATACCAGCATATTAAATCTAGAATAATAGATATCTTGATAGGCTATTAGGAGCCTGCAACTCAGCGTTGTAATCACATATCCTAGTTTAATTACATATTAACACAGTTTGAAAAACAATAATTTGCTATAACAATATGATTAGACAAGATGTGGATAATTAATAAGTGAAACGCGCTTAAAGAATATGAATTGATAATGTTGGAAATTCCTGTGTTAAACAGGACATCGATATTGAACTTCTTTTTATCGTTGATTATCTTTTGAGAAGGGTTGCTTAAGAGGTTTTGAGTCTTCACTCTTACTACAAGTGAATATCCATACATATTCTATGCCAAATACCTACATTTACGGAAATCTTCTGACAGCAGGATGTCACCTCACATTGACATCCGGTTGTTGGGTTTCTTGCCCTGCGATGTTAAAACAGACTATGAACATACATATAGTAATATGTATTTACAAATTAATGAGTTTAGATGTAGAAATATCTTAGCATACAGAAAATACTAAAAATAATGAATTTCAAATACTTAAAACCAATTTGTTTTCAACCTCACATTATTTTTATGAGAATAAATCCATGTAAAAGTTTAAGGCTTTTACAAATAATTAAAATCAGTAATAAAGGAATTTATTTAAAACTAAAAAAGAAATGTTTTAAAATATAAAATTTAAGAAAAATAAGATTTTTTTAATTTATAGATCTTCAAATGTAAAATATTTTTTGCCATAAAAATCCGTAATTGAAATTTCATGCGAGATAATTTGCTTCAATGGGTTAGAAAACTTTTCTTTATGGAAAATAAAAATAGTATATATTGATTGAAATAAACTGTAACGAAATGATAAGCGTGAAATAAATAAACTACTGAATTATTTATCTGATATATTTTGACATTGACGTAAATTAAATTCGTTTATTATTTGTGCTGTTTTTTAAAATTATTTTTGATATTTTTATGATAATATTTTATAGCGTTAATATCAATTTCTATATTATTTAATGAATGAAGAAAATGAATTTTTCACTTCAGAACAATAGTAAACAATGTTAATATCAATATCATAGTTTTTATCAAAAAATATAATTATAATTTCATTATATTTTAGAATATTTTAAAATTGAATAAAGTGCCGAATGATTTTTGTAAATAAGAAATTTTAATACATTCTTTCTTAAAGTTCCTTTCCTAGCAGAAAAATTACTAAAAGTAATATCCTGACGAGGAAACATTTTACATCAAGAAATGTCGAAATTATATTAAACTAAGAAGAAGAAGCACTGCTGTTTCGTATATAAATTTCTTATTGTTGTCGTACCATATTAAGAAACAAAGACTAGAGATTTGTTCTTTGTTTTAAAACAAAATCTCATGTCGCGAATAAGAAATCCTTAAAGCCTGTTGTTTCATTTCAGAAAATCTGACAGCTAGAGAATTTCCAAGTTTAAAAAAAATAGGAGCATTTAATATTTTTTTTGACTAGACTAAGCAATCAAGATAAAAGCGAATGCTTTTTGTTTCCATGAATATTTTTCTAAGCGTAGCTTTTTCTTCTGTGCTTTTTTAAAAATTTCCGATTCAAGAGAAAGAAATTTATATACTAAACATAAGCAAAGGTGACAATTGAATAATTAGATCTGTTTTCAAATATTTTAAAATTCGACATCTCATTTTCTGACTTGGGGTTTGGAATCTTAAGATTCGGTTGAATTTACCCTTGTGTGCAATAGGTAATCATTGAACCATAAGCAAATTATAAATATAGAAATCTTTCTCATGGAAAAAATTTACATGGAATAAATTTATCAATTTATTAAACAGATTGTGTAAAATGAATACTTCTTTCGTTAATGTATATATATATATATATGTATATATATATATATATATATATATATATATATATATATATATATATATATATATATATATATATATATATATATATATATATATATATATATATATATATACATATATATATATATATATGTATATATATATATATATACATAATTATGAAATTCAAAAAATTAATTAAATATATTGTCGTCTTCTGCTTAAAATGTTCAAGAACGAAATAACTGTTACTCAGGCATTTAAAATGAAAATTGAATTGAAATGTTATGGACACTTTTTAGTGCAATAAAACAGGGTCTTAAATAAGAAATGGTTAAGTTGTTGCATGATAGATTCCAACTGGTATATTTGCAGCAGAAACATGAGTCCGTACTCTACAATTTTTGCTCAATGTTCAACACACTGATGGTTTTGGCTTGGTACTTCAAGATTATATTTTTGCACATGAGAGCTATTTCTATGAGACACATAATTTAAAAGAGATTTCGAGCTTCTTAAAGTGTGTTCATACCTTAAATGTGTATCAAATTCTGAAATTATGCGTTTGAAGTACATAACTCTATTTATTGACCCGTCAGCTGGGTACGAATTCGGGTCTTCAGTTAAATTGTTCAAGGATTTGTGATTTCAGGCATGAATATTTCTACTTTTTAGAACCCCCTTTAAGTTGTAGATTCCTGTCAAATAAGTTTTTGTTCACAGGAAAATGCAATAGAACGTATATCCACTTGACATACTACAGATATAAAACCGTTCTATTAATTTGGGAAAAGTAAGAAACTATGACAAAACTGTTTGATGACTTATTTGTTTGATTTGCCTCAAGAAGTGGTTCGTATCTGCTGCAATGGTTGTCTAAAAATAATTAGTAAATAGTTTTTGGTGTCATCCTCTCTGCAAAAATTCTAGGAATGATTACAATATTATTATCATTGTCAAAGAAATTGTAAAAAAAACAAGCATTTTAAAATTTTATGATTGAAATATTTACTTTTTTAATCGAATTTTTATTTATGAGCTAAGCCGGAATTTGTTGGTTATTTAAATAATTATAAGCAACATTTACATTTAAAAGAAAGCTGTGGTGGTCTGGTTGTTTAGAGTATTGTTCTCCTTTTAGAAAGGTAATAAATTAGAATCCATATTAGCCAAAAATCCATTATGTTTCCTAAAAGCATTTGTTTCATGCTAACAGGTCAAACACCAAATGTAATGATACCTGTGGGTGTAAGAGAGATCTCCTGCTTGGCTGGAGTTAAGAGTCCTGCTTCTAAATTATGAAGAATACCTATCTGGCTGCTTCCACATAACTGGTAGATCTAACTCTGGGCTTGGTACAAAATACTATTCTGGGGTAACAAATTTCGAAAGAAAATTCTATATTTTATATGTTTAAATTATAATTATCCCAAAGAGTAAATTATTTTGTTTCAATTTTTGACAATTATTTATTAGGTTTTTCGTAAAGTAATTTCGTTTTCTTATAAAAAACATGTAACGAATAAATATTTTGTTGAATTGTATATTTACTATTCAAGCCCAATACCTTTCGCCATCTTTCTGGTGGTAGTATCATTCCAAAGTCATAAAATGTTGGTTTTTCTAGCAAAAACTGATCCAGGTGGGAAAAACGAAATTATTTTCCAGAAAACCTAATATATTACTGTTCTGAATTAAAAAAAATTACACAGAAAATCAAAATTTGAAGAAAAAAAATTATTTTGAATTTGCATTAAATAGAGAAAGCTCACAAAAATAGTTCACTATTTCGTGGGATGATATTACTTAGATTAACCTCATGAGGATTTATTGTGCTTAGTTTGTATATGAATATTTCGTATCGTTTCTAAGACAACATATTTTTTAGTTGTTAGAATTTATTATTTTTCTGAATTTAAAAGACGTGTATTTTGTCTTTTATTTGTGAATTTGATTTACGTAATTTGCTTGAATTATTTACTGTAATTAAAGTGTAATAAATAAAAAGAATAAATTTATGTATACTATATTATATTTACATCACATAAAAACATTCTAATACATGATAACTGTTATAAAACTTAGCAATTACAGATTTCAAGAACTGTCACATGAAACATGACTATCTTTAAGTAACTTTTCCGAAAAATAAGATTGTGAAAAGCAGAAATGTAGCATCCAAATTCCATTTTTCAAGAAGGACTAAAACTGTACATGGGCCCCTCCTATTTTAAAGACATGATCTTACCAATGGCCCTGGTGATGGTCTAACAAGTAAAGGCTGTTGTGTAAGTGAATTGATAAATCACACTATATAATGGACTGCAAACTGTATTTGTGCAATTTGAGGGAAAAAAATCAGAAAGACCTTTAAAGCCTATTCTAATAAATATCCATGGGTAAAGAAAAAAACAATGGCTCCCTTTTATTCATTAAGGACTTGGATAACTCAAAAACCACATTGATTCGTAATAGAATGGTGAGCCACGCTGAAATAGTGTTGAATAATGGTAAGAATGTATTTTTTTTTAAATGTTTCGGATTTAGAATTCATGTTGGATTTTTAACTTGATTTTCTTCTGATTATTTCTATATAATTAGACAGTTGTAGATGATAATAAATGAAAAAACATCTTTTACTAGACTCCTTAATAAATATGACTTCTAGAAATGAAAAAATAAATAAAAAAATCTGTCATTGTAAATTAAAATTATTTATTTAATTAAAAATTATATATTTATATTTTATCAAACAACCTGGTTTTAAATTAAGGGACAAAACATTTCCTTTAGTATCCATATAACAACTTTCATCTTTATAAGCCTTTTGTTAATAATATTATACTTTAAAATTCCTGAAATCCTTTTTCATCACCAGCTGTTGACAAAATAAAATTTTATATATTGTTCAGATGTTAAAAGCTTAGAATTGCCGAAAATTAAAAAAATCGCATTTAATTTTCTCAGATTCTAGAGTTAGAAGCTTTTCTGTGAAGGACTAACACTAAAAACACTAAAAGTAAAACCTTAACAGTAAGGAGGCTTTTCTCGGTCAATGATTCAATATTCAATAAATATCTAATGTTTTTTTAACGTGTAAAGAGTCAAAGCTATTTCCAATATTGAATTTTGAAATCTTGCCATTATTAAAATGATATTTCAATGTTTTAATAGAAATATAATTAATATGATAACTAAATATAGACGAAAAACATCTAATTTTTTAAACCTTTTTTATTTTAATTGTCTGAAAATTTTTGCGAGTTATTTAGAGATAGAAAAAACATATTTTACAGTATAACACTAGTTATTGTTCAGATATGTAATAATTTAAATCATTAATGAATACGACAAATTTGATTTTCCAATTGCGCTATTAAAATGTTACAGTTTTACGTGAATTAAAATATAGAATTTCGTTTATTAGACTTTATTTTATATAAAAATACTAATATATTTATAGAATGGTCACTTTATAATTTTAATAAATTTTTATTTTCAATTTAAAAATATAAAGTTTTATCCAGAATAGTTTTGGCGCATTTTAGGAAATTCCACATTACGTTTTCGTGACACTTGGACTTTTATCTTTTGTCAAAAATCATGATTTCATTAAATTCTGAGATTTCATATCGTATCATAAAAAGAAGAAAATACATGATTTTTCAGTAAATAAAAATGCAATGCAACAATTTATTAAAAAAAAAAACTGATTAAAATGAAAAAAAACAAGAAATTTATCAGAAAACTTTATAATATTTTTCAAAAACTTGACAGCAAATCTAATTATTAATAATGAATAATTTACTATGAATAATGTCAGATTTATTTTTGAAATATATTCTATTTTCTAAATTTTTTGCTTTTTGTTTTTTACATCGATTTTTAACAAATAATAAATTAGTTATGTATAGTAACTTATAACGTAAACTTTTTTCTTTTTAGCAATTTTTACAGTATTGACTACCATGCTTTCAATTATTAGATAAAATTAAGTTATATATACAGAAAAAGAAACGAAATACTCTGCAAATTTAAATAAATTATTTGTAAAATAAAAAATATTCACAATTTATTCAATTATTTACACATACATTATAACGACTTTTTATAAATCCATAAAATTTATTTTTCATTCTTAATAGTAGAGTTATCAATTTTGAACAAAATATTAATTGAAATCATTTTTAATACCAAATAAAATTTGGCGAAATGTATGTGAAATCATTATTGCATTAGAAAAAACAGAAAAATAACTTGTGAAACAAAAGATAAAAATCAAAATGTATGGAATCATAGCATAAATTGTTATTAATTTCATAATATTTGCTTTCGTAGAATATTAACAGATTAGGATATGAGAAAAAATTAAAAACTTGTTTGCAGTTATTTTTAAATGATGGAAATTTTTGTTCAAAAGTTAAGTGGTTTCAGTTAAAATTTCTAATTTCCATAATATGTTCTGAATGACAGATATGAGCTGTCTTCAAATCGAAATAATAGCCCAGTTTCAAGTACCATTACTATCTTGAAATGACTGATTACTTCAATCGATCTCAGTAATATATTCCTAACATGCAAATGTTCAACATAACATAAATCAAATGTATATCTAAACGAAGCAAATGAAAAACATTGTAACTTTCTAAATACATATGTTCTTTATAAATGAATATGATAATATTAAAAACATTCAATTTTCCTGAAAATTTTATAAACAAATTAGTAAGGAAATTTAGCGATGCATCATTAACTTTTTTCTGAGAAAATGTTTGTTAAGATAAAGTTTTACATTCCCTTTTCAACAATAGTTGAAAATTTTTTAATTTGTAATTGATGAAGAAAATCTTTATCAATGCATTCGATGATAAGAAGAAAACTTTACAGAAATATTCTTGTTTTTAACTTATAATACATAACATAATTTCAAAGATTATTGCAAGCCATTTGAACATTCGATGCAATTTGCTTTCAAGGAAGACATCAAAGATACGTGGTACTAATACTAATAATATATATATATTATTAGTATTAATACCACAATATATAGGTAAATCGAAAACATATATGCAAATGATGTGTGATATATAATTATTTAAATGTATTTCAATTTTTTGATTATTTTCTAACTGTAATTAATTAAAACTCTGTTTCAAATATAATTTTTTTTTATCTAAATCAAAGTTTCTTATGCATAACATTTTAAAGCATTTTAATATTGATTAAATTTTCAAATACTTACAATGCCTTTGAATGTTTTAGTATTGAATAAATATTCAAATGCTTACAATTCATTTGTATATTTAATCAATTCTAAAAATATATTCTTATATTTGTGTATAATATTTATTAAACTATCCCTTGATCAGAACGTTCAAGGTATAATCAGATTATAGAATGAGATAATAAGTAATTGAATCTCAATATAAATTGAGATTTAACATAATTTTTTGGAAATTATAATGAAAATAAGTTTTGGCATGCATTTGATCAGAACCCAGTAAAGTTCTTATGCGATTGAGATGCATAAATAATTTTATATTGCTAATATAACAAACAAAAAAGTAAAAAATTTAATGAAACAAATGAAAATATTTATATTGAAAACAATACAAATGCAAACAAAATATTCTTTCGAGAACATTTCAATCAATATTTAATATTATTAAAGTTATTGTATTATAAATAAAGGATGAAATTTATGAATTCACAATTTTTCATCGCAATATGTAAAATAGTAATATAAAATTTTTTTTATGCATTTTTATCTTCGCATAATTTGTTAGGAAATATTTTCACAAATTTAAAAGAACAATTTTTAAAAAATAGATTTCTCATATATTCATAATTAAAAGTACTTTAGACAGTTGTTCTTATTGCTTAAAAAAAGAATACTTAAAAAATACTTTAATATGCAGCATTAGCTAACATATATGTTGCAATATATTTCTCAATCTCAAAAAATTCTTCAAGATTCTTCTGTAAAGCATTAAGTGTTACATTTATCATGATAAAGCAATTTTTGGAAATCTCATTGTTGCATAAATATTAGAGTAATTACATTTTGTATTCAAAGCCATTTGGATTTTCAAAACTATATTGGGGCTTTTCTTTCGTAATCGTGGGTATAATTTATCTTTGCATTAAAAAGGAGAAAGCAATAATATGAGGAAAATCGGAATTAAAATTGCTTTACCAGAAAATTCACAATGTTGCCAATAAGAGAATTATTCGACTTTGAAGTTTGAAAAATTTAGACTTCTAAGAGTTGTGAAAAATCTAATCAGTGAAATAAAGAAGATCCTCAAGCGTTTTAAAGCTGCTATTCATAAGACTTAAAGTAAAAGAGAGTTTTAATGAAAATATAAGTGATCTTTGTTTTCATTACATAAATATAATGTTTATCTTTTCATTTCATAGTTGAACGTGATCCTTGAAATCTTACTCACATCTAAAACTTATATTCGTACATATCCATTGTAAATATATAAGTTTTTAACACTTAATTATATAAACTGTATTTTAAATAGAGTACATCTGTATATAGTTAATTATCGGAAAACTTTAAATAGCTGCTTTTAACAACGAAAATCTTATACATAAAAAGCCGAGCTGGTAGCCGAATGGTTAGCACTCTTGCCTTCGGTTCAACAGTTCGTGGGTTTGAATCACACCTTGGGCATGGATGTTTGTAGTGGTTCCGAATCCACTTTAAGCCGTAGATCCCGGTCTGATTAGCCCTCGTGTGCGAAAAATGACCGTTGAGCGACAAACAAACGAAGCTTACGCATAATAACTATAACTTCATGGCTAACACGCTATTACAATCATAGATACCACTGAGTATACGTGAGATTTTTTTTAAGACGTATTTCTATCTTCCGATATCTTTCTCTGATAAATCTTATTTGAGGTTATAAATGTTGAAGGGAGTACTACAAATACCATTCATTTTTATCATTAAAAATAATGTGATATGTTGTAATGTGACTGGAATTATTTTTCAGGATGATCATTCTAGCTATTAAAAAATATATATTTAATTTATATGTGACAAGTGTTACAAGATTTTGTCTTTGATTTCATATAGATTTCATATTTGTTAAAAGTTTTTAATATACGATTACTTTTGGTTTTTTAACTGCTAATTATGTGATAAATATTTTCTCACCAATTTATTGAAATTTGGTAACATACTTTTTCAGTAATCAATTGTTTTGTTTTTTGCTCCAGTTTTGTAAACATATGCATTCAGAAGAAAAGAATATATTTAAAATGTAACATAAGAATTCTCTATATTTAATACTTTATATTAAAAATTTCAATATGGTTATTTAATCAATATTACAAAAGTATTACACAAATATAAGTCAGGATTATTGAATCCTATATTGATATTTATTTACTTATAATGTAACAAGTAGAAATATTTGTCTTAGAATAATTATTCATCTGCTGTTCGAAAATGCTCATTCATTGTTTAATTAAATTTTGTCCAAAATTCATTCCAGATATATACGTTCTCTAAATTAGAACATCTAGAAATATTTCTATAAGAGTTATATTTAGCACATTAATTTTTTGTTTCATTCAGTTTCTTAAACATTTTCAGTAAATTATATTTAATTCTTAATAGTTATTTATAGTTAACTCATATAGTATGAGTTTATAGTACGCTGAATGTTTCTGATTATTGTTTAAGCAAAAAATATCATTAAATTTAAAATGCTGATAAATTTTTAAAACTACGAGTTTAGGATTTGGCAGTAAATATATTTGATATTGGTTTATTTATAAGACTATAGTGTTGATATTGACTGTCCTTATTTACATGGTTATATTTCTGCTACTATCAAAAGTTAACTCATCGTTGGTTTATGTCCTATGTTTGTTTCTGCTGTCGTTAGTCACACATATATAATTTGAGGTGTAAAAAACTCTGCAGATAAATAAATAAATGGTTATTGAAAGCAATAAGTTTGAAAAACTTGAAATTTTTATAACATCTTTTAATTGCATAACACATGGTTTTAATTAACGATTTTATATATTAAATCAGAAAATTTATGGTTAATATTTTATAGTCGATTAAAATAACTATTCTTGAGAGAGAATAAGAAACTAATTAAAGAATAATTGAAGTTCCGCTTAAGTTTAAAAAATAACATATTCCATCCCTTTTAAAAATTTTTCGTCATATTCACTTCGCGTTTCTTTGAAAACTTACAATTTGTTTCAGTAATTAGCAAAGTTTTGTAAAGGAAAATATACTATGGAGATTCATGAAGTAAAAGATCTTTTTAATTCTTGAGACACACTTATTTTTATAATCTCTTATCCAGATATATTCTTGGATATAAACTAATGACACAATACTGATAATTACAAAGTCTCTCATCAGTTTAAAGATTCAATTATTATTACCATTAAGAAAGCTTAATTTAAACTAAAAATAAAAAAAATATTCACTTATTATTTCACAACCCATTAAGTTCTCTTCACGTTTATTAATACAAGCTAATTATTATAAACATTTTAACAAGATTTCCCGAAAAATGTATTAAAATAAATATGTTATCGAAATTATCAATTTCAGAATTTTTAAGCTAGTGAAACTAAATTATAAAATTCTTGAAATATTAAAAATATCGTTACTACTTTTATTTAATTTATAAAATCACTGTAATTATAATTGATAAAAATAATTTTAAATTATACAATAACTTTAACACAAATGAGCATTTTTAAACTAACAAAATAAGGCCAAACTTCAAACAAAAATCTTTTTCATGCAGGATACATAAAGGAATATTATGTACACATATCTCGTGCGATAAACTTAAGTATATAAAACTTTATCTAGAAACTTAATGAAATGTTAAAACACTATGTATGAAAACTCTTAGAAGTTAGTTATATCAATTAAAAGAAACACTTTCAAAGCTAGAGAATTCTCATCAAAATAAAAAAGGACATTTTAAGCAGTTTTAAGGTTTGAGTTACTCGGAAAACAATTTTCTATCATTAGAAATAGTTTCTTACATCAGCTCTTCTACTTTGGTTGTCGATCCCTTTGGAATAAAAAGAAACATCATTTGAAAAGAAAAAAAATTAACGTGAATGAACTTCTAAAAATGAACAAATTACTTTCTTTAGTTTTTTTCGTTTATCGTTTATTTGTTAATATTATTTCTATTGTTCTAATTTAATAAATAAATTTCTCCTGATGGTAACTATTTATCATTGTAAATAAATACATAAAGTATCTTACTTATTTTAAAGTTTTTGTAAATTTATGTTTTTAAATTTGTATCTAAAACAGAGATGATTTTAAGCAGATGTATAATTATTTTCAGTTTAAATTAATAAAATAAACATTTTTTTGTGGATTTATCATTTTTACAAGTATTTAGGTAAATAGTAGTATGCAATTAATTGTTTCAGTTTAAATTGGATGTGTATTATAATTAGAAATAATTAAATGCAAAATGAGATTGAAAATATTGCTGTATTCTTCAACTATATATATATATATATATATTTTCCCATTTATTTATTCATTAAAAATATTTACGTGAATTCCTAACCACTCGTAACTTGCCTCCTCACCATTTAATCTTGTTATAATTCTCGATGTATAAAGAAAGTGGCACAATAGTGTAAATGTGGATATCAAATATTCGAAATCAGTAATAGTAGATAAATGTGGACATCGAATTTTCGAAATCATTAATTGTGGATAAATGTGGACATCAAATATTCGAAATCAGTAATTGTGAATACCAAATAATTGAAATCAGTAACTGTGGATATCAAATATTCGAAATCAGTAATTGTGAATACCAAATAATTGAAATCAGTAACTGTGGATATCAAATATTCGAAATCATTAAACCTGGATATGTGGATATCAAATATTTGAAATCAATAATCCTCGATATGTGGATATCAAATATTCAAAATCAGTAAGTGTGGATAAATGTGGATAACAAATATTCGAAATCAGTAATTGTGGATAAATGTGGATATCAAATATTCGAAATCAGTAATTGTGGATATCAAATATTCGAAATCAGTAATTGTGACACAATTACATATCAGTAATTGTGAATATGTTGACATCAAATATTCGAAATCAGTAATTGTGAATATGTTGATATCAAATATTCGAAATCAGTATTTGTGAATATGTTGATATCAAATATTCGAAATCAGTAATTGTGAATATGTTGATATCAAATATTCGAAATCAGTAATTGTGGATAAATGTGGATATCAAATATTCGAAATCAGTAATGGTGGATAAATGTGGATATCAAATATTCGAAATCAGTAATTGTGGATAAATGTGGATATCAAATATTCGAAATCAGTAATTGTGGATAAATGTGGATATCAAATATTCGAAATCAGTAATTGTGGATAAATGTGGATATCAAATATTCGAAATTAGTAATTGTGGATATCAAATATACGAAATCCGTAATTGTGGATATCAAATATTCGAAATCCGTAATTGTGGGTATCAAATATTCGAAATCAGTAATTCTAGTTTTAATAGCTTTTATTTAATGAGCTCTTAAGAATATAGTTTTATTTTAAAGCAATACTTGTGTGTGTGTGTGTGATAATTTCAGTAGATTCGGAAGTGGCTCAGTGATTACTTAAATACTCTATCATTATTTTTTGTATACGAATCCTTTTTCTATTGGAACATATATTTTAAAGTGAATTTCGAATCTAAAAACCTGTTCTATCACGATAGAGGTCAAAACTTCACCTCATTGAAGTTAAGATGGAGCGTAGGCATTTCTTTCAGCTACCAACTCAGTTAATTGAAAGTAAATTGTAATTTGTAGACAAATTATCATGATTTTAAATATAAATATCAGAGAAAATTTTAAAGAAACCTTTCCTCTTAAATTTTACTCTGTGTTTCACCGTGATAACACTGGGCAATAAAATAAAATTTGGGAGCTTTCCTGAAATGCTAAAGAATAGATAAAATTTGATATCTCAAATTTATTTTTCATTAATTTCGGGACATGATTTTGTAAAAACTCTTAAATAATAAAACGTATTATTCAAAGCAAAATGAAAAGAACAATTTATTTTATCTTATCCATAACAAGTTTACAGATAGTCATTTGCTTTCCTTCACTCTCATTATCATGTTCTGCTTCTTTCTTTCAAGAGATGTGAATAAAATCTGATTGTGAATATCGAATTTTAGTTATATTTCATACTAGCTATCTACAAATGCTACACTGCCTTCCATTTAAAACAATTTACATTGCGTTCGATAAATTTATGGATGACACCTGGCTTATCACATGCTTGCTTAGATTAAATTTTGATGGAAGAAAAGATGTACCTAGATATTGGAGATACAACTTCTTGAGGAATTGTTTTCTTTGAAAAAAATTACATCGGCAAATTTCTCTGTAGCATACAAGAGCCTCTTACTGTAGTAAACCAAAATTAAAAGTTTAAAAAAAATCATTCCTGACTCAAATTTTGGTCGAAATTTGGGATTATCAGTTCCATAATTTAAAACATAAATCTATTACAACTACATGTATTGAGAAACATATTAAGTTCTAATCTGCTTTACTAACTGGTGAGACAAAAATGAAATTAATACAATGAAAACAAACTAGAATTTACATTATAATTTTCCTTAGTTTCGACATACCAAAAAACCTGAAA